>JANFCV010000211.1:600000-786991 GCA_024500475.1 Phthorimaea operculella | reverse complement strand
GCGAGATGGGCCTAATTTAAGGAGAGTCTTATCACCCTTCTTAAAGAAAAGCACCACCACGCTTCTTCCATCCATGCTTGGCGTCACACCTTCGAACAAGACTGAATTAAAGAGCTTCTGAAGGACTTTAAGCACTGGTGTTCCACCCGCTTTCAGTAGCTCTGATGTGATTCCGTCCTCGCCCGGCTTCTTGTTGTTTTTGAGCTGTTTAGTCGTCCACGGTATCGCAATCAGGCAAGCAAAGCGATTTGTAAGTTCCAGTTGGAAGCTTTCCGGGTTTTGAATATGGGTCGCAGATGGTCGGAGCGTAGACTTCACTAGGCGAGACCGTTCTAGTTTGACGTTTATGTTCAATGTGCCTCTGACCATTCGGTGATCGCTTCCGGTTTTAACCCTGTTGATCACGGAGACATCATTGAAAATTTGTCTCTTTGTGGCCATAATGAAGTCTATCTCATTTCTGGTAGAACCGTCGGGGCTCAACCAGGTCCATTTCCTATGAGGCTTTTTCTGAAGAACGAGTTCATCATGTAGAGTTCCTCCTTCTCCAGGAAATCGGCCAGCCTCTGGCCCCTCGGATTCCGATCTCCATATCCAAATGGCCCCACCCCAACTCATCACCGCTTCTCTCGCCCAACTTTGCGTTGAAGTCCCCATTACATTACAACACTGTAGTGCGACATTGAAGCATGTAAGGCTTGTGACATGTCCTAAAACAAAACTACTACTTCATCGTCAGGGTGTTTCGAGGTCGGTGCGTAAACCTGTATGACCTTCAGCGAATATCTTATAGAAATTCTGAGTATCATGTACGCCACACTGCTTGAGATGATGTAGATCTAGATGGTAGTGTTGACGAGGGACTTGTGCACTATAAACCCGACACAACATTGGGACTGATGATCGCCCTACACGTAATAGAACAGGTGACCGGATTTGAGGGTTATCGTGTCCTCCCTCTCTTCGGACTTCAGATAACCCTATGATATCCCAGTTCAGCCTGCCTATCTCTTCTTCCAGCTCGGCGAGCTTCTCGGTGTTGTATGTCATCATGATAATCTACGTCGGTTGTCCGTGGGTGCGTTTGCTTTGGTCGTTTGACGGAGGGCGCCGCCGGGGATTCTTAGCACCCTGGTTCCAGTGCTTGGCCGGCGCCCGTCAACGCCAGTTCTGCAACTGGAGCCGCCGGGAACTTGGGGCCATGGTTTGACTTGTACTGCCATGTTTATTTAGGGGTTGGATCATCACCCGCCACGCTGATCCAGTGCGGGTTGGCGGGTCGCCATTGCCTCGTCCGTTGACCAGCAGGGTGCACCACGGGCAGGTAAGGTTGGCTTGGGTCCCGAAGGTGTTGGTAGGCCCCTTACACTTTGATTAGCGTTTTTTCTTTGATTAGCCGAATATTTAGGAAAAATATAATTTTGACTTTTGTCGTTTAAAGACTGTCAATAGAAGGACTTTCGTCTAATCATCTTAGAGTTTGAACAAATCATGGCATAGAAAAATTTTGACTAAGAACAAAAATATTTCTTTTAATATTTTACGGCATTCCAGTATTTTAAGTAAGCAAAATCTTCGCCAGAACTGAGTGAGCCATATGTAAAGGCGCCCCACGTGCTGTCAACCTGTAGTACCTCTATAACAGCCACAACAGTCCACTGCTGGACGCGGGCCTCCCCTAAGGGGGTATTTGTCATACTCACCATGCCTGGCAGGCGGGTTGGCGAGCGCAGTCCAAGGCGTTGTATTCACAAAGAACGCTGCTGGCCATTCCTTGGATTCATCCCTTAGTCGGTTTTATAACTTCCACGGGTAAATATGGGGTGATTCTATTAAGCCAAGTTAATTATTTTTGTTGTGGCATGGAGGAATTATAAGTACCATAAGCGTGTCAATTCTAAACTGAAAAGCGTAACTTCGTTGTTTTCTGCCATCTGTTCGTATACTAAATGCAAATAAGATATGAATAAATTAAATTACACAGAAATTCCTGGAATTTTCCTGGAATAAAACTCTTTTACAGAGTATTTGGTGAAAATTAATTAATAGGGTAATTTACTTATGAGAAGTAATAGTTTTGCAGTACGCTTTTAACTTTAAGATAGACTGTCCTCTAGTATAATTTCCTCCATGGTTATGGGTGAGGCTCTAAAGTTTAGTATTTCGTAGTTAAGTCCACAACACATAACATAAACCTATCTAATAACTAGACCCCACACACCATACAGGTACCTACATATACCTAAGAATGGAACTTGATAGGTACTGTATATCCAATTTAGTGGGTAACTTTAGAGATAATTTGAAGCGATATTGTGGACTGTTTTGTTAAGGTAAGATTACAGTCTAAGGTTTGTCTTGTGATGCCGGCTTAGAACAGCATTACCCGAATTCAACTCTTTGGTGTTGAAAAAGCTATTGGGATATTCATCAGGGAATGAGCAGCAGCATTGTTAATGTAACATCTTCCACTGCGCTCGCCAATCTGCTGCCTGCGTGCTGATATAGCAATACGCCCGATACCGATATAGGGAGGCCCATGTCCAGCATTGGACTGTTGTGGTTGTAAAGATAAGGTATCGCCTGAGACTTTGGCACTGAAAGCTGATGTTCCTTTAAAACAAGTATTCCTTGACCTTTTTTACGTAAGTACCACATTTGTACAATAAGTAGTAGGTACAAGCTTGGAAGACGATAATCAAAGGCGGAGAAAGGCTAAACCGCAGTAATCTTGAAACCAAATGTCAAGGCTTGCTTTGCTACTTCTCTTGCAGTAAAATAAATAAGTAGGTAGGTGCTTACCGACAAACTGTTATTTTGGTCCCTTTACTCTGTTCGAGTGACGCTGAGTCATCCAAGGACCCGATAAACCCTGATGTCAGAGTTTCACAACCGCCTACTACAAGTAGCAGGCCTCAGACATGGCTAGGTAACGATCGCTGTCTAAGTAATCATAAACAGCAACCGGGATCGGACAAGAAGTGTCGTTGATTCGTCTCAGCAGCGCGAGTTACACTGGCTATATTAAAATGACCCCGGACCTAAAGTATGGAAAAAGTGGTTTCAGTTAAATCGGATGAAATTTTGGTATGTTATAGATTTTGATCATCTAAACAAAACATTTATGGGACCAAACTCCTAAGTTTAATGGTTTTCGAAATAATCGCGATATTTAGTTTTAATCAATACGTACGCGGTTGCACCACTTCACGCCGGGGAGTGTTACGAGTATACCGAAGTGCGACACACGCAAGTGCGCCGGACAGAAGTGCGAAAAGGTAGTCTAGACCGACGAAATGATGTGCGACAGTACTCTAGCCTGAGGGACTGAAGTCCGAAAATACTCAGCCCGACGTACACTAGTGCGATATTGCTAAAGTCGGAATAATCTTGACTGTGAGGGGGGGGCAAGGTCGGACAGGGTGGAGTAAGGTGGGACAGGGGTGGGAATGATGGTACTGGGTGGGGCACGGTGGGGCATGGTAGGGTGGTGAGACAAGGTGAGGCATGGTGGGAAAGGTGGGGCAGGATGGGTCAACGTGTGACAGTGGGACAAGGTGCCGCGTTGTTGAGCTTGCCTTACCTTGCCCCACCATGCCCCACCTTGTCCAACCTGCCCCACTTTGTCCCATCTTGCCCCACTTTGTCCCACCTTGCCCCACTCTGTACTATCATGCTAAACTCGTAAGTATAATGGTTTTCGAAATAATTACGTTTAATTATTTCATGAGGGCAGGACAGACTGCCTGCGTATGCTGTATAGCTAGTGCATGTAATCACGCACGTGATCACGTTCGTGCACCCTGTCACGCTGGGCTACGGATATCAGCTGCGTACTCAACGCAAAGGGCCTGTTGCGTAGTGTTGTAAAACGTAAAAGTTCAGTTCTTCATTTGGGCGCATGTCTAATTCGAAAACTGTCCAGTGCGTCAGATAAACTAATTCGCAGCAAAAAGCGGTGGCCCCAAGTAGCAAGTAATAGGTGGTAAGGTGGAGTAGAGTGCGGCAAGGTGGGCCATGGTGCACCAAGGTGGGACAGGATAGGGCAAGGTGGGACAAGGGCGGATGGGGTATGGAGGGACAATGGTGGGGCAAGATGGGAAGTATGAGGCAAGGTGGGACAAGGTAGTGCAAGGTAGGGCATAGTGGAGCAAGGTGGGGCATGGTGAGGCAAGGTGGGTCAGGTGCGGCAAGATCAATGCGGCACCTTGCCCCACCTCTCCCCACATTGACCCATCCTGCCCCACCTTTCCCACCATGCCCCACATTGTCCCACCTTGCCCCACTATGCCCCACCTTACCCACGTTGCCCCACCCTGTCCCACCTTACCGCATTCTGTCTGACCTTGCCCCACCCTGTCCGACTTGCCCCACCCTGTTCCACAATGCCCCACCCTGTCACAGTCAAGATTATTCGCACTTTAGCAATATCGCACCAGTGTACATCGGGCTAGAGAACTGTCGCACATCAGTGCGTCGGTCTAGAGTACATTCGCACTTCGTATAACACTCCGCGCGGGGTGGAATGTTGCAACCGCGTAAGTAATGATTAAAACGAAATAACGCTATTATTTCAAAAACCATTAAACCTAGGAGTTTGGTCCCGTATAATCTTTTGTTCAGATGATCAAAACCTATAACATACCAAAATTTCATCCGATTTAACTGAAACCACTTTTTCCATACTTTAGGTCCGGGATCATTTTCATAAATACAAAATGGCGAATTTTGAACATTTTGATGATATTTCGACCTTGATATTAATGCAGTTGGTTTTTTAATACATTTGTTTAACCATAACCATAACAGCCACAACAGTCTACTGCTGGACATGGACCTCTCCCTATCGGAGGGTATTCCCATACTCACCACGCTTGACAGGCGGATTGGCGAGCGCAGTGCAAGATGTTGCATGTACTTACAGAGAACGCTGCTGGCCCTTCCCTGGATGATTATCCCTTAGTCACTTTTTACGACACCCACGCGTAGAATTGGGGTGATGCTATTCTAAGCCGGCATAACATCTGCTCGTTTCTTTTGCATCAAATCCAGTCGATGCTGGTATTTTCATTTAGGTATTATGCTTTGCACTCGACGGCTACTGGTCAGCAGTTTCTAACTAATGAACTCCGGAGCACTACTCACAAAACTAATACTGCCGTTCGGAATACTGCAGACACTTTGTCGACATTTAGTATTGCCGAGCTAAAAAGACACTTTGTCGACATCAGTGTTGCTAAGCTAACAAGAGATTCTATCGACAACCTAGATTACAGGTACATACATGTAATCCTTACAGAAAAGTTAGACAAGAGATAAACGCGTGTTTAAGAAATAAAATGTCATATAGAAATAACACTACACACGTGTTTAATGCTCGTCCAACTTTTTGTAAGGACCCAGTTATTATATAAGGTCCTATTAAATTCACTGCAAATATTTTAAGGGCATGCGTAAATATGTATAAGAAAAACATCTAAGGCATTTAAAAAAAAAATTCAAACAAACTTTCTAATAAATTATCTGAACACCCTTTGACTGACGTGACTGACGTTCCGCCACGTAGACAGGATTCACTTACACGGCACGCACACTATCAACCAACCAATCACAGCACCTTTTTCGCGCGTAATTTAAATTCATCGAAGTGTTTCTAGGACAAACAGGGTGCACTTTTTCATTTTGTTTTTATTAGTTAAATGCAATTTTCTCGAAAACTAGCGTGTAGATTTCTTTAAAAGATTGCCTAGTACATGCTTATATTTTATTTCATCTGCTCCTAAAATATTTGCAGTGAATTTAATAGGACCTTATAGAGCCTTATCATACCACAGAAGCAGCGGTTTGCGAGCGCATGCGGTGCGAATTCATCGCGGATGCCCGGCGGATACGCAACGTTTTAGTACGTTTTAGTTTCTGCGCGTGCTCCGCTCCACATCCGCTCGTGTGATAAGGTTCTTAGAGGAAATGGGTATAAGGGTTGAATGCATCATCCTCGGTTTAGCTGAAAATAAAGGTTTCTTTATATCATCTTTTCGGATTTCAAGGCTTTGCCAAAAAGACTTGTCAAAAACATATGAAAATAAAGAATTTCGTAGCAAAACATGGTTAACAACATAGTATAGGAATCGGGTCGAAATATAATTTCCAAAAGTTTCCTTTAAAATTTGTCTGACCCGGCCTGTCAGAAGACGTAGGTTCGAGATAGAGAGAGATAGAGTAGAGATAGAGATAGAGATCAGTATCTTGTGTTTGATTAAAATACCAAGTATTCGAAATTACTATCTTGTGGAAAAATTTCTACAAAATAGTAAACATTCATACCTAGTAAATTTTACTAACCCAACATATTTAGCCCACACACTGGCGTTACTGGCGTATATATGTTGGAACCGGCGACATGAGCCCGGAAGGAACGGTCGTGCTGATGTCCAGACCGACCTAATATATTCACAAGCTACTGTATGCCGCCTGACACAAGACAGGTATGTTAATGTGGAACAGTCATAGGAAAATACATATACATTTATAAGTGTTTAGTTGTGTCTAAAAAACAAGTTGAGTACCTAGGTCAAGATAGATAGATATCTATCCTTCAAAAACCAACCTACATAATAAAGCGTATGTACATTCATCATCATCATCATCATTCTCAGCCCACATCCACCCACTGCAGGGTATAGGCCTCTTCTCTACAGCGCCAATCCTTACGGAATTATGTACATTACAGAAGGAAAAATTTCTACAAAATAGTATAAACATTTATACCTAGTAAATTTTACTAACCCAACATATTTAGCTCACACACCGGCGTATATGTTGGAACCCGACGACATGAGCCGGAAGGAACTTGTGCTAATGTCCAGTCCGACCTAATATATTCACAAGCTACTGTATGCCACCTGACACAAGGCAGGTATGTATATGTTGGAACCCGGCGACATGAGCCGGAAGGAACGGTCGTGCTAATGTCCAGACCGACCTAATATATTCACAAGCTACTGTATGCCACCTGACACAAGGCAGGTATGTATATGTTGGAACCCGGCGACATGAGCCGGAAGGAACGGTCGTGCTAATGTCCAGACCGACCTAATATATTCACAAGCTACTGTATGCCACCTGACACAAGGCAGGTATGTATATGTTGGAACCCGGCGACATGAGCCCGGAAGGAACTTGTGCTAATGTCCAGTCCGACCTAATATATTCACAAGCTACTGTATGCCACCTGACACAAGGCAGGTATGTATATGTTGGAACCCGGCGACATGAGCCGGAAGGAACGGTCGTGCTAATGTCCAGACCGACCTAATATATTCACGCTACTGTATGCCACCTGACACAAGGCAGGTATGTATATGTTGGAACCCGGCGACATGAGCCGGAAGGAACGGTCGTGCTAATGTCCAGACCGACCTAATATATTCACAAGCTACTGTATGCCACCTGACACAAGGCAGGTATGTATATGTTGGAACCCGGCGACATGAGTCCAGGAACGGTCGTGCTAATGTCCAGACCGACCTAATATATTCACAAGCTACTGTATCTATGCCACCTGACACAAGGCAGGTTAATGTGGAATTGTAGAATACTGTCACAGGAAAATACATAGGTACCTATATACATTTATAAATAAGTGTTTAGTTTTGTCTAAAAAACATGTCCAGACCGACCTAATATATTCACAAGCTACTGTATGCCGCCTGACACAAGGCAGGTATGTTAATGTGGAATTTTATTAAACTGTCACAGGAAAATATGTAGGTATTTAGTTGCAACTAAAAAACAAGTTTAGCAGGTCAAGATAGATTGATATTCCTATTCTTCAAATGTAACTACTAAATAACGCTTATCGAAATGCGTAGGTACGTAGATCTATAACCCAATTAAAAATCTACATAATAATTACATACATATATCACGTTTATATCCCTTGCGGGGTAGCTAGAGCGTAAACGGCTGTTAAAAGGGTTCTGTGCACCACCTCTGACAAAAGTCAAAAGTCATCATATTGTGTATCACTATAGTAAGAGGTAAGACGTTGCGAGGCCAGTCGTTAAAAATTTCAATACACATCAACCCTCTAATCCCCTAGTCTCTTCTTACGATAAGCAAAAGACAGAAACTAGTCGACCAAGCATCTATTTTCCGAGCAATGTTGGCCAAAAAAATCAACTTTTAAATAAAAACATTTATGTACCTAAATAGTAACATCATCTCGTATAAGTTGTTCGATGAGAGTGCATTGCGGTATGAGCGCTCAAACCACCTCTCAGCCTGATTGGAAATACTATGAAACTATCTTCTACTAGAAGTTTTCTTATGTATAAGTCTCGACTAGTCTCGAGCATAGATTTTTTGACTATGCTAGAAAGCTAGAAAAATGGTTAACGTTTCGTGAATTGAGTGCATCAAAGTTATTATTACCTAGTTAATATTTATGAGGAACAAATCATAATATAACACACTAGCGGCCCGCCTAGCAGTTGCACCCGCTACACGTTTTCCCGTGGAATAAAACGGTTTCGCGGCATGTGTTAGGTATACATATAAATCTTCCTCTTGCATCACTATATCAATTAATAAAATCGCATTGACATATGTTGCATGGACTCAGTGGAGGTAGCGGTTCTCATGTTAAAGCTACTCAAAAACGGCCGTTACAAAGTTCGTGGTTAAGGAGGAGTAAGCTAATCCCACGACAGAAAGAGAAACAATATAAAGCGTCTTCATTGTATATTTTGTATTGATGAAATGATGAAAGCTACATCATCTCGTATAAGTTGTTCGATGAGAGTGCACTGCGGTGTGGACTGCTCAAACCGCCTCTCAACCTGATTGGTAATACACTCAATAACGCTCAAACTAATTTATTGCAACACTTAAATTATTGTTTGAAACGGGATTATTAGACTGTCTACTCGTGACCGTGGGGCGTGCAACCGCCTCGAAATATCGAGATAAACAAAATATAATCACGGTAATAATCCCGTTTCAAACAATAATTTAAGTGTTGTGAACAACCGTGAAAACCTAAAAACTTATACTTCTACTGCAAGTTTTCCAAAGTGAATCCATGACCACAGATTTTCTATTTCGGTTCGAGGAACGAGGAGCGGTGAGGTAACGATATGATTCTCCCTGCGCGCCTGTTCCTGTAGCAAGGCAAAGATACAGTGCAAAACTAACAGACGCATACATACATACATACATATCACACATATATCCCTTTGGGTAGGCAGAGCCTAAACGGCTGTAAAAGCTGCCAGTTACACCACGTCTGACAAAAGTTTGGGAATCATTCAGAAGACTGTGTATCACCAAAGTGACAGGTTCTCAGCCTGTCGCTTAAAATTGCAATACACATCAAGTCTCAAATCCCTTAGTCGCTTCTTACGATTCCCACGGGTGATGCTATTCTAAGCCGGCACCACACCGCAACTATTCAAGGTACCACAATTCGTTGATGTGCCAAAATAAGTAAATTTTGACCCTTTTTGTTCCTCCGAACCACAATGAAAGCCATATATTACTAAACAAATGCTGTATCTTCTTAGGACGATAGCTGATCGAAGTCTACGATTTTGTCATTTGATGGCTTTGAATTTCAATTCGATGCCCTAGGATTTAGGCCAAAATCCTAATTCTGCGATATATTGTATGAACCAAATTAAATTATAGAGAGTAGAGTTGGGATATGAGTGGGTTCTCTATCCATTTGCATAAAAAGAATTGGCATAATATATTTTGGCACACTGTAATTTAAACTAATGATACTTACGCATAATTCATTTACGCATAACAGTTTAGGCATAATTTCTTTACTATTCTATCTATATATCTATTAGCCCACATCTACCCACTGCTGAGTATAGGCCTCTTCTCTTTTATGTCAGCAGTGCAGCAGCTCCTCCGGTCCTCTGCCCCCGCAGCCACTGTTTACCGGCGATGGCCATTATATCATCCGTCTATATGGCTGGTGGTCTGCCTACTGGACGTTTAGTTGTTCTTGGTTGCCGCCCCACCGTAACCATGACCGCTGCCGGAGCCAGGAATAGTGGGGCTGCCGGGGACTGAGGGCCGGGTTATTTTGGCGTTATTCATATTAAGAGAAGGGTTTAGCCATAAAACGCCACGCTGGCCAGGCGTCTTGGCGAGTCTTCCTGTCACGTTGGCCTAATGCCCACCGGCTCCACTCCTGAGAGTGAGTCCGGTGGTCACTAGTTACCGGGAGGGACCACGAGGAGGTGTGACTCGGAATTGGAATTACTGGCTGCACTTGAGCTTGAAGCATTAATGTCAACAAACATTAACATCCCTACCACCCACCACAAACGCACAAAAAATATTCCCATAATAGTACATAGGCCTAAAATACAAAACCATAAATTGTCATATCCATAATCAAAATAGGCATAAAAATCTGATGCATTAGAAGGACCCCTAAATTGTATAAAAATAACCTAACCTAACCTAACCTAAACGGACCTAATTTAACCTAATATATCTTAAAAAAATACTAAACTGACTTACATTTCTTGCCATTTGAACTAAATAAAAAATATATTATATTAGTCCCAAAAATTAGTACAAAAGCAATTATGCCAAAATATTGTTAGTATAAAATACAATAGTCTAAAATATGATTATGCCAAGATAAATATTATGGCAGGAAACTATTATGTCAAAGCAATGGTAGGAGAAAAAATATGCGAAACATGTTATGCTAAAACATATTAGTGGAAAAAAAATTATGCCTATGAAAGGGATACCATGAGAGTGCACTGCGGTGTGGACTGCTCAAACCGCCTCTCAACCTGATTGGTAATACACTCAATAACGCTCAAACTATCTTCTACTGAAAGTTTTCCAATGTAAAGCCATGACCACAGATTCTCTAGTTCAGTTCGGGGGAACGAGGAGCGGTGAGGTAACGATTATACTTTTCCCCGCGCGCCTGTTCCTGCAAGGCAAAGATACAGTGCAAAACTAACAGACGAATACATACTTACATACATACATATATCACACCTATATCCTTGCGAGGTAGGCAGAGCGTAAACGACTGTAAAAAACGGCCATTTACACCACGTCTGACAAAAGTTTGAGAGTCATTCAGATGACTGTGTTTCACCATAGTGACAGGTTGTCAAACCGCCGCCTTAAATTGCAATACACATCAACATTTAAATCCCTTAGTCGCTTCTTACGACACCCTCGGGAAAGATATGGAGTGATGGCTATTCTAAGCCGGCACCACACGGCAACTAACAGACGCATCTGTAAAAAAACTAAATACTCTGCAGTTCAAGGTACCACAATTCGTTGAAGTGCCAAAGTAAGTAAATGACCCTTCTTGTTCCTCCGAACCACAATGAAAGCCATATATTACTAAACAAGCTGTATCTTCTTAGGACAATAGCTGATCGAAGTCTACGATTTTGTCATTTGATGGCTTTTGAATTTCAATTCGATGCCCTAGGATTTTCGCCAAAATCCTAATTCTGCGATATATTGTATGAACCAAATTACATTAGTGTATATAGGTGTAATTTTATAAGTGGCGGATCCGTTAAGGGTGTGTTCTGTCAATGAAACTGTACAACTTTCCCAAGGAACATAGATCGAAATGTGAAAAAAAAATGGCCCTCCCATACAAATTGACCCAGCCGGCCAACACCCCTTAGTATGGGACGACCAAAATTTTTTTCGTATTTCGACCTATGTTCCTTGGGGAAAGTTGTTCAGTTTCATTGACAGAACACACCTAACGGATCCGCCAATAAAATTACACCTATATAAGTTGTTCGATGAGAGTGCACTGCGGTGTGGACTGCTCAAACCACCTCTCAGCCTGATTGGTAATACACTCAATAACGCTCAAACTATCTTCCACTGAAAGTTTTCTAATGTAAAGCCAAGACCACATTTTCCTGACTATGCTTAGAAAAGCGGCCAAGACCATGTCAGACACGCTCACAAATAGGGTTTCGTAGTCAACGTTTAAATATCAGGTCTTTCAGCGTAACAAAGTTAATTTTGTTGCTGGTTTGTTTGCAGCTGTATGATTACCAACCGCAAATTGAAAATCTTTAATATTTCCTTAATCTTAAGTGGTACAATATTTGTTATAGTTTTCTTGGTAACTTCATATTAAGAACTACATTCCACATTTTTTTTCACATTTTTAGCATGCATACTTTAGAAGTTACAGCTGGAACAAATTATGGCTCAAAAATGCCCTTTTGAAAGCAAATATCTCAAGACAGTAACATTTTGGAGAGATTGTTTAAAAGAAACCTCGCCTTAGTTTTAAAAGGCCTATTCAACGAAACCCTACTCAATATTACAGAAAAAAATATTTGCCCGTCTTTCACTTGTATGGGTTGGGGACCCAAAACATTTAAAATTTTTTTCTCAACATTTCCAAATTTAGTCAACACAATCTATCTTTACACTAAATTTGATGTCGATAGATCTAAAACTGACGGAGATATGAGGGCGCGGCATACAGACAGACAGACAGACAGACTTGACGAAACTATAAGGATTTCTAGTAGACTACGAAACCCTAAAAAGGCGTTATAAAATCATGTGTATAGAAGTTATTACTTAGTAAATATTTAAGCGGAATAAATCATAATATACCACATGAGTATTAAATGGGCAATTTTCCTGTAACCCAGATCCGAGCTACCCAACTTGAGTCTTGTAAATACGTAAATTGATATAAGGGTGAGTCGGCATATAAACCGCTACGGAAGCATTTTAGCGAGATGGCTCGTTTGCTACGCCGTAGCCCGTAGCGCGGCTACGCGCTCGGCGCTACGTGGGCGGGGTTTAGGTTGAGTTCAATCTTCTTCTTTCGAGTGGGACACCGAGTCGTCTAACGACCCGATAAACACTAGTGTCAGTTTTTCTGCCGGCTTCTACAAGTAGCAGGCCTCTGACATGGTTGGGTAACGTAGTAGTCGGGTACTTGTAGTAGGCGGTTGTAAAACTCTGACACCAGGGTTCATCGGATTGTGGACGACTTGGTTTTCCAATCGAAGAAAACACGACGAAAGAGAGAGACAGTCTTGCAGTCGTTTGAAACGATCCTCCTTATAACTAGCGCTCAAAAGTGCGTACTTGCACAACTTCTAACTAGGCGACTTTTATTTCGTCATATCGCCCGCGCTCCCCTTTCCGCGAACTCGGAATAGCTTAAGAGGTGGCGCCAAACTTGCGAATATGTTTTGTAAAGAAAATTAACAGTATTTAGAGCCTGGGCTTAATAAGGGGCCAGCTTCGCAGGATAGACACGCGACGCGACGCGCAATACACGACATCTGTCATACAAGCGATCATCAGCCTTTATCGATGCGATGCGCGTCTCACTTGTGTAGCTTTATCTATTCTATTTTATACGCAAACGGTTTCAACCGTCGCATTATCGCACGTCTCACGACTCCGAGGATCACTTGTTTGACAGTTGCTATCATACGTGTCACGTTGCACGTCTACTCTGTGGAGCTTACGCCTATGGACAACTTTTGTCAAGGTATGGCAGCCGAGAGTGGGTTTTACCAACGAGATACGAGTCAGGTAACATATCTACGCGTTTTCTTATAAAAAACCCTTTTGTCCGGCATCATGTTCTTCTCAAATTTTAACAAATTTAGTGACGTTATGCTTTTTACACACCGCTGTCAGACTTTTAGCTAAATAGTCCATTATCAAACCTAGATTCTGAAAATATTATCTATTTTAGATACGAAATCACTTCTCTATGTCACTACCTCCCTACCTATAGAGGAAAAGTGGGGAGGGGATTATCTGACGTCAAATGTGACGTAACAGGCGCACCCTCGAAGCCTTCACCCCGTAGAATAAGGACGTAGTTGTAGAAGCCATGAGAGTTGTAGCCATGTAAATTCATAGACGCAAATAAATACGCAAGATGTCTGTTTGTTTTACATGTGACAACAGTACACAATGTAAAACAAACAAATAATTTTGATTAGTCGTTTTAAAAATGGAATAGAATTAATGGGAACTAAAAATAATAAAATCACATTGAAGTTTTTTTTACATCTAAGACACGACAAGTCATATGCAAAAGTACAACTATGTATATGTCGACACCTGATTCGAAGAACATTGTAACTCAAAAATGCAAATTTTACAGGGGAGCCGTTTGAAGGTTTTGGTATCGGTTTTTATCGTTAATATCTTTTAATGATGCAGATTTCACAAGTTTTGTGTGATTTTAGCATAAAAGGTATGATCTTTCAAGTGGCATATACCATTTATTTTATAAATCATCAGAAACCCTAGAAAAACCCCTTTTTCGTTGAGTTACAATGTTCTGATATTGTGATACTAATCATTTTGAGTCTTTATAACATTGTAACTATACGTTACCAAATTATACTTTTAAAATAAGATAACGAATCACTAACTGAATAACATTGTAACGCATACTTACGAACATCATTTTTTGCACATATTCATACAAAATTTAACACAAAACATTGTAATAGGTTGTCTCAAACTGATTTTAAACATTATGTCTAAGAAAATTTGCGTTATTATATTGTAAAAAAGAAAAACGTGGTTTGACGAAGCCAGAATGTGATTGAAATTTTGTGATTTAATATGTTTTTCAATAATTTTCCTTACAATATATATTAATTATTTAACTTTATATAAATATTTTGATATAAAAAAACAGTTACTTCATCTGAAATAGCGTGTTCTATCATATATAAATCGACACTATGAAATAACATTAATAGCTTCACACATATACTAAGATCTGTAACAATTAACAAGCTACATTTTTTTTGAGAAACCGTTCCAGTCAACAAACCTGAAAATAAATATGGCGCAACTCTGGATTGGTCACGAATGTTCGAATTTTTGGAAATCGAAAGGACCTCTTGAAATATTTAGTATTGTACGATCGTCATTTGCATTAACGTGTATTTCTACGCTCACGTAGGTGCTAACAAAGGAAACTGTGCATAAAACGGACACAGAGAGACCCACAGAGCTTGCCATGATCGGTATAAAACTTCAAGATTGTATCTGAAATACCAAAATCTGATGACTTAATATAAAACTGAAGGATGTACGTAAAATGATAGCTAAGCTCAACAGGGTGCGGGCAGGAAACTTTACTAGCTGATGTGATGTGCCTGGAGACGTGGGATGCACAAAGGCAGTGACTGTGTGATAGCTAAGGGACGGAAAGTGGCTAATGGGCAGATCATCGGTCTGATGTTTAGATAATGGAATAATATTACAGATTTCTTAATATAAATAAATAACGTGATGAAGTGTGCAATTGAGCGTGCCACCTTGTTGAACTGTTTCTTCTTTTAGTTCATTTTCTCTATTTGTGCAATGAATGTAAGAAAGAAAGAAAGAAAGAAAATACGTTTATTTAAGTCACAAAACAACTTACAATGTTGGAGTTGTTTTTATATTTTGATAGATTCTTATAAATTTAGTGAGCATATGAAGAGGAAATGTATGGTATATGCTATATGAAGAGGATTACACGGTAAAAAGTGACATACTGTATTTGGAGAGTCTTGGAGAGTCATAGGCCAGTTGTATAACATTAACTATAATTATAAAGAAAACGCAGTAAGAAACCTTAGACTAAGCACAACTTTGTCTAGATTTCATTACTTTTTAGAGATAAACAAGCAGCTCTATCGAGACTTAGCTAGTTTTTTACAGAATGTTTTGATGTGATTAATTTTACTAGGTGTCTCATCTACACTAATATAATAAAGAGGAAAACTTTGTTTGTTTGTTTGTATGTAATCGATAAACTCCGAAACTACTGGACCGATTTCCAAAATTCTTTCACTATTAGAAAGCTACAACATCCCTGAGTAACATAGGCTACTTTTTACCACGGGAAAATTCCTCAATCCTACGGGAAAACGGTTAGCAACAGGAAAACGGGGAAATAAAGCAGATATTACCCAAATTAGCCAAACCGCTTTACCGATCCTCGCGAATTTTGGCACTGATATTACTATCAAATAAAAGACGGACATGGTCAGCCCTCGAGGATCTGGAGTACCTGATGAAGACCACCAGCATCCCATATAAACTATAAGAGATACGGTCATGGCTTCATAGAAAAAGTTGTTCACCATGACGGGCCGCTTCTGCTGGCACATGGTCATCGAGGATCTGGAGTACCTGATGTAAACCACAAGCATCCCATCCAAACTATAACAGATAGTGTAATGGTTTCAAAGTAAAAGTTATTCAGCACGACAGGCTGCTTCTGCTGGCACATGGTCACGAGGGTCTGGAGTACCTGATGTAGACAACCAGCATCTCATCTAAACTATAAAAGATTTGGTAATGGCTTCAAAGTTAAAGTTATTCAGCATGACGGGCCGCTTCTGCTCGCACATGGTCACGAGGGTCTGGAGTACCTGATGTAGACCACCAGCACCCCATCTAAACTTTATTAGACTCGGTAATGGCTTCAAAGTTAAAGTTATTCAGCATGACGGGCCGCTTCTACTGGCACATGGTCACGAGGGTCTGAGTGCCTGATGTAGACCACCAGCATCCCATCAAAACTATAAGAGATACGGTAATGGCTTCAAAGTTAAAGTTATTCGCCATGACAGGCCGCCTCTGCTGGCACATGGTCATGATGAGTAACTTCTGCTAGAATGGATTAATGGACTTTTTACTACGGGCAAAGATCCCATTTCTACGGGAAAACAGGTAAGTAGCAGCGAGTGAAACCGCTGGGCGGGCCGCTATACTTAATAATGAAGAGCCACCCTAGGCGTAATATCTTTAAAACGTACTAAATCATCGTAACATACATAAGGCTCTGTTAGGCTTGTTACTATTATTTTAAAACCGCTTTTGTGGCAGGTAATTTGATATTGACTTAGTAAGTTTTGAGAAAAACTGTTACGCACAAATATGACATATACCTATGTGGTAATTCAAATGTAAACACGAGACGTTATTTTATGAGAAGGTTTATGAGTAATTCGTGAAAAAATCAGTCGAAAAATAATTTATATCGATATCAATACATAAAAATGAATTTTCGGTATCGAAGTTGTAAAAGATTGCTTTATTGTTATAGTGGAAATTTATGAAAAATCTAGATATGGTCAATAAAAGGTCAATAGTTTGAAATACTACCGCATAATTCACTTTCATTTTGTAATAATAACGTTGTAACTTGTTTTACTAGCGCTGAAAACTGCTTCTTTTTGTAGTCAATCGGAAAAAAGTTTAGAGTGATAACATTGTATCAGAATATACGCTGCAAAATATACCTTAAGATGTTGATATATATGAGTCAAAAACATTGTAACATTTGTATACAATGTTTTAACATAAAAGTTGCCCTATTGTAACTTTAATTACAGTCTTGTAAAGACTGAAATTGTGAAAATTTGGAAAAGTGTACTTTAGAAAAACTAGTTACAGGTTACTTAGGACCATGTTTTATACATCAAAAGGTGCGTATTGGACCGTGGAATCCAAATATACAATAGTTATATAACATTGTAATTATAAGTTACAATGTTCTTCGAATCAGGTGTCGATGTTATTACACAAATTTAGGTTTACAGATGGCTCGCTTACTACTAGCGACGGTTTTGACGCTTGCTAGAATGAATTGGAATTTCAGAGAAACTCAAGGTTACTAAGAAGATGGCTGCCTTGCCTTGAATGTCATATTTCTTGAATTAAAATTGGCTCAGAATAATTATTAGATTTTGATTTTGCTGTTTTCATATTATTATACTTTGAGAGTTTTGTCAGTAGCAACTCTGGCTATGTAACAAGTGACAATTGCGAAAACCCTAAATATTTTGTGCGTATTATGACTACTTCTACAGCTATGTCCTTATTCTGAGCGTCACCCCTAGTTCACCCCTTCTATATCGACAAGGATCAGTCACCAAAAACAACATCGATATACGAAACGCGGGGACGTTTGCGAACTGCAGCCGGATAGACGATTTGGGTCAATTCTGCTGTGTTGTTAGTTTTGTGAAGCTTTGTGTATTCACCCTTGTACAGGATATGTAGTGTACCACAATTTAGGAAAACGGCACGCGGTGCGCCTAAACAGATAGCTCACGATTTGACGCTTACTGTATTTAACTGGAATCTCAGAGGAAGTCAAGGGAACTAAGTTGATGGTTGCCACAAACGTTATATTTCTTTGCCTCAGAATCATATTTGGTACTTTTTTGTATAAAATTTTGCTCGTTTGGTAATATTGAGAATACTTTGTGATTTTTGACAGTATCAACACTGGCTATGTAACAATTGTGAAAATCATAAATATCTTGTGCCTATTATGACTACTTCTATAGCTGTGTTCTTATTCTGAGCGTCACCCCTAGTTCACCCCTTCTATATCGACAAGGATCAGTCGCCAAAAACAACATCGATATTCGAAACGCGGGGACGTTTGTAAACTGCAGACGGATAGACGATTTGGGTCAATTCTGCTGTGTTGTTAGTTTTGTGAGGCTTTGTGTATCTACGATTTGTATGAAGTGAAATGGATATTGCTGTGGATATCTATCATATACATCTAAAAAGTCTTGTTATTATGCGAACAACGTTTAGCAAATCTCATGTACGGCAATCGGTTAGAGTTGTTTCAAGGAGTGACACTGAATAACTTTCCTAAGGTAAGCAAAACTTAATTCCTGACAAAGTGAGTCGGTGGGCAAATCTGAACAATCAGGTTATTCAGTGTGCAATGTCGTCGTCCACCAAGTGATTTTACGAAAAACTATTATGCCTATAATACGATTATTTTTACTCACGCTTGTTGTAAGTTCTCGATATTTCGTTGATTTTTCAGTCACCATGGGTTTACCTGTAAACATGGAAAAAATCCAGTCAATAATTTGTGATAGTTATAGCAATAATTATGTAACCACGGCGTGTTCCTTCCGAGAAATTAAATAATAGGTACCTGACTATGCACGGGCTGCAAAATGCAAAATACATAATGCAAAATGCATGATTAGGTACGCGCACGCGTGCGCAGCGCGGTGTCTCATACAATGGCATACGATATGTCATGCGTCATCTCTACGCGCGTAATAACGTAGTGACTACGCCGCGCGGCACAATCACAAAATAGAGGGTTTACAGAAGGATCACTCGACTATTCCGGATTTTTGCGATTGTCACTTTTTACATAGCTAGGGTTGCAACTGACAGAAATATCAAGTTATAAGAATATCAAAACAGCAAAATGTGATACAAGAACGTCGTATGATTCTGAGCAAATTTTAATCCAAGAAATATGACGTTCGTGCCAACCAATATTACCTTGAGTTCCCCTGAGATTCCGGTTATTTCCAGTTAAAGTCAGTAACCGTTAAAATCGACGCTAGTACTGAGTGAGCCACCTATATAGGCGCCCAGCGCGCCCTTTCCCTCATTTGTGCGAGAGTCGAGCGAAACTTCCCGATTTCTCTGTAGTGCGGTAACCGGGCGGGACAATGGCACACGTCACGGCAGCCGGCAACATGTCAGAATGTCAACGGATTCAATTCGGACCCGGAAATTACAACGAGTCCGCATTGCGAGCTCGGGACTATATTGAATACATAACAAATGACACGGCTAGTTCCCAAAATTCGGACAAAATTGTTGCTAAAAGTGGGTATTTTTCAGCTGTATAAAAATTGTTTCAATTATGCTATCAATAAAGCTGTTTTTAAAAGTAAATTTAATAATTAACTTTCACATATTGATATAGTTTTATAAAATTGCGTATCGCTGCGATACTGGAAAAAATTGAATAATCTTGGAAAAGTGGATCGTTCGGTACCATCCTGTATATCTCGACCATAGAGGCTGTAACGGTAGTGCGGTAACCGGGCGACGACAATTACAAACCCTGCTACAACAGAGACAGTCCCAGATGGGGTAGGTTAAAACATGATACAAAGCCGACTACAACACACACAACTTATCAATATGTAAAGGCAGTATGTTCTTAATTGCCACTTGGACAATTTGAGTCGCAAAATGTATAAAAGCGCAAAATTTCCAAATTCGCAAGATGTCCTAAGTCGCAAAATGTCCGAAGTCGCAAATTGTCCAAAGTCGCAAAATGTCCTAATTCACAAAATGTATGAAGTCGCTCATATCTATGTGCATTTATAGGTATCAATTTTCATGCTCATACATAACTAATGTAATTGTAAGGAGGATGGTACGAGTGCTCTGTGTTGTAGCAGGGTTTGTACGTCTGAACTACAACACAGAGTACGGGTGTCTGTGTTGTAGTCGGATATGTATTTACGCAACCGGGCGGGACAATGGTACAGGTCATGGCAGCCGGCAACATGTCAGAATGTCAACGGATTCAATTCGGACCCGGAAATCACAACTTACTTATACTGATGCAGTTTTATAAAATTGCGTATTGCTGCGATACTGAAAAGAATGAATAATCTTGGAAAAGTGGATCATTCGGTATATCTTGACCATAGAGGCAGAAACGGTAACCGGGCGGGACAATGGCACACGTCACGGCAACCGGCAACATGTCAGAATGTCAACGGATTCAATTCGGACCCGGAAATTACAACGACTCCGCATTGCGAGCGCGGGAGTATATTGAATACATAACAAATGACACGGCTAGTTACCAAAATTCGGACGAAATTGTTGCTAAAATGCGGATACTTTTGGACATGCGGGTACTCTGACACGGTTGCAGGGTCCTCTGACACGGTTGCAGGGTCCTCTGACACGGTTGCAGGGTCCTCTGACATGTTTGCAAAGTCTCCGACATGGTTTCAATGACCTCTGACATGGTTACCGAGTCCTCTGACATGATTGCAAAGACCTCTGACATGGTTCCATAGGCCTCTGATATGGTTGCAGAGGCCTCTAAGATGGTTGGATAAGTTCCTGGCATAGTTTCATAGACCTCTGACATGATTGCAATGACTTTTGACATGGTTGCAAAGAACTATGTTTCCACAGAACCCCGGTAGTGCGGTAACCGGGCGGGACAATGGTACACGTCACGGCAACCGGCAACATGTCAGAATGTCAGCGGATTCAATTCGGACCCGGAAATTACAACTACTCCGCATTGCGAGCCCGGGAGTACATTGAATACATAACAAATGACACGGCTAGTTCCCAAAATTCGGACAAAACTGTTGCTAAAGTGCGGGTATTTTTTCAGCTATTATTTACAAGCAGATGTATTAAAAACTAAAACCCGACTGCGGTGATTTGACAGTCGTATTTTGCGATAAAATCCGCCATCTTCAATTTATGAATTTTAATATAGCCAGTGTCACTTGCGCTGCTGTGATGGATCTAACGACATCTCTCACGTTAAGGTCCATCCAGACGTCTGGAAAAACGAATTTCTGATACATACTCTCGAAAAACATAACCTTCCTGAAGCAGTCGGATAAAAACCCATTTCTAACCGAAGCGACTCACTCTCTATCTTTCAATTCGTGTGGGACACCGAATCGTTCAACGACCCGATGCAACCTGGTGTCAGAAATTTTCAACCGCCTACTGCAAGCAGCAGGCCTCTGACATGATTGTGTAACGACCGTCATTATAGACAGCAACCGGGACCGACGGCTTAACGTGCCCATTCGAAAGCACGGAACCATCTTGCTTTTCGGACAATCAGGTGATTCAGCCTGCAATGTCCTAACCAGACTGGGAACAAATTCACAAAGTGACAAATAGCAACTTTGTGACTGATTTCACTGGAAATTGAACCCGAAACCTTCTGCGTGGCAAGCAGTCATTCTAACCACTGTGCCACATCGGCTGTCGGATGAAACGGATAATTATCTAGGTAATGGACATCAGTGTTCCATCAATGAATCAAACGTCTTGTACAGCGCTCGTCAACCTGCCTGCCAAGCGTAGTGAGTATGACAATGCCCTCAGATAGGGGGAGGCTCATGTCCAGCAGTGAACTTTTGTGGATGCACACAAGTATAATAATATTTCCTATTTCCAAACTCCTTTGTACCTATCGCAATTCCTTTGTTCACTACTCTACTCTATGTTGGTTGTTTAATATTGTTTGATTTCAACTTTTCTACCGCGCTCTGAATGTTACAACTCAATTTTAAAAACGTCACCTGCAGACATCCTGGTAATGCATGTTGTACTCCGCTTGATATGCTGCAGATACACTTTACACTGACTAAAAAAAAAGTAAGAAAGACAGGAAGAGCGATATCAGTCTGCACATAAAAGGTTCCGTCACGGTCACGGGTTCCGTTTCATCCAAATACATATTTACTCAGATTGTTTTTATGGACGATAGCGTTGATTATTTTATAAAATAGGCGAATATATTAAAAAATAAAAACCCGACTGCGGTAATTTGTTCTTGCGATAAAAATCCGCCATATTGGATATATGAATTTTTAATTGTGTCACTTACGCTGCAGAAAACGAATTTCTTTCACATACATAAATACATACATACGTTTCGAAAAAAATAACCTTCCTGAGGCATTTGGGTAAAAAGACTCTTTTTGTATTGTTACCCGACGGTTTACGAACTACTAAAGGACACGATGTTTTCATGTCTGTTTCAGGCAAAGGCCTAACAACCTATCACTATACCTACACAATGTTTCACAAACACTAATAGCTTATATTGCAGTAAAGCAGTTAACATTATATTCCGGTTGTTATTTAAAATTAAAACAAATAGTACTCTGTGATAGGACTTAAGCAATATGATAGAAATGATAGAGAGGAGGAAATATAAGTTTTGATTTTGTTATTGTTTAAAGAGCATCTTTCTTCTCTTTTTCTGGTGGGACACCGAGTCGTTCAACGACCCGATGAACCTGATAAAGAGCATTTAATACTTATGTAATAAAGATTATCTAGAAAAGTGTCAGTAGTCAATCTTTGACTACGGAACCCTAACGAGAAATGTTTGATTTCAACTTTTGAGTTTAAACTTAGCAGGACTCGTATGTTTAGTTTTATAAGTTTTATTCGTAGTCAAATGGAGAAATAAAAGTTCTTTGACTGAATAGGAGCGTTCCAAGTTTCGAAAGCTTTTCATTGGGTCTAGTGTCAGGGGGTCGTTGTAACTTTTCTAGTTTGTGTAACTTTTTAATGGCGTTTCGGAAAACAGAAACATAAATCCGTATGAAAAGTTATAGTCTATATAGCTAGATCTAGATGGACAAAAAGAACACGGTTGTCATTTATGGACACTTTCATACATTATGATCCGAAATAGTGTAACATCCGGGGCCTTTCTCGAGAGTAACGAGTTACTTATCGCTTCAGCTTGAATGCTGACTAAATAACACACTCGCGATTTCCTGTAGGTACCTAAGTTTTCTCCATACAATCATTGCTATCGATTGCTATCGATGTGGATTCAACAGTCGATTTGTACTAGGTACCTAATAGCTGAATAATTCAAAATAATTTTTACACTAAAATGTGAAATGCCTACGTAGCAGAAAAATGTATCTACTTACTTCATGTTTCCGTAAAGTAATCAAGTTACCCCGTGTCGGAGAGTTACAAAGCCGAGCGGACTACAGAACATCATGTACTATTTTCTTTGCCTGGGTAAAAAGTCCGTACATTCCGGCAAAAAATAGGTAGTGTATAAACAAATAGCCAAGCGCAAGTCAGACTCGCGCACGAAGGGTGCCGTACCACATTGTGTATAAAAATGGCATAGAATCAGATTTGTTGTATTAGAGCCCTAATTTTTATTTTATTCTAATTTTTAGTAATTTTGTTATAGCAGCAGAAATAACACATGTTCTGTGAAAATTTTAACTGTCTATTTATCACCATTCATGAGCTACAGATTTCGGAACAACATTGGAAAAATAATACACGTTTTTTATTCTATTTTTTTGTCTTTATTTTTATAGCGGCAAGAGAAACAACAGCATATGTGAAAATTCAACTCTCTAACTATTACGGTTTATGAGATACAGCCTGCTGACAGAGATGGACGGACAGCGAAGTGTCAGTAATAGTGTTTTTTTCACCCTTTGGGTACGGCACCTAAAAATTCCGTATATTCCGGAAAAAGATAGTGTAATGTGGTATGCACAGTCAGTGCATTGCTTTGCGGAAATGGCAGGCCACTGGTTTAGCGTCGGAAAAACTGGACATAGGAAAAGATAACGTATTTTGTGGTTGCAATGCAATGAAAAGTAGGAACATTATAGTTTTATCATGCATACCCAAGTTGGAGTATCCGTTTCATTTTAAAAAATTACTAGCATTTGTACCTCATTGCCTTACGTGTCTAGCTTCATAATGTTGCTTTACCTACCTACTATTTTGCTTGCAACCCTCTGCTTGTGAAATGGTTGACGATTTTCTTTTCCTTTGTAGCGTGAACTTCTTTTAATTTTTTTATTCTAATCAACGGTGTTACTTGCTAGTACTACAGTAGATACTGTTAGGATAATACTTTCCCTAAAAGTCTGTTACAAATTCACCACTGATTTAAAAAAACGAAACCAACGTGCGGTTTAGCGAACGACGCAATTTTCGCTTTGTATCACTTCTTCTGCTCGCTCGTTTTGCTCACTCGTGTTGCTAGCTCGCGCTACACGAGCAGAACGAGCGTATTTGCCATACAGGCGCATTCTAAATCCGGTGTTTTAGTGCATAGCGGCAAAAGATAGGGAAATTTAGCGTGCACTAGCAATTGCTATGCAGCGAATCGTTTTCGGTTGTAAATATTACGGTGTTTGCTTGCGCGGGTGGAATTCAGGTGATAACTTCACAACTTTTGAAACCAAAACATATTTGAATGTGAAATTCATTCAAGGATTAAATAAAAGTAAGTACTAGCTTCTTATTTTAGTGCAATGTTTTATAGGTCGATGCAGAATTTTCTGCTTATTTCAATTGATAATGCAAAAAAAATAAGAAGCGGCTTAGTCACTTACCGGCCTTTTCTCTTATAGAGGCAATATAATAGTCGTATTCTTTATTGCATCATCACAATTATTAATGAAGTGCATACTTACGACTTACATAGGTAGATCTTAACCTAAGTTTTAACATAGATTATTTATGACACTTCGTCTCCACGAACATAATGCAATTTACCTACATTACAATTGCAGAGAAGGACTTTACTGTTTATGTTTTAGTTCAATGTAAGTTTATGGAAATCAGAATAATTTGCAAATAAAAGATACAAATAATCGTCTCGATATTACTATTTACTACCTATCTCTCATGAAACAAAGTTTAACTCTCTAGCTTAATAAAGATGGTTTCCCGCGCACAATCCGTGTGGTAAAGACACTTTTGCTCACTCAGTGAGGCAAAGTGATTTGAATTTTGAACATTATTATCAAGAAAATTATTGAAGTTATTCAGCCAAGTTTTTTTAAATCTCGTTTTATTCGATTACTATAATTTGAGCGCGTTTTTGTTTCCCCTACTTTTTTACTTGACATTGGCAAAGGCTTAGTGACGCTAGTGCCAAAAAAAAAGTCAACACGCGCTTTTGCACTTTCTCATGTCCTTCGCTACCTTAGAATCGAATTGGCACTTGTAGCAGAAATTAACTTTGCTCCCTGGTTGTACAAATAACTATTATGTATCTACCCTGTTTTCCACCACAGACAAAGTGAATTAAATTAATTGACCAAGTTTACAGTGATGCATCCATAAATCTTTTTCATCTTAAAACAAACAGTATTCTAGTTAAAACTTTGCCGGTTACTTCCTTAAAATATAACTGAGCATCTTTACCGAATAAAATATTACTTTCGCAAACAAGAAAGCTTCGGGGAATCCGATAATAAAACAGGTACATTCAGTGTATCGAAAACATCGATAGTGAATAAAACAGCCTTTGAAAACAGGCAAGGGATGTGAAAAATAATCGTTTAATAAAGATTTATTTCAAAAACTGATATTTGAAAATCGATTTCCTACTTATTTACTTACCTATAAATTTGTGTGACATCAATAAAACAAAAACTTGTTTTAAGTTAATTGTAATATTTATTATAGTATTTTGTTTCGGCGGTAGATATCATGGATAGTAGATTTGCCGTGTGGTAGCGGCTAAGAATACTGCCACCCGTAGTCCACTCAGGGTGTTTCGTTAAAAGCGACGTAGTAGAGTTTTGACCTCGACTGAACATCTGTCGGCCATGGTCAACCGCATGGTGGCGGTGATACCACCTACAATAGCCGGTCATAAAATATAGCCAAATCCTTTTGCAACATGATTTTGTGATGAAACAAAACGTGTTGCGCCGAGCCCAAGTAATTGGGATAAGGGCAGGAAGATGATACTTAGTAGATATCATGTTTATTTTACCTCTGTCGAAAATTGTACGACAGATATTAATCAGCACTGCGTAAAATAAAGATATAGGTATGTAAAAAAAAGGGTTATATAAAAATATGTTGTTATTTACATAAATATGATTTTTTCCTAGACAGAAAAAAAACGATTATTAAAGAATCGTTTTTGTTACGAACGCCACATCCCTGAAACAGGCTCCTCTGGACGGGCCCCTTTGCTTTGTCTAAGTCCATTGTTATGCGGGATCCCGAGCCGCGGAGCAAACTTGCAGATAGTCTCGGACTTAGACCGGGGAATACTATAGATGGGCCCTGGAAACTAACAAGTGAAGCCAGAAATTCTCGACTACTTAAGGTGGATCGTTTTCCATACAAAACTTAAATGGAGTTACGTCTTTAAATGAGACAAAATTATGATTAAAAAACTTGATGGGAAGTCCCGTGCTTTTATAACATTTTCGCAAAATAAAAAAAAATAATTTTTTAACCATCAGATTTCTCTGTAAAAACCGTGTCGCCACTTAATGAACATAGATGGAGCTACTGCTGCAATAAACACGTTTAATTTTTTTGTGGAGAAAATACTTGATATTTTTTTACGTTAAGCAGTTTTGCGACATATTTACGTGTGCCTTCCTCATCTCACATAAAGATTTTTTGATAAAATTGTTGTTTAGCTCATGTGTAACTCGGTTGAATTTCAGATTTTAGTTTGTATGACGTAACGATCCCCCTTAAGTAGGTAATAAACCGATGTTTATTTTGTACAAAATAGATTTTTCCTAATAAAAAATCGATTATTAGTTACTATAAAGTCACATCCCTGAAACAGGCTCCTCTGGACGGGCCCCTTTGCTTTGTCTAAGTCCATTGTTATGCGGGATCCCGCGCCGCGGAGCAAACTTGCAGATAGTTTCGGTCTTAGACCGGGGAATATTATAGATGGGCCTCTGGAAACTGACAAGTGAAGCTAAAAATATTCTGCAGGCAACTCAATGCAGAAGGCGTTAAGGCCGAAGCAGAAACTGAAAGCTCAGCTCTCTCTCTCTTATTGTTGGCAGGGCCATTGCCATCACGAATTGGAAAGACGTCGCATTCGGTGTTCGAGCCCTTACTATAATTATGTACTTATGTTTTTTTTATGTAGCCTGTTCTGTGTCCTACCGCAGGGCAAAGGCCTTATGTAGTAAAAATTATTTATGTACCTATGTATTATGTATGTAGTAAAAATGGTTAGTTTCCTGCTTATGCATCAAGCAAATAATGATATAATACCGTTCGTGGATAAAACTAAGTAGTTGTGTTAGGTAGGTACGAAATTGTTGTAACAATCTAGGTAGAACGTTTCTCATTTCAGTATCAAAAACTTTTCTTTTGTTTGTTTGCAGCTGCAGCGCTCAGACCACGTGTCTATTATTTTTCTATCTCTGAGAAAAATCTTATGCACGCTCACATACAGCCACAAAGGGTACTTTGTTATGGAAACAGTTTTATAACAGACTCCCGGGCCCCGGGCTTCTGCGGGTGCTACCATCTTTCGGCCGAGGTAGAATAAACATGGCTCAGGTAGTTTTGTTTGTTTTATGAAACTAACTGCATACGATTATTTATACCATGGTGCGTCTTGTTTATATTTTTGTTGTTAGTTTTAAATAAAAAACACAATTGCTGCTAAAGATATTGAAAAAGTCCCGTATGAAAGGTTTTGTCGACTGAGGACTTTACCATAAAAACTTTGACGTGTGTTGATGCACGGTTAATCGAGGTCAACCCAGAAAAAGTGCAGCAGTGCACTTTCATAGGGGACAAAACCGGTCACTCCCAGCTGTAAAGCTTTTCAGCCAACCCATGCCGTGGGTAAAAGAGACCAAATACCTGGGAGTCACACTCGACTCCAGACTAAGTTTCCGTAGCCATATTAGGAAAGTACGCAACCGCGCGGCGTTCGTTTTGGGCAGATTACATTCGATGCTGAATCACAAGAGCAAACTCTCCTTAGAAATAAGGTGAGAATCTACACCACCTGCGTCAGACCAATCATGACCTACGCTAGCGTAGCATTTGCTCACACCTTTCATTCGCATCTGAATATGCTGCAGGTCATCCAAAACCGGTTCATGCGCAGGGCTACTGGAGCTCCCTGTACATGCGCAACACCAACTTCCATATCGACTTAGGTCTCCCCACCATAAAAGATTTTATGAAAGAAGCGTCCCGTCGATTTTTCGACAACGCTGCCCATCATAAGAATCCCCTCATAGTAAAAGCGTCCAATTACTTCCCCCATCCAACTTCGAAATTCAAACGCCGCCCCAGGCACGTCCTTTCTGATGATGACGATCCCATCACATTAGCAGCCGCTGCAGCCAACGCGAGTAGATTACACTCCACAAGCTCTTCAAGCAACCGTCGTCCCCGCCGGCGAACTTGTTTGGCAACTACCGGCATATACCCGGTAGACATAGTCCGATCCGTTCTTCCCAGAACAAATCGTAAGGTTATTTGAACAACCACCCACACACATCCAGGTGAGCCCTCGCTCCCCACCAAGTAGTTAGGTGTAGTTTTTGCCGGTACGGGACCGAAAAACATATAGCCCAGTAATAAAAAAAATAGATACATCGTATTGGTGTTGACGTCGGCGGAAAGATGCTGACTAATCTTCGTTTCGCCGACGACATTATCCTCTTTTCTACAACTGCATCAGAACTTCAAATTATGCTGCAATATCTGAGCTCGGCGAGTCTTGAGGCGGGACTAATGATGAACATGTCAAAGACCAAACTTATGACTAATAGCACAAAGTATAGGGTGATGGTGGATAACGGGAGAATGGAATATGTCGATGAGTATTTATATCTGGGCCAAATAGTCTCCTTCCAGGCGAGACAAGATAAAGAAGTTGCTCGACGCACCAAAAACGCTTGGAGGAGCTATTGGTCCATGAAAGAACACTTTAAAAGCGATCTGCCACTCGCTCAAACGGAAGCTCATGGACATATGCATTCTCCCAATCCTCACCTACGGTGCCCAGACTTGGTCTTTGACGGAAGCACAAAGGTCCAGCCTCAAGATTTGCCAGCGAGCAATGGAGCGCAGTATGTTAGGCCTGAAACTGGTTGATCGGGTCAGGAATACCATACTGCGCTCTAAAACACAAAGAGCTGATGCAGCCCGAGTAGCAGCTAAACTGAAATGGGACTGGGCCGGTCACGTCTGCCGCATGCCAGAAGAACTATGGGCAAAAACAACTACTTTGTGGAAGCCACCCACCGCAAAGAGACGCCGTGGAAGACCCCGTCGTAGGTGGCGAGACGAGCTGGACAAATTCTCAAAAGACTGACATGCGGAAGCCCAGGAAAGAACTAGATGGAAGGAGAAGAGAGAGGCCTTTGCCCAACAGTGCGACGATATCGGCTAGATGAGATGAGATGAGATGAGATGAGATACATCGTGCTAAGGCCCTTAGTATGTACGCGATACACATCACATTCTTCTTTTCGAGTGGGACACTAAGCCGTCCAACGACCCTTTGAACCCTGATGTCAGAGATTTCCAACTATCTACTGCTAATAACGACCGCATCTAGGTAATCATAGATATAGCAAACGAGACTGACGGCTTAACGTGCCCTCCAGAATACGGAACCATGTTGCATTTCAGACAATCAGGTGGTTCAGCCTGCAATGTCCTAAGCAGATGGGTAACAAACTCACAAAGGGATACCTATACATCAACTTACGTGAGTGACCCATCAGGAATGGAAACCGAGACCTTCAGCGTGCAAGGCCTGAGGCGGTGGTAGGTATAATATAATTTGCTACTTCCTACCAACGAGTATTTCACCAAAGTGTTCTATTGTGCTCATTTAATAGCAAATATTTACGTGTGTAAAATGAGTAAGCGTCCTTCTGAGTGGCAAAGGCCATGTAGTTATTAGCAGCAGGTTTCAGCCATAATGGATATTACGTTCCGTTTCCGGTGCGTGATTGAGGTCTAGCCCACCCGCGGGCTAGTTTCAAGTCGGGCCAGACTCAACTCGGCCCGAAAACGGTCCGAAAAGATAATAGGCATAAAATTCGATGTTCAATCAGGCGGAAAACTAGCAAACTAATTTACGTATATCATATAATAAAAATATTTAAAACACTGCCTACTTCATGGAGTCGTTACCTTGATGTGGTGAGATCTTTATCTTCGCAATAATTAATTGATTTCCTCAGCTAAAATCATAGATAATTTTACTACTAAATAGCTAATTTTTTATGTAAATATCACAAATAATTTTACTGTAAATATGAGTTGCATCTTGAATCAGTCTTATTATTATTTTGTACTATCAGCCTGTTAGCGGTTTCACCAGCTGCAACTCATTTCCTCGCTCATATAAACCTTCCTCTTAAATCATTCTACCTATTACAAAATCCGTTACGTGGTTAATTAGGAGGAGGAGGACAAATTCCACGAAAGGCAGGGATAAAAAGTGTCTTAATTTTTATACTGTGTATTAATTTTAAAAAATCCTCTGTTATTATTTTTGCCTGACTCTACAAATCGGTCCTCACAGTTTACAGGCCGGGTTGAGTCTGGGCCGACTTGAACCTAACCCGCGTGATTGAGGTCTAGCCCCACCCGGCCCGGGCAAAGGCTGCCTTACACGCGGCTCTAAATTAAATTACACACCCGGGTTACACCCAGGTATTACATTACTTGTTTTATTGCGTCTAATGGAACGTAATTGGCGCGTAATTCTGATTAGAGTATTAATGTTGCGTAATATGCTGTGTAGGTTTTTTTTATGACTCTAGGAGTTGAAGTCGTTTGACAAACCTTGATCTTTTAATTGGTTTATTGGGTATGGTCATTTCTCAAGACCGGGTTTAATCTGAGAGTCGTACCTACACATACATACACACCTACATTTACATATATTATGGCCATATCCCTAGCGGGGTAGGCAGAGCGTAAAGAATGTAAAAGACGCCTATTTACACCAAGTCTGACTAAGAGACCTGTACCCATCTAGGTAAAAGCTATAATTGAAGATATAGCGAGCTGCCTTTTGCCGGCCTGCAATGGGTTACAATCTAGATAGAACAGCCCTTAAAACTGAAGACACTTGTTAAAACCATCGGTCTTACGAGTGCTAAAATCATGTTTCAATAACGGTGGACGGTAGTCTACTAACACGACCCTTATAGCCGTAAATATGCATTGTAGTTCGGATACAATATGGCTGGTAGCAGGTGACGCTGAAGTCCGGCGATGGCCGAAACTGCAGCTTCCGGTCACAATCAGCAGTTACACGCTATTTAACACAAACTTGAGTGTATTCGAATCCCACCCAAAACATAAATGTGAAAGGCTGCCAAGTTCGATAATATTGGAATGCTTCGCCTATAAAAGAAGTGAGATCTAAATAAGTACCAAGTTCCATACACAGACCTCAGTTAAAAATAGTTACATGAATGCACACTTGATTTTCCGCAGTTTGGAAATTAGATTCTGAATAAATATCATATTAAATACCTAAAATTCTAATACTTACAAAAACGCAAACCTGTTTCTTCAGCAGTTTCCTTATGACATTTTTTATTTAATTTTTTCTGTACTTTTTAATGATATAACTTGGCAAGTTTTCACACACTTTGTTATAAACCTACTAAACGCAATGAGTCAAGTATATAATTTTCTATTAAAACTTGCCAAGTTATATCATTACAAAGTACAGAAAAAAATAAATAAAAAATGTCATAAGGAAACTGCTGAAGAAACAGGTTTGCGTTTTTGTAAGTATTAGAATTTTAGGTATTTAATATGATATTTATTCAGAATCTAATTTCCAAACTGCGGAAAATCAAGTGTGCATTCATGTAACTATTTTTAACTGAGGTCTGTGTATGGAACTTGGTACTTATTTAGATCTCACTTTTATAGGCGAAGCATTCCAATATTATCGAACTTGGCAGCCTTTCACATTTATGTTTTGGGTGGGATTTCATTTATTTTTGTAAGGTTTATTTTCTTTTTCTTATGATTAAGTTAGTTAAGGAAATGTCTCATTTATACTAATTTTCAGATTTTTAATATGGACTATATGGACTATGCTTCTTACTAAGAAATGGACTAGTTTTTTTTATTAATTTTTTCTACGTTTGCCTGGCAAAGGAAACTTTTTTGTTTTGTCATTTTGTATGCTGTCTTGTACGACTGACACGCTAGAGCGCATTGCCCATTCAATATCTTGGATTTTTACAACTTTTCTATTTACTGATAAGCTTGCCAAGTCAGGGCGGTATAATGTACGTACAATTTTTACTTAACATAACATAACAGCTACAACAGTCCACTGCTGGACATGGGCCTCCCCTATCGGGGTATTGCCATACTCACCACGCTTGGCAGGCGGATTGGCGAGGATCCCTGGATAAGTATCCCTTAGTCACTTTTTACGACACCCAGGGGTAGAATTGGGGTGATGCTATTCTAAGCCGGCATCACACGGCATAGCAATTACAGCAATTTTCACTTTACTTTGACTAAATTACAAACCTTCGTAACGAATTTATATATAGATAAATTTTTGGTTTTAGTTCCTTAGGGGTATGAATTTACACCTTCATTATTTTTAAACCGACTCACACTTGGCCATTTTCAGATTTTTCCTTTACCTTGACCTAAAGACCTACCTCCATGCCAAATTTCAAGTCAATACGACCATTGGAAGTGGTCTAGGTTTTTGATGAGTGAGTCAGTCAGTGAGTGTATAGTAAAAATAGCGATTTTCTGACGTCAATATCTCAAGACCTACAATAGGTACATTAATGAAATTTTGTATTTTAGATTAGTAAGTAGATCTCGACAGAGACTAGAAATTTCATATGCGTAGATAAAATAGATTTTGAGTTATAGGTGGGTCGAACTTGGCCCGAAATGGTTCGTGTAATATAACCCACGGCCGGTGTGTCGCTTTTTTTGCTCGAACTTGGCGGACACACTGCCGTGTGTCTAGAATAAAAAACACAATTGCTGCTAAAGATATTGAAAAAGTCCCGTATGAAAGGTTTTGTCGACTGAGGACTTTACCATAAAAACTTTGACGTGTGTTGATGCACGGTTAATCGAGGTCAACCCAGAAAAAGTGCAGCAGTGCACTTTCATAGGGGACAAAACCGGTCACTCCCAGCTGTAAAGCTTTTCAGCCAACCCATGCCGTGGGTAAAAGAGACCAAATACCTGGGAGTCACACTCGACTCCAGACTAAGTTTCCGTAGCCATATTAGGAAAGTACGCAACCGCGCGGCGTTCGTTTTGGGCAGATTACATTCGATGCTGAATCACAAGAGCAAACTCTCCTTAGAAATAAGGTGAGAATCTACACCACCTGCGTCAGACCAATCATGACCTACGCTAGCGTAGCATTTGCTCACACCTTTCATTCGCATCTGAATATGCTGCAGGTCATCCAAAACCGGTTCATGCGCAGGGCTACTGGAGCTCCCCTGTACATGCGCAACACCAACTTCCATATCGACTTAGGTCTCCCCACCATAAAAGATTTTATGAAAGAAGCGTCCCGTCGATTTTTCGACAACGCTGCCCATCATAAGAATCCCCTCATAGTAAAAGCGTCCAATTACTTCCCCCATCCAACTTCGAAATTCAAACGCCGCCCCAGGCACGTCCTTTCTGATGATGACGATCCCATCACATTAGCAGCCGCTGCAGCCAACGCGAGTAGATTACACTCCACAAGCTCTTCAAGCAACCGTCGTCCCCGCCGGCGAACTTGTTTGGCAACTACCGGCATATACCCGGTAGACATAGTCCGATCCGTTCTTCCCAGAACAAATCGTAAGGTTATTTGAACAACCACCCACACACATCCAGGTGAGCCCTCGCTCCCACCAAGTAGTTAGGTGTAGTTTTGCCGGTACGGGACAGAAAAACATATAGCCCAGTAATAAAAAAAATAGATACATCGTATTGGTGTTGACGTCGGCGGAAAGATGCTGACTAATCTTCGTTTCGCCGACGACATTATCCTCTTTTCTACAACTGCATCAGAACTTCAAATTATGCTGCAATATCTGAGCTCGGCGAGTCTTGAGGCGGGACTAATGATGAACATGTCAAAGACCAAACTTATGACTAATAGCACAAAGTATAGGGTGATGGTGGATAACGGGAGAATGGAATATGTCGATGAGTATTTATATCTGGGCCAAATAGTCTCCTTCCAGGCGAGACAAGATAAAGAAGTTGCTCGACGCACCAAAAACGCTTGGAGGAGCTATTGGTCCATGAAAGAACACTTTAAAAGCGATCTGCCACTCTCGCTCAAACGGAAGCTCATGGACATATGCATTCTCCCAATCCTCACCTACGGTGCCCAGACTTGGTCTTTGACGGAAGCACAAAGGTCCAGCCTCAAGATTTGCCAGCGAGCAATGGAGCGCAGTATGTTAGGCCTGAAACTGGTTGATCGGGTCAGAATACCATACTGCGCTCTAAAACACAAAGAGCTGATGCAGCCCGAGTAGCAGCTAAACTGAAATGGGACTGGGCCGGTCACGTCTGCCGCATGCCAGAAGAACTATGGGCAAAAACAACTACTTTGTGGAAGCCACCCACCGCAAAGAGACGCCGTGGAAGACCCCGTCGTAGGTGGCGAGACGAGCTGGACAAATTCTCAAAAGACTGACATGCGGAAGCCCAGGAAAGAACTAGATGGAAGGAGAAGAGAGAGGCCTTTGCCCAACAGTGCGACGATATCGGCTAGATGAGATGAGATGAGATGAGATGAGATACATCGTGCTAAGGCCCTTAGTATGTACGCGATACACATCACATTCTTCTTTTCGAGTGGGACACTAAGCCGTCCAACGACCCTTTGAACCCTGATGTCAGAGATTTCCAACTATCTACTGCTAATAACGACCGCATCTAGGTAATCATAGATATAGCAAACGAGACTGACGGCTTAACGTGCCCTCCAGAATACGGAACCATGTTGCATTTCAGACAATCAGGTGGTTCAGCCTGCAATGTCCTAAGCAGATGGGTAACAAACTCACAAAGGGATACCTATACATCAACTTACGTGAGTGACCCATCAGGAATGGAAACCGAGACCTTCAGCGTGCAAGGCCTGAGGCGGTGGTAGGTATAATATAATTTGCTACTTCCTACCAACGAGTATTTCACCAAAGTGTTCTATTGTGCTCATTTAATAGCAAATATTTACGTGTGTAAAAATGAGTAAGCGTCCTTCTGAGTGGCAAAGGCCATGTAGTTATTAGCAGCAGGTTTCAGCCATAATGGATATTACGTTCCGTTTCCGGTGCGTGATTGAGGTCTAGCCCCACCCGCGGGCTAGTTTCAAGTCGGGCCAGACTCAACTCGGCCCGAAAACGGTCCGAAAAGATAATAGGCATAAAAATTCGATGTTCAATCAGGCGGAAAACTAGCAAACTAATTTACGTATATCATATAATAAAAATATTTAAAACACTGCCTACTTCATGGAGTCGTTACCTTGATGTGGTGAGATCTTTATCTTCGCAATAATTAATTGATTTCCTCAGCTAAAATCATAGATAATTTTACTACTAAATAGCTAATTTTTTATGTAAATATCACAAATAATTTTACTGTAAATATGAGTTGCATCTTGAATCAGTCTTATTATTATTTTGTACTATCAGCCTGTTAGCGGTTTCACCAGCTGCAACTCATTTCCTCGCTCATATAAACCTTCCTCTTAAATCATTCTACCTATTACAAAATCCGTTACGTGGTTAATTAGGAGGAGGAGGACAAATTCCACGAAAGGCAGGGATAAAAGTGTCTTAATTTTTATACTGTGTATTAATTTTAAAAATCCTCTGTTATTATTTTTGCCTGACTCTACAAATCGGTCCTCACAGTTTACAGGCCGGGTTGAGTCTGGGCCGACTTGAACCTAACCCGCGTGATTGAGGTCTAGCCCCACCCGGCCCGGGCAAAGGCTGCCTTACACGCGGCTCTAAATTAAATTACACCCGGTTACACCCAGGTATTACATTACTTGTTTTATTGCGTCTAATGGAACGTAATTGGCGCGTAATTCTGATTAGAGCATTAATGTTGCGTAGTATGCTGTGTAGGTTTTTTTTATGACTCTAGGGAGTTGAAGTCGTTTGACAAACCTTGATCTTTTAATTGGTTTATTGGGTATGGTCATTTCTCAAGACCGGGTTTAATCTGAGAGTCGTACCTACACATACATACACACCTACATTTACATATATTATGGCCATATCCCTAGCGGGGTAGGCAGAGCGTAAAGAATGTAAAAGACGCCTATTTACACCAAGTCTGACTAAGAGACCTGTACCCATCTAGGTAAAAGCTATAATTGAAGATATAGCGAGCTGCCTTTTGCCGGCCTGCAATGGGTTACAATCTAGATAGAACAGCCCTTAAAACTGAAGACACTTGTTAAAACCATCGGTCTTACGAGTGCTAAAATCATGTTTCAATAACGGTGGACGGTAGTCTACTAACACGACCCTTATAGCCGTAAATATGCATTGTAGTTCGGATACAATATGGCTGGTAGCAGGTGACGCTGAAGTCCGGCGATGGCCGAAACTGCAGCTTCCGGTCACAATCAGCAGTTACACGCTATTTAACACAAACTTGAGTGTATTCGAATCCCACCCAAAACATAAATGTGAAAGGCTGCCAAGTTCGATAATATTGGAATGCTTCGCCTATAAAAGAAGTGAGATCTAAAAAAGGACCAAGTTCCATACACAGACCTCAGTTAAAAATAGTTACATGAATGCACACTTGATTTTCCGCAGTTTGGAAATTAGATTCTGAATAAATATCATATTAAATACCTAAAATTCTAATACTTACAAAAACGCAAACCTGTTTCTTCAGCAGTTTCCTTATGACATTTTTTATTTAATTTTTTCTGTACTTTTTAATGATATAACTTGGCAAGTTTTCACACACTTTGTTATAAACCTACTAAACGCAATGAGTCAAGTATATAATTTTCTATTAAAACTTGCCAAGTTATATCATTACAAAGTACAGAAAAAAATAAATAAAAAATGTCATAAGGAAACTGCTGAAGAAACAGGTTTGCGTTTTTGTAAGTATTAGAATTTTAGGTATTTAATATGATATTTATTCAGAATCTAATTTCCAAACTGCGGAAAATCAAGTGTGCATTCATGTAACTATTTTTAACTGAGGTCTGTGTATGGAACTTGGTACTTATTTAGATCTCACTTCTTTATAGGCGAAGCATTCCAATATTATCGAACTTGGCAGCCTTTCACATTTATGTTTTGGGTGGGATTTCATTTATTTTTGTAAGGTTTATTTTCTTTTTTTCTTATGATTAAGTTAGTTAAGGAAATGTCTCATTTATACTAATTTTCAGATTTTTTAATATGGACTATATGGACTATGCTTCTTACTAAGAAATGGACTAGTTTTTTTTATTAATTTTTTCTACGTTTGCCTGGCAAAGGAAACTTTTTTGTTTTGTCATTTTGTATGCTGTCTTGTACGACTGACACGCTAGAGCGCATTGCCCATTCAATATCTTGGATTTTTTTTACAACTTTTCTATTTACTGATAAGCTTGCCAAGTCAGGGCGGTATAATGTACGTACAATTTTTACTTAACATAACATAACAGCTACAACAGTCCACTGCTGGACATGGGCCTCCCCCTATCGGGGGGTATTGCCATACTCACCACGCTTGGCAGGCGGATTGGCGAGGATTCCCTGGATAAGTATCCTTTAGTCACTTTTTACGACACCCAGGGGTAGAATTGGGGTGATGCTATTCTAAGCCGGCATCACACGGCATAGCAATTACAGCAATTTTTACTTTACTTTGACTAAATTACAAACCTTCGTAACGAATTTATATATAGATAAATTTTTGGTTTTAGTTCCTTAGGGTATGAATTTACACCTTCATTATTTTTAAAACCGACTCACACTTGGCCATTTTCAGATTTTTCCTTTACCTTGACCTAAAGACCTACCTCCATGCCAAATTTCAAGTCAATACGACCATTGGAAGTGGTCTAGGTTTTGATGAGTGAGTCAGTCAGTGAGTGTATAGTAAAAATAGCGATTTTCTGACGTCAATATCTCAAGACCTACAATAGGTACATTAATGAAATTTTGTATTTTAGATTAGTAAGTAGATCTCGACAGAGACTAGAAATTTCATATGCGTAGATAAAATAGATTTTGAGTTATAGGTGGGTCGAACTTGGCCCGAAATGGTTCGTGTAATATAACCCACGGCCGGTGTGTCGCTTTTTTTGCTCGAACTTGGCGGACACACTGCCGTGTGTCTAGATACCGAGGCATAAACATACCTACATGGTCATTCGGATACATACACGATGCTGGTAGCAGGTGACGCCAAAGTCCGGCGATGGCCGCAATTGCAGGTTCCGTCCACAATCAGCAGTTACACGCGATTAAACATGAAACATAAGTGTGTATCCGAAAGCCGAGGCATAAATATACCTACATGGTCATTCAGACACATACACGATGCTGGTAGCAGGTGACGCCGAAGTCCGGACATGGCCGCAACTGCAGCTTTCGGTCACAATCTGCAGTTACACGCGATTAAACACGAAACATAGGTATGTGTGTATTCGAAAGCCGAGGCATAGACATGCAGGGCCATTCGTATTTTCGTATACATAATGCTGGTAGCAGGTGACGCCGAAGTCGGACATGGCCGCAACTGCAGCTTCCGTCCACAATCAGCAGTTACACGCGATTAAACATGAAACATAAGTGTGTATCCGAAAGCCGAGGCATAAATATACCTACATGGTCATTCAGACACATACACGATGCTGGTAGCAGGTGACGCCGAAGTCCGGACATGGCCGCAACTGCAGCTTTCGGTCACAATCTGCAGTTACACGCGATTAAACACGAAACATAGGTATGTGTGTATTCGAAAGCCGAGGCATAGACATGCAGGGCCATTCGTATTTTCGTATACATAATGCTGGTAGCAGGTGACGCCGAAGTCCGGACATGGCCGCAACTGCAGCTTTCGGTCACAATCTGCAGTTACACGCGATTAAACACGAAACATAGGTATGTGTGTATTCGAAAGCCGAGGCATAGACATGCAGGGCCATTCGTATTTTCGTATACATAATGCTGGTAGCAGGTGACGCCGAAGTCCGGACATGGCCGCAACTGCAGCTTCCGGCCATAATCAGCAGTTACACGCGATTTAACATTCGGATATACACATATGTTTCATATGTGTATATCCGATTGTTGAAGCACAGACAGAATTAGTGCCTCTGCTCCTTCAGGCAGACCGTCCGCGCGTATAATCGGACCGAATCAAGGAGGTGTATCGTGCCTAGGTTATGCAATGGTATGTACTGATTTTTGATTTGACTGGTTTGCAATTGGCATAACCGTGTGACGTAGCGCTGCTCTCGTATTTTGACGTTTCTGGTCTGCGCGTACCAGTACGCGCGTACAATACGCGCCACGCAGCGGAGGCACTTATACAGGGTGGACCATGGAGTGACGTCAATAAAAAGAAATCAACCACGCGAGGAGCCCTTATACGGAAATAAAAAAAGGAAAGGAAAAATTACTGCCAGTCGAGATTTTCCCATACAACTTTAAAAGTTGAATAATTCTGAAACTAAAAATAATCGCGGAACATACATGGGGTATTTTCGAATACCCCAAGATGTGAGGAATCTAATTTCTTTTTATTGACGTCACTCCATGGACCACCCTGTATACAAGGTCGTTCAGTCAGATAGATAGTCAACCCTAGCCAGGAGCTTCCGTCAGAGAAAGAGCATCCAGTAGGACTGAATGTCTAACAGAGCCGTAAACATAGATACATGCTGATCATTCGGATACATGATGCTGGTAGCAGGTGACGCCGAAGTCCGGCAAAGGCCGCAACTGCAGTTTCCGGCCACAATCACCAGATACACGCGATTTAACACGAAACATATGTGTGTATCCGAATGTTAAAGCACAGACAGCCTTATAAGCAAGGTCGTTCGGATACATGACTGGTAGCAGGTGTCGCAGAAGTCCGGCGATGGCCGCAACTGCAGCTTCCGGTCACAATCTGCAGTTACACGCGATTAAACATGAAACTTGTGTGTATCCGATTAAAGCACAGGCAGCCTTATAAGCAAGGTCGTTCGGATACATGACTGGTAGCAGGTGTCGCAGAAGTCCGGCGATGGCCGCAACTGCAGCTTCCGGTCACAATATGTAAGTAGTTATACGCGATTAAACACGAAACATAATGTGTGTATCCGAATGTTGAAGCACAGACAGCCTTATAAGCAAGGTCGTTCGGATACACAATGCTGGTAGCAGGTGTCGCCGAAGTCCGGACATGGCCGCAACTGCAGCTTCCGGCCACAATCAGCAGTTACACGCTATTAAACACGAAACATAAGTGTGTATCCGAAAACCGAGGCATAAACATACAGGGCCTTATCACAAAAAAGTTAGACAAGTTTTGAACACGTGTTTAAAATAAAACTTCATACAAAAAATCGCTAGAATCGCGATTAAACACAAAAAATATGTGTGTATCCGAGTATCGAGCTCGACTTACATAGATTGATGGTTATTGTTCATTCACCACTGAATGCATCTGTTGTTATATTTTTTTATTATTGAAAACGTACAGCATGCCAAAAATGAATGTGATTTCCAACGACCAGTGAACAGCGGCTTGCTTTCGATGAAAACAGAAAATCTTTCACAGCAATGCCGAACGACCTATTTTCCTGAAAACGCCAAGTTCAACAGGTCAAAGTGAACAAACTTGCCTAACTCCTTTTCAGGCAGTTGGGTCATTCGGTACCACCCCGTATATAAACTGTAGCTGCAAATAGATCGCGCACGTACTGTAGTCGAAGGTACTTTAATTAAAAGCTAAAGTCGGAAATGCAAAATTACTTCTGTCTGTAATCCGGAAATGCGACTAAAACGTATCGGATCGTATTAGTCAGTGTCAAAGGCAGACCACGGAGTAGCAGGTGATTTCCAACTTCGGCGTCTGAAATTGCCTTCCAACCAAAGCCCCTACTTGGCTACAATTGGATTTGCTATTGGTACGTACCAGTGTTCTACCTACGTTTTCACAGTCTTGTTACAGTGCAGCAATTCACTGCGCATATTTTGTAGAGTTGGGTTACAGCTCTCATAATCATCTTTCTGACATTATATTAATTACTAGGTCGGCGCAACATGTTTTGTTTGAACACAAAATCATGTTACAAATTGGCATTATTTTAACTCTCTTTGGGAATGCTATCGTAGGTGGTATTACCGCTACCATACGGTGACCATGGTCGGCAGATATTATAGCCAAGAAAATCTCTACGTCGCCTTTTACGAACCACCCTGAGTGGCATAGAGTTAAGTTACAATACTTTAGTTTACTACCTATAGTTTTTTGACGAAGCTGGGTGTGGATTTGATTAGATAAAGTTAAAAGACGATCGTAGGAGCGAGTTCAACGATAAACATTTCCCCGGCGAAGGAACACAGCAATAGTCTAAGCTCCCATTGACAAAGTCTTACCTCATAAGTCTACCGATTGAAAGTATGCTATAACGATAGATCATGTTTAGGAGGTCATAACATTGTATGGGTGGCCATCCGAAATACTGGCAGGTTTTTTTTTATCCGACTTAAAAACTTTTTATTTCAAAATTTACATCACACAGCTTTACTATTCGAAACGTATACCCTTCTAAAGACACACCTTTGGCGATGAGAACCCGCTTAGGTTGCCAGCTCCAACATTGGCAGTTTCCATGGTCAGCCACTTTTTACAGGCTAAAAAATGAACTCGCTTATCTCATGTGGCTACCCATTGAAATTAATATAGGTCGATAGCCCCAGGTATGTCATTGATGATTATATAAGGTTGCCTGTTATCAGCCTGGCAGTATCCTTGAAAATCTCATTTAAAAAATTTGAGGTGGCTTATCAGAGATACCGTTGTGGTGATAACAGGCAACTCTATACAGGGTGTTAGGGACGGTGTAACGAAAACTTTGCAGGCGTGCTCAGACCATAAAACTGAACAACTTTTACTATGGAGCCAATGGTGGGAAACGAAAAAAATTTTCCGACCTCCCATACAATGTCAGTCAGCTGATCGTGAATTTTGTATGGGAGGCCGGAAAATTTTTTTCGTTTCCCACCATTGGCTCCATAGTAAGTTGTTCAGTTTGATGGTCTGACCATGCCTGCAAAGTTTTCGGTACACCGTCCCTAACACCCTGTATATTCATTAATCGCATTCCTAGGGCTATCGATCTGTATTAATTTCATTTCGTAATAAGTGACTTTATTTTTTGGCCTCTAAAATGTGGCTGACCACGGAAAGTGCCAGTGTTGGAGATGGCAACCCTAGCGGGTTCTCATCGCCAAAGGTGTCTCTTTAGACGGGTATACGTTTCGAACGGTAAAGCGATGTGATGTAAATTTTGGAAATAAAATAAGTTTTTTAAGTCTGATAAAAAAATACTGCCAGGATTTCGGATGGCCACCCATACAATGTTGTGACCTCCTAAACATGACCTATCGTTATAGCATACTTTCAATCGGTAGACTTATGAGGTAAGACTTTGTCAATGGGAGCTTAGTCTACAAGCTGGGTGATAATCATATGCCCATACAAGGTTAGGCCCCTCGAAATAGGGGCCTAAATCGAAATGGCTAGTAATTAAACTCGTAGTAATGTATTTCTTACGCTATCTAGATCATGGTGGCATACTTAGTTTTTAATTATCTAACGGGAAACTGATGAAACGACGCAAAATAATTCTTAACCTAAAATGGCATAACCTAACTAAGTATTTTGATAAGAGTTATAAGGTGAAAGTATTTATACCCGCACACCCACAACGCACTCGCCGAATTTTGGATTCTTTGTATGAAAATCTGTGGAACCTCGAAAATATTGTCGAGCCGCACGCGCCTAACCGAACGGATTCCCCAGCCAGTGCTCTTTTCTCTTTTTCGTGTGGGACACCGAGTCGTTCAACGACCCGATGAACCCTGGTGTCAGAGTTTTTCAACCGCCTACTACAAGTATCAGGCCTCTGACATGGTTGTGTAACGACCGCCATCATAGATAGCAACCGGGACCGACGGCTTAACGTGCCCATCCGAAGCACGGAACCATCTTACTTGCGGACAATCAGGTGGTTCAACCTGCAATGTCCTAACCAGACTGGGAACAAATTCACAAAGTGATAAATATCAACTTTGTGATTGACCCCACCGGGAATTGAACCCGGAACCTTTGCGTGGCAGGCAGGCATACTAACCACTGCGCCACATCGGCTGTCTAATCTAAGCCAGTGCTAATGATAGACTATAATGCTGATGACGTCATGAGCGCACGCGGACAGTGTAACCATTTAAAAGATTTAGTTTTTGTCAATGCTGCCAGACTGTCCCATCAACATTACCTCCCAGTAAAGTCTGCTGTTCACCGTCCGTGTTCCAGTTTTTCTTCTAAACTAAAGTTTCGAAGGTTTTGGAGTCTATGTCACTCTTAAAGAATAACCAAATGACATTTTCACATTTTGCTTATTTGACATTTTAATATTTGAGATTCCGTCCTTTTAAATTCAATTGACATTCTGTTACCTTAACATTTAGACATTGGCACAAAATGTTTTCCGCTTCTTCTTTACATTTTGTTACGTTTACATTCTAGCAATTTTACATTTTGCTACTTTGACGTATTGGCATTTTGCTTTTCTGCACATTCTACTTCCTTGAACAATAATATTTTTTAAAAGTTGAAACAGCGGGACCTGTAATATGTTCAAAAGTTTTGTTCCACCGTAGAACATAGAACGTAGAAAATATTCCGACCTGTTCTACTGTAGAAGTGATCAGTTGGATATATGGGAACAAAAGTAAGCTGCGTGGTGCACGGAGAAAATTCTGCAGTTACGAAAGTTGGCTGCTTGAACGTGCCTTTGGCGTAAAATGACAGCAATTATTATTTGAAATAAAATTCCGAAAAATACACACATACGGCAAAATTACACATTAAATTGGGAGGAAAGTACTCTCTTGGCAACACCAACTCTATTCAATGCGGCTGTGCTTGCGGCTAGGTGTGCGAGGCCATCCGCATTATTCAGCGCGTACGGCGAGTACGTTGCGGGTGTGCGGGTATACTTCCTTTGCCAAATGACAACTTGATGACAATAGCAAAGAGGAAATGCAGTAGTATGGCAGAAGTTTTATTCTCTATGAGAGTTTCAAAGAGTATGTAATACTTGCAGGGTAGATGGGGTAAAATGGTACCTACCCCTGATCAGAATTTTAAAGACATTGTTGAAAGAAGTTTCCAAACACGAATTCATATCACCCTTTGCAGTTCCTGTGGCATGGTCTGTTATATTTTTGCCGTTGTAATGCCAGTGGCAGCTGGCCTATTATTACTATTATTTAATAAAGTCATATAAATCATAAAATTGTCATTAATCATTAATCTATCATTAATGTTGTTGTAGTCGCTTTTGTTGCTTGTCTTACGTACGAACCCGGCTATAACATAACATAACAGCCACAACGGTCCACTGCTGGACATGGGCCTCCCCCTATCGGGGGGTATTGCCATACTTACCATGCTTGGCAGGCGGATTGGCGATCGCAGTGCATGATGGTGCATTAACAGGGAACCCTGCTGCCGATTCATCCCTTAGTCGCTTTTTATGACACCCACGGGTAGAATTGGGGTGATGCTGTTCTAAGCCGGCATCACTCGGCATACACAGGAGATTGTCTGCGCTGTAGTTGTTTTTACGCATCCTGGGTTCTAAAAACTGCTCCATTTTACCCTTATTTCCTCTTAGTTGTGTCACAGATGTCAGCAGAATCAAGGAACCAGAATTTTGACCGGAATAAAACACAAAAATATACTTTTTAACATAAATTGTGATTCCCGTTTCGCCTGAAGATGATTTATATAAGATTTTGATCCAAAAAACGTATCATCTTTTTTACATTTCATGAGATTCTTAGCCGTTACTTAGAGGGGGGCCTAGATTTGATTATTTCCCCTACAGTTTTGGCACCGGGACCTCTAAACTTTGCTCAGACTATTTGATGGGGAACAAGACCTCATCTGGAGGTACAAGTAGTTTGTTTTGCCACACTCACCACACTTGGTAGGCGGCTAGGCGAGCGCTGCGTATGGTGTTGTATTGAAAGGGGTACCTGCTGCCCATTCCCTGGATTCATCCCTTAGTTCTTACTACACCCACGTCTAGAAATGGAGTCTCTCTCGCTGAATTTAATTTTTTTTTTGGAAGAAATAATTGGACTGAAGATGCGTCGCGTTGGTATTATGATTGAGTCATATTGTCAGTTCATGGTCTATTTTAGTCAATAAAGTGTGAAGTATCCGAATAGTTAATCGACTTGGCGTATCTCCAACCCAACGACATTCGACTTGGCCGTGTACGACACAAGGCTGATTATTTTGATCGTGTTTATATCCGTGTTTACTGTTACTACTGTCATATTGTTGTCTTAATTTGTTGTTTTGTAGTTTACACCATGTAACGTGGAAATTGGAATAATTAGGTAAGTTAATAAATTATTAAATCACCAAATTATTTTGTCAATCGACATGATGTAAAACACGCAATAGTTAGCACCAAACAGTCCAATCCGTTCTTCTCAGAACAACTCTTAAGTTTTATATGTTTTTGATAACCCCGGGGCTATAATGCAGAAAAACGTAAGCAAGCACCAAAGCTACCTGAAGTAAGCATCAAAGCTATCACCATGGGGTGCTGGCTTAGAATAGCATCACCCCAATTCATCCGTGGATGTCATAAAAACCGACTAAGGGATATGCATCCAGGGAAGGGCAGCAGCGCTCCTTGTGAATTAAACATCTTGCAATGCCCTCGCCAATCCGCCTGCCATGCGTGGTGAGTATTGCAATACCCCCCAAAAGGAGGAGGCTTACTTCCAGTAGTGGACTGTTGTGGCTGTAGTAATAGCAGAAAGTTACATGACAAAATAGGCAGTAAAAATGGTTATTACTATTAAATGAATTCTATGCAAATGCTTAGGGGTGCCGCCTAAGCTGCAAAGTACTGTGGTACAATTTATTAACTATCATTCATTAGTGCCTTACTAAGCCAGCCTGTAATCCAAGGTTCTACTTTGTAACTTTTAATAGTAGTTTATGCAATTGCCTTATAATAAGAGGCTTTAGGATGTGAGTGTCTGTTTATCACACGAGGCGCAGCCGAGTGTGATAATAGTTTGACACGAGCATTCTAAAGCCTAATTATATTGCAATTGCATACACTATTTTATCTACACTTTACAAGAAAACTATGAAAAATAATTCATACCTCCGCACTTCACTATGGCGATTGCAAGCATATCTACTAAACCAACAACTGAACGACTTTTATACATAAGTAACTTTTTAACTAAACGTTAAAATGGAAGCTCATAAAAACGGAACAACTTTTAAAATTAAAAAGCATTAATCAGTAAATTTTAATTCGGAAAATGATTTGAAGCAAAGATTTAATAATAAATAAGTCCTCATAATTTCAAGTGTCGTCCCATTCTTTGATTGTGTCGTGACATTTGTTTTTTTTTTATTATCTTACTGCTAAATGTCGATATCATAAAGTCAGAAAAAAGTACTTTATGACATCGACATTTTACTTTATGATATCGACATTTTTTTTAAAGGCTGAATGGCTGTAAAGCAGTTGCTTATACATTTGCTTTCGAATTTGTAATAGGAACATTATGTATGAAGTGTAGATAAAAGATTTTATATTTGATTCAACCAATTAAGTGCAGAAACTTCAATCTGCAACTTTTTGCCACAGTGGTTTTGGCTTGTTTCGGTAATGGTATGGTAGCACTTTTTTAAGAATTAATCGTCGTGTATGCGTTAGCATTTTTTAAAATAAAATGTAGATAATTTAATAGGTTCACAAACACATTTACCTACACTGTTTCTTCATAGGTACGGTCGGGGTCAAAAGAGCATACCTAGGACCGCCTCAAATGGTTCAAAATATCTCTGAAACTACATTAATTTAATAAATTATTTTTTGGGTTGTAAATAGAATTTAACTAGCAGCATAGACAACAAAAGAAATTATTTACAAAAGTAATGTAGTTTCAGTCCTAGGTATGCTCTTTTGACTCCGACTGTACAAATACAAAGAAAAACCAGTATAAGCAGAACTCTTAAATGAATAGGTTGAAGTGATAGATAGCGTTAGTACCTACAGTCACCTGCATAGTTATCTACTTGTCCCCCCGTACACAATACCTAAAGGCTGCCCCACCTGTGTGTCATAAACTTTATGCAAATTGTTTCCATATGAGCTACAAGCTAACGATCTGGGCGCGGCTTCTGCCAATATACTACCGTCAACACTACCGTCTAATGACAATGCAGGTGTTCAATATAACAGTTACTGGAACTTCATAATGAGGAGTAGGCAGCTATCAAATAAAAGCAAACATAATTATTCCATTAAATACGGAGATTTGGAAAATACAAGAGGGTGTATTATATATTCTGTGGTTATACCTACTTTAGGGACTGATTTGACTAACGCATTGGGGTTCAAAAGTATGAATAATGGTTGCCATTATGGCACCGCTTGTCTTAAAAGGCTTAATTTTGATTCTGAGTTTTTCGCAGAATACCACACTGAAAGAAATATCTGCAAAGATCAGCAATTTTACAATACTTTTTTGCGTCATAAAATTTCCATTTTTTCCAAGGCATTGTATGAATTCAAAACTATCAGAAAGTTCATGGGGTCTTATTATGGCCCAAACCAAAAACTGAATTATGAGCTGTTATGAAGTAGATGATTGATTACTTTGAAATTCGTAATAATCTTTACTACACTACACTACTGGTTAAAAGTAATAATTAGGCACGATACAAGGTACAGGTAGGTAGTTGTAATTAGGATTACTGTTTTTTACGCCCATAATATTTCTAGTAAAGACAGAAAACAGTTTTACGAACGCTATAAAAGACAACAAAGACTGGAATGTAACGATCCCCCATTAGTTTTGAGAATAAAACGGCGCTATCACACGTCTGGAATCTTGGAACTGTGACAAGTCGGGAATTCTGGTCCTCCCCGGTTATTGCAAAAACTATGCTAATTATTTCATGATTCACTGCGGAAGCACTGATCTTATGAAGCTGTAAAAAAGCAAAGCAAAAGAAAAAAGGTGGGAAATAGAAAATAATTTTAGTTCTTTCAGAGCTTGGAATAGGCTCGTTTTCACTACGGGACGAGATACGGGAGACAAAAAAGAAAAATACACGCATTTAGTTACTCCTACCACGGAAAAATCATTGACAAGACGAGAATGCTCGTCCCCACCAGTTGTTGCAAAAACTATGCTAATTATTTCATGATTCACTGCGGAAGCACTGATCTTGTAAAGCTTGTAAAATAAGCAAGGCAAAAAAAAAGATGGGAAATGAAAAAAGAAGAAAAAGGATGGAAAATAATAACAGTTCTTTTAGAGCTTGGAACGGAGCGTTTTCACTACGCGACTAGAGACGGAAGATAATTAGAGCGTGAATACAGAAAAAAAAGAAAAAAATGTATGAGCTTCTTATATTTTGTTACTCCTACCATACCACGAAAAAATCACCGACAGCCGATGTGGCGCAGTGGTTAATACGTCTGCCTGCGACGCAAAGAAGGTTCCGGGTTTAATTTCCGGTGTGGTCACTCATAAAGTTGATATTATCACTTTGTGTATTTCTTCCCAGTCTGGTTAAGACATTGCAGGCTGCACCACCTAATTGTCCGAAAAGTAAGATTGTTCCGTGCTTCGGATGGGCACGTTAAGCCGTCGGTCCCAGTTGCTCTCTATGATGGCGGTCGTTATACACACACAACCATGTCAGAGGCCTGCTACTTGCAGTAGGCGGTTGAAAAACTCTGATAACTGGGTTCGACACACGTTGCACGACTTCGTGTCCCACTCGAAGAAGAAGAAGAAGAAGATGCGGAGGATACAGATACTAAAAGAAGAAAATGTGTAAGTGATTGGGTGATTATGTATCTTTTGATAATGTAACAGTAATGCTAAAGAAGTCTTTATTATTTATTATAGAAAAATCAAGCTATTGAATAATTCTCAGGATTCTAATCAGGTACGTTTTTTTTTTCTAATGGACGTTTTCAGTGGGAGGTTTTGAAGAAATTCCTCAGAAATTTATTTCTGGAAATTCTTATAAGTACCAATAAAGATATCTGACCTATTTAATGCACCTTTTATGCGTTCTAAAAATGTTAGTTCATCTATTTTAACAATTCCGTTACTCAACACAAAAGAAACAGCGAGTTAACATACTGTCAGTTTTACGCTGCCAAGTTAATAATAACGACGAAACGACGTGAAAAGATCTACATTTAGCTGTGTAATTAAAAATAAAACGAAAGGAAACGTGGCATAAATTAGATGGAACAAAACACTCATTAAAACGATGACCCTTGCTCAGAGCCGGAGCTCTGAAATGTCACAGGAAGCGGCCCCGGATGGCCTCGGGGCCCTAGCCACAGTAGGGCCCATCGAAACAGTAGGATTGGTAGAATAACTCAAAGTTTATTGCAGATGGCCAATAAGAAGTCTACGTGAACGACTGTCCTGACACGAAGAAAGAAGTAGAAGTACTTTGACATTAGTAGACAAATTTGACCTCTCTATTACAGAAAATAAATCGAGAGGCCTTGTTTACCTAGCTCTCGTTGCCCCATGTCCCAAATTGCTCCATCTTGTCCCACCTTGCCCTACCTTTAACAGAAACTCGTTCTCCAGGAACAAAAGGAATCCACAGGAAAAACACTCGAAGGTTATCTCAGATGGTGCCAGGCGCAGGCGCAACGGTGCCGCAAATAACAAGACGTTCCACATGACATTGTCACAGACAAAAAAAAGTAGTTGAGAGTGAGGAATTTAAAAATGCCTTCATAGATAAAAAATATTCAAATCATAAGTTTTCACTGGGATAGGCTAGTTTATTACGATCTTAAATTAAGAAGCCTGAAGAACAAAAGACCACCTTCCTATCATAAAGATGATGATGATGGAATGGCAAAATCGTAGACTTCCTTCGGCCATCGCCCTAAGTTGATCCAGGTTTTTGGCCAAAATCCTAGGTATTTGGCCAAAATCCTAGGTTTTTGGCCGAAATCCTAGATTTATTTAGTATTATGGCTTTTTGCATTTCGGGGAACTAGGAGTGGAGAGGAACGTTACGCACCTCCCTCTGATCTGTTAAGGGTAGCGTTGGACACCCTGAAGGGCGGGAGTAACATCAGACAGCCTGAACAGCAGGATTGCCTCAGATGCCCTGGAGGGTAGGGAGGAACGTCAGACACTAAAAGGCAGGATGAACCACTGGATGCTTTAGAGGATCGAAGGTATTGTTGGACGCCCTGGAGGATATGGGGTAGCGTCAGACCACCAGAAAATCTAACGCCTCTCATCTTTCATCCTTCCATCATACTGCGACATATATATGTTAGGTGTGTAATTCTCGGGTAATTCCAACCAGACTAGTGAGATGACGTACTGACCTTTTTTCTTTACTATGCTTTCGCCCCTGAGCAAATGCATGACGCGATAACGCGTTTTTCTTTCAGCGTTCATTAAAGATTTACTTATATATTTACGGTTATTTTACATATACATATGTGTTTTTATTATTTAGGTACCTATTTTTAATTTATAATGCAATGCATTAGTCAGTCAATACTTTAAATAAAAGAAACTTACCTTTATAACATCCTTGGGTGAACTTGTTCGGCCTTTTGTCTCAATTCACGAACTCTTCATTCCCTAGTGCTGTCCCCAAACTATCGACACTAGTTCTTCACTATTGTCACTACACTACGCGCAACACTAAGCTATCGACTAACACCGACGATAAAACGAGTTGATATTCTAAAGTTTTATCCTATGACGAACCTTGCTGAGGCACTTTAAATATTGAAAGTAATTAACAGTTTTTAGTGTTATCTATCTAGCGATATTTGAAGCACTTTCTTACGCACTATAGATAAGAGTGAAATGTTTTAAGTATTTTAATTAGATTTAAAAGTTAGAGAGAGTCTGGAATCGCCGAAACGCGGGACTTCACGCACTGCCAGTGTTTATTCGGCACCTGAAACAGAGGTTTTGAATATTAATATCACAAATTAGGAGACGGTTAATATAGATACACTACATCTAAGTCGGTAGGGTTGAAGTACCAGCCTCAAACCAGAAATGCAACAAAAATTCCCAACAGTTTATTTTTAATTTTGTGACGGGAAATACACGCAATGTTTGTGCGTCATTCATTCGCTTCTGCACCCTACCTTAAATACGGTTTATGTCAAACGGCAATGCACAACGCTGCGTCGACTGCGTGTGACATAAATCGTATGCGTATGAAAATAAGGTAAAAACTCGAACAAACGGACGGTAGCGCGTGTTTCTTGCCTTAGACAATTTCGTTAACCTATGTTTTCAACATAATTAGTCCGAGACTGGTGCCTGGTTTGGGACTAATATGTTCGCCCTAGAACTAGACAGAAGTAGCTAAAGATTTGAATCTGCAAGATTTTGTACAATTTTAGGTATCTAGGCAGCAAAATTTACAAAGTAGGTAGTAAAACATTTTTGAATGATATAATTACAAATAAACAAAAGGTTTTTGGACTCAATTAATACGTTTCACTAATGTAAAGCATGACAGGACAGAATGTTCGCTACATTCTTTTGGCTAATGAAATGAATGAAACAAAATAAATGTTTTGACTATCGGAACCAAGGTTGCAAGCTTACTATGCGCAGGAAGCGTGCCAGAAAATCGTGCATTTCTTAATGGTTGACTATTTCAATAGTATGTGTAATATTAATGTTACCTGACTGTTATCTAACTAATTAAATTAAATAGTTTTGATGGTGAGTTGTTTTCACAAAATCATAAACCGACGTCAAAGAGTAATGTTTCAATGCTCAATGACCGCACTTATCAATATTTTCAAATACATTATATAGGTATCCATACCATAGCACTCTCAACAATTTTTTAAATACCAAACTGAATTTCGTAGAGTAGCCAAGAAGTAGCCACATAAATGAGCGACAACTTTTGAACTAGATTTGAACATACAAAGGCAGTTTCAAAAATTACGCTTATTTTCTTCTGAAACTGTCATTGAGAAAGGCTTCATTGAATCTAGTTCGTACGCATTAGTAGACTGCATCTACAAATAACTAACTATCAATAAGACACGATTACTTCCGTATCCGTGTTCACTCTGGCTGGCCCGGACAGCTGACTCAGCTAGTTCCAGCACAAATATCCAGCCCAGAGACGGAACTAGGGGGTTAATAGGTGCTATTTAGGAGAGAATGTCTATCTTACGAGTATCTTTCAAATATATAATTCCAACTGTACGGTACGAACCAGGAAACAATTTCAAATGGGTTTTTCTCATACAGAATGGATTATTTTCGTTGACTTTTTAACTGAAAAAATAGCTCCGCGTTTTATTTTCTTTTATTATGCTTTACAACTGAATATACAAAATCAAAGTAAAATCATCATTCAGCGCAATAAAAAGTTACTTTTCGTTATGACTCCCTTTCTCTCCCAGGGGGCGTCAAAAGAAAATTTGCGTGCGAGATTGAGCGGCCCCGGGGCTCCAAAGACGCCCCTGATTCTGCAATCATATCGCCCCTGTGCTCCCCTGCCTGTGCCCCTCTCTGCACTATCATTCGAAATATTACAGAGCCTTTTACAAGCGGTTCAACATCGCAAAGGATCTCGCAAATTTGCCCCATCAATCTTCACGAGCAAAAAGCCAGAACTAGACACTTGATTTATCTATTTGAATATTAGCCCGCCATAGGAAGTAGGTCGACTACGCACCCCCAGGGGTTTTGGCCAGAAAATATTTATTGTAATAACTTGCCAAGTAGGGTAAGTTATATAAAAAAGAGGTATTTTTGCTGCGGGCGAACTGTTTCTCTAATCCATTAGGGGAAAATAAATAAACAGGAAAATAAGGAGCTTGCTTTAACATTTATAAATTAGGTAAGTGTTTGGAGATTTTTTAAGATCTATTTCAGGCTACTTTGAGAACAAGGAAGGTTTTTCGAACGTAAACATTTTGACGGTCTACGGAAAATTGCGAAGGCAAGATCAGTTCACGACACTGAACAACCTTTCTCCACGTTAGAAAACAAAAAACAATGTTCAAGTTCCTATGCTTACTTACTAGCTAAATTCAGTTGATAAAGGGTATTTTTAAGAGAGGCTAGGTTCATTTTCTTATATAGGCAAAGATGCTGAGTTTCATGTTCTGATAATCCATGAGACGTTTTCAATGTACCGTCCCATACACCCTATAGAACCTTAATAATATAAGAACAGTAATTATATATGACACGGATTTTTGTACTTATTTTAATAATCCGTGTCATATATAATTAAAGTTAAAATGGCGCACTTAAGTTTCAACAATTTAATATACTTAAGAACATTATCTCGTATTGGCAACATTATTGTTTGCCTCTCTATCATATACGACATTTTAGCAGGATGTCAACAATAATGTTACCGGGATAATGTTTTTAATCTGCCCCAGGTCACCGATATCCGAATTACCTATGATTGGATATAACCTACGCGGTCAGGCGTTAAAAGCAGATATTATTGATTGCTGCTAATTATACGGCTTCCAGAAACCTCTCTGTGTACTGTCAAATTGGTCCACGTATGCTAATCAACTAATCAGCTTTGTGGGAAGGCTGCTACCTAGTCCGATTGTTATTTTAACAGAGTACGTCCAAATCAAAAATAAATTGAAATATAGTGGCCACTTAATACACATATCCGAAAAAACTGTGTGTCGGCTGAGCGTCTTTTTATGAAAGGCAGTTGGAAACGGAACAAAATGTTTTTTATTCCGTGTTTATTATTTTCTGATTGCAATTCAGTCTGGCTGGAGCAACACATATTTTTCAGATATCAATTAACTATTCGAACCCTGCCAAAAAATATATTTCGACTGTAAAGCACATTGGCAGCTGCTTTTTACTTCATGATTTCGGGAAAACTGGAAAATGAAGGTAAGGTGTTTTTTGCTCCAGCCTAACTTTGTTAAAATGTCAACCTTTGCCACTAATCTGTTTTATATCTGTTGTCTGGAGACACCTTTGGCCCTATCTCCATACTTAAGACGTAAGACATGAGACGTGAAACGGGAGACATAGAAAAAATAATCGTGAGTTTTTTTAGTTTAATTTTCTTTCTACCACCGTGAGGTAATACATCGCGCGCGATATGTGGTGATGCTATTCTAAACCAGCACCAAACGACGCTGAACTATCCAGAGATAATGTAGCTAACAACTATTTGTCTTATTTTCCGTAAACATTATTATGTTTCGTAACATCACAAGCAGACGACAGTGTATTATTAACCGTAGGAAAGCACTGCAACTTAGCATGAAATTAGGTAGCAGGGCGACATTGCACAACCTAGGACAAAGTTTACCTAAGACGATGTCTACGAGGAGAGTATGGCGATACGAGTCAGCAGACTGGGACGAGATGCGTGCTTTCTTTGCTTCATACCCGTGGCGGCAAATGTGTTTCTCTTCGGAAGACCCCTCATACGTCGCTGATGCGATCACAGCTGTAATCCGGCAGGGAATGGAATATTTCATTCCTTTCTCCGATATCCCGCTCGGTTATAAAGCCCAACCTTGGTTCAATGCGGACTGTGCTCGAGCTGAGGCTCGTAAACAGTCCGCTTACCAAGCTTGGGTAAAAGCTCGTGATCGAAAAGTGCGAGCGAGAAGAGTGCGAGCAAAGAAGAGAGCATATAATGCCGCCGCCAGGTATTGCAAACGGGTGCTACGAAAAGCTAGGTTCGACCATATTAGCCGTATTGGGGCAAAGCTTGCATCACACCCACCGGGTAGTAAGCAGTTCTGGTCCCTTTCGAAATCAGTCGAATCCAACTTCTGCCGTCCTCACTACCTCCAATGCAGAAACCTGATGGGTCGCTTGCCCACACCGCGGCAGAGAAAGCAAATTTATTTGCCGATCTGTTTGCGAGCAACTCTCGTATAGACGCTGGCTCGAAATATCCACCCACCTTACCTTACTGTGATTCTTTGATGTCTGAGATCACAGTGCACAATAAAGAGGTCCGTAGAGCCCTTCGCAGTCTGGACGTGAACAAGGCCAGTGGTCCTGATGGCATACCAGCAAGATTGTTGAGGTATTGTGCGCCTGAGTTGTCTCCTGTACTGACACGCTTGTACCGCCTCTCTCGTGTCAAAATTGTACCAAAATCTTGAAGCTTGCCAATGTGCAACCTGTGCCCAAGAAGGGTAGCCGTGCCGACCCTAGCAACTATCGACCGATCGCCATCACTTCCGTACTCTGTAAGGTTATGGAAAGAGTTCTGAACTGCAAACTGCTTTCGTACCTCGAAGACAATGATCTTCTCAGTGATTGTCAATATGGCTTCCGCCGAGGGCGTTCCACGGGAGATCTTCTAGTGTACGTAACGCATTGCTGGGGCGAGGCCATTGAAAACCACGGCGAAGCAATAGCAGTGTCGCTGGACATTTCAAAGGCCTTCGATAGGGTGTGGCATGCGAGTCTGTTGAGCAAGCTTCCAGCGTACGGCATACCCACTGGCTTCTGTAGCTGGGTGGCTGACTTCCTGAGTGAACGGTCGATCCGAGTGGTCATAGACGGCTGCTCCTCTGACCTCAAGGCTATTGACGCCGGAGTTCCTCAGGGTCTGTACTCTCCGCGACGCTTTTCCTGCTGCACATCAATGACCTTCTTTCTTCAGGAATTGTTGGGTACGCAGATGACAGTACTGTCACCGAGAAATATCTCTCCGGCGCAGGAGCCAGTGGTGATGAAATCCAAAGATTGAGAAAGGCTATGATTGAGCGTACGAGCCTGACGTTAAGTAACGTCTCCCAGTGGGGCGAAGACAATCTCGTCAGCTTCAATGCTTCAAAAACGCAGGCGTGTCTTTTCTCCGCAAAAGGAGTCCTTTCACCTTTTCTCCTACTTTTCGGGGTACATCTGTTCCAGTGACCAACACTCTTCAACTCCTTGGCATGGAGTTGTCCTCTGACCTCAACTTCGGCACCACCATCGAGTCCAAGGCTCAAATTGCAGCTAGAAAGTTGGGCGTCCTGAATAAAGTCAAGCGGTACTTCACGCCTGAACAGCTTCTAACTCTTTATAAAGCTCAAGTCCGATCTTGCATGGAGTACTGCTGTCACCTTTGGGATGGCTCGGCTAAATACCAACTTGCTGCACTGGATTCGGTGGAACGCAGAGCCAAGAGATTAATAGGCGATAAAAAACTGGTGGCGACCAAGCTTCACAGCCTGGCTCACCGCCGCAAGGTTGCTTGCCTATCGGTCTTCTACAGATTGTACTTCGAGAGTGTGCGCGTGAGCTGCATGAGCTCATACCACCGTCTCCTTTCTTCTATCGGACATCCAGACGCACGGCCGGCTACCATCCGTTCTTAGTTGATATACCCACATTACGCACTAAGCGCTTCAAATCATCTTTCATTATGCGCACGGCTAAAGAATGGAATTCCCTGCCTGCGTCTGTATTTCCGAGTGCATATAACCTGAATCTCTTTAAGTCTAGAGTGAATAGGCATCTTCTGGGCAAGCTCGCTCCACCGTAGATCCCATCTCTGCTCTAGGGTAAGATTGGGGTCAAGAGTAAGCCCATCATAAATAAAAAAAAAAAAAAAAAAAAAAAAAAAGATTAGACGTTCAAGTTTCCAAGTATGATATTTCAAATTCCTTCTCGAAGAAATATCCGGAGGAAATACCATTAGGTGCGTACGAAATGCTCTACAGTTTTGAAAATAAATAAGAATAAATATTTTGAGAACTTTACAAGCCAGTAATGATGTAACTTTTCTAAGGTAATTTTAGTAAGACGGTCCAGTTTCTTCGTTGACATGCCAAAACATTTTAAAGTTTAGCCAAAAAAAAAATTAGCATTACCTAGCTGTTGTTGTATTGTTTTCCGTGTGGTAGCGGCTAAAATACTGCCACCCATAGTCCATCAGGGTGTTTCCTAACAGGCGACGTACAGTTTTTGACCTCAGCTGAATATCTATCGACTATGGCGGTGATACTAGGGTTAACGTCAGGCATATCAGACCGGTCATAAAATATAGCCAAATACTTTTGCTTCATTATTTTGTGCTCTAACAAACTATTTTGCGCCGATCCCAACTTATTTGGGCAAGGACAAAGGCAGACAGGCAGACAATGGTTAGTTGTTGTTGATTTTACACAAAATGAAACGACTACAAGGATTTGATCGAATCTGTTATTCTATGGTCTCTCACGATCTACATCACACTGAAGTTGTAAAGTCACCTGTGGAGTTAGGGCCTTACTCATCTGTAAAGACAGGCCCTTGTAAGCTCACTTGTTACTTCTATTTGAACAAGCCACGAGCCATGTCAGTTCGATGGAGCACGATCGAGTCACCGAGTTTCCCGATGGCCCCTCGCGGTCTACATCACACTGAACTTGTTAAGTCACTGCAGACATGTTGACTTAATATGTTCGCTGCCTTTGGGGAAGATTTTGAGACGTGCAACACGAGACGTAAGATGTCATTTTTCGGACAAGTCTTAGTGATCGTTAGCCATCATATCATCGATGATGTGAAGCGCGTCTCACTTGTGTAGACGGCGTCTTTTCCGTTTCATACATTATTAACAAGGAAACTGTTTCAAGCGCTGCGATGTCTTACGTCTCCGTCTTATGTTTTACGTCTCGCCTGTGGAGTCAGGGCCTTAGTCATCTGTGAAGACAGGCCATTATAAACTCACTTGTTACTTCTATTTGAACAAGCCTCGAGCCATGTCAGTTCGATGGAGCACGAGTCACCGAGATTGCCGATGCCCCCTCGCGGTCTACATCACACTGAACTTGTAAAGTCACTGCTGACATGTTGACTTAATATGTTCGCTGCCTTTGGGGATGATTTTGAGCTAGAATACATGTAAGGCGCTATCTTCACACTTGAGACGTAAGATGACAAGTGATCATCAGCCATTATGTCGTCGATCGATGGTCAGCCATCATAGCATCGATGATGTGACGCGCGCCTCACGTGAGTATACGGCATCTTTTCTGTTTCATACAATGGGAAACTGTTTCAAGCGTCGTGGTGTCACACAACTCACGTCCCCGTGTCACCTGTGCAGTTAGGGCCTTATTCATCTGTGACGATAGCCCCTTATACTTGTTACTTCTATTTGAACAAGCCACGAGCTATGTCAGTTCGATGGAGCACGAGTCACCGAGATTCCCGATGGCCCCTCGCGGTCTACATCACACTGAACTTGTAAAGTCACTGCAGACATGTTGACTTTATATGTTCGCTACCCGTGGAGAAGATTTTGAGATAGGATAGGTACATGTAATATGATCTTTCTGTAAATTGTAAGCAAGGCCAGTTACAGGGGGATACGAGTAGAAACAGCTTCTGCCTATTAAGGTAAGTAAGTAGGTACTGGAAGTGTAGCATCCTAAAGTGGCAATGTGCTGGTCACATTTATCGTAGACGGTGGAGTAAGCGGTTTCACTAAACTTGTAAAGTCACCTGTGGAGTCAGGGCGTTACGTCTCGCGTCGTTCAACTCATCTGTGAAGACAGGCCCTTATAAGCTCACTTGTTACTTCTATTTGAACAAGCCACGAGCCATGTCAGTTCGATGGAGCACGAGTCACCGAGATTCCCGATGGCCCCTCGCGGTCTACATCATACTGAACTTGTAAAGCCACTGCAGACATGTTGACTTAACATGTTCGCTGCCTTTGGGGAAGATTTTGAGACGTGCAACACGAGACGTAAGATGTCATTTTTAGGACAAGTCTAGTGATCGTTAGCCATCATATCATCGATGATGTGAAGCGCGTCTCACTTGTGTAGACGGCGTCTTTTCCGTTTCATACATTATTTATAAGGAAACTGTTTCAACGATGTCTTACGTCTCCGTCTTATGTTTTACGTCTCGCCTGTGGAGTCAGGGCCTTAGTCATCTGTGAAGACAGGCCATTATAAACTCACTTGTTACTTCTATTTGAACAAGCCACGAGCCATGTCAGTTCGATGGAGCACGAGTCACCGAGATTCCCGATGGCCCCTCGCGGTCTACATCACACTGAACTTGTAAAGTCACTGCAGACATGTAAGGCGCTAAATCCACATTGACGTAAGATATGAGACGGAGACAAGGGACTTGCGACATCGCGATGGTTAAAACCGTTGCCATATAAAATGTATGAAACAGAAGAGACGTCGTCTACACACGTGAGACGCGCGCCGCATCGATAATGGCTGTCGATCATTTGTCTGATAAATGCCATCCCACGCATCACGCCTCACATCTCATATGTGAAGATAGCGTCTTGACTGAATTAGTTACCCTCGGAATTGCTCGAATAAGAACATCTCCATTCTGTAACTTGGATAATATAGATCACTTGTTACTTCTATTTGAACAAGCCACGAGCCATGTCAGTTCGATGGAGCACGAGTCACCGAGATTCACGATGGCCCCTCGCGGTCTACATCACACTGAACTTGTAATAAGTCACTGCAGACATGTTGACTGAGTCGGTAGAGCGGTGGAACGGTGATCCACAGTCCCGGGTTCAAGTCCCGGCGGTCGCTAGTGAATGTTTCAAGTTTGCTGTCTGTGGGGAAAAGATCAAGAAACAAGAGCTGGTAAGAAGTTTTTCATTGCGAAAATCAGCTAGGGTCTTAGGTATTTTATTCTCATTTAGTATTTCTTGCAAGAGAAGCTCAACTATCATTATTTTGCTAAATACAATCCTAAACTAGGGATTTGCTCGAGTAATTCTATCTCTTTCTCTATTGCCACAGAGATTGGCATTAGATCACTTGTTACTTCTATTTGAACAAGCCTCGAGCCATGTCAGTTGGATGGAGCACGAGTCACCGAGATTCCGATGGCCCCTCGCGGTCTACATCACACTCAACTTGTAAAGTCACTGCAGACATGTTGACTTAATATGTTCGATGGCTGTGGGGAACATTTTGAGACGTGCAACACGATACGTAAGATGTTATTCTTCGGACAAGTCTTAGTGATCGTTAGCCAACATATCATCGATGATGTGAAGCGCGTCTCACGTGTGTAGAAGGTGTCTTTTTCATTTCATACCTACATTATTTATAAGGAAACTATTTCAAGCGCCGCGATGTCTTACGTCGCCGTCTCATGTTTTACGTCTCGCCTGTGGAGTCAGGGCCTTACTCATCTGAGATAGACCCTTATAAGCTCACTTGTTACTTCTATTTGAACAAGCCACGAGCCATGTCAGTTCGATGGAGCACGAGTCACCAAGATTGCCGATGGCCCCTCGCGGTCTACATCACACTGAACTTGTAAAGTCACTGCAGACATGTAGACTTAACATGTTCGCTGCCTGTAAGGAAGATTTTGAGCTAGGATACATGTAATATGATCCTTCTGTAAATTGTGAGCAAAAACAGTTACACGGGGATAAAAGTAGCTATCAATAGCTCCTAACTACTTAGATAAGTACTGATAGTGTAGCAAGCTTAAGTTGTCACATCTATCGTAGACGGCGGAGTAGGTAAGCGGGTTCTTGAGTGGATGCCACAGGTCGGCTAGCGTAGCGTTGGACCTACATTGGACGCTCTCCGGCCAGAGAGACCGATGACTTAAGGAGAGCGGCTGGTTGCGACTGGGTGGCGAAAACGGGAGATCATGCCTTGTGACGTACCCTGGGGGAGGTCTGTATATCTAGCTGTGGACTGATAGGCTGATGTGATGGGGTGTGATGTTATAAGTATAAGATTTAATAGGCTTAGCTCTGGTAAAGGTTGCGTGCTGGTAATAGATACGTAACGAAGTTACGAAGGTCAATTTTATGCAAAGGTTAAAGTATTCCTGGGTACTTAGTGTTCCTAACTGTAATAGTTTCATCGGGTCCAACTTTTTGCTCTCAATATTTTTAAGCTCCTTTACTTTCGCGTTTGCGAAGTTTTTCAACTGAAAAAGTCGGACGTTTGAATATTCTTGTAGTGGTGCCAATGATAGAAAATAACAATAAGCTTCTGTTGCCTGTACTTCTGGTAAACATATTCATATTTTCACAGTTAAATCTGAAATGGTATGCTGGATTTAAATGCGGGACCGTCTATAAAATAAAATATGCATATACCGGATTTCAAAGAACGATAAACAATCGAGATATGCAAGCTCGATTTCCATAACCCCCAACACCTAACAAATAGTAAAATGACAGCCAGCAGATTGAAAATCTCGTCGGCGAGGTGCTATCTGAATTTCAGCGGGGCATTGAAAAGTAGGCACTATCACCAGCATATCAAGCTACCCATTTAAAGGACCGACATACAGGGTGTTAATTTAAATGCGTGCCATGGTTTAAGGTTAGGTCACAGAGTTAAGTTAAGTATCGATAAAGAACATACATATCACGCTAGGTAGGCTGTAAAAAACGGCCATTTACACCACTTCTGTCAAAAGTTTGAGGGCCATTCAGAAGACTGTATCACCATAGTCACGGGTTGTCAGCTTGTCGCCTAAAATTGCAATAACCCTCAAATTCCTTAGTCGTTTCTTACGACACCTTGGTTATGGGATGATACAATTCTAAGCCGGCACCACACGGCTTGCAGGCTGATGTGCTGACGATAGTACCGTGGCGCGATCGCGGATGAATAATGGAAATATACATGCGACTGCCAACGAATGGCAATTACTGGCTCACAGGCCCACCGACACACGACAGAGTTTTTTCCTGTCACAAAAAATAGGACCAAATTGAAAACTGTGTCCAAAATGCTGACTAAATTCGCGGTGGTAGCTCGTCGAGCTCTGCGGACCAACGAATGGAATTTTTGAATTTTTTTGTCCACGCTCTGTTTAGGTTTCTGTGTAGGTACAGCATAATTTGTCTTTCCTAAAAACGTGCACTAAATATTATGGTACTTTTCAAAGCAATAAAAGCTTAAACTTCGGTGTGAGGAACCACAGACCTACATACACTCTTTTTGGTCACTTCTTATTAGTTAATTATTTATGCCTTCTTATTAGGTAATTTATACCTAGTGCTTTCAGTCTGGGCAAAAGTATAATTATGTGGCTATTTCAGTTGTTCGGTTCCTTTCGGCTTGTTGTACCTTTCTGCTACTCCCTGTATAAACGCCCAGAGCAGGAGATCTCATAGTTTCCCCAGCAACCTGGCACACCTCCGCCATAACACTTATATAGAAGGCGCTCTCACAGCTCCCGACTAACGTAGCAAAGCCAAATAGTCGTGTCGGCAAGTGCTGACGTTTGGGCAATTTGTGTGCCATCCCAAGAGATGCAATTTCCCCTTTCGTCTAAAGAATTGGTCTACGCTGGTTAGCTACCGACTACAGCCGACATACTAGAAGACATGTCAACAAAGAAACATAGACTCTATGTCATAGTATTATCATGATTTTGACAACTTACAAATGTGGCCTATTCGAACGGCCGAGCTGTAATAATATAAAAAGACCACCTCATTAAAAGGAAACTGCTACTTGAGGGTGCTTGAGGCTTACATTTTAGCTACGGCGTAGCACCGTAGCTTGACGTAGCCGAATTTCGTAGCGAATGAATATTAGGTGCTCTAACAACTTCCGACTAACGTAGCAAAGCCGAATAGTCGTGTCGGCAAGTGCTGACGTTTGGGCAATTTGTGCGCCATCCCAAGAGATGCAATTTCCCCTTTCGTGTAATTGGTCTGTGCCGGGTCGCTACTGACTATAGGCGACATACTAGAGTACATGTCAACAAAGAAAAATAGACTCTATGTCACAGTATTATCATGATTTTGACAGCTGTCATGGGCTTTTTGAACGGGCGTGCTGCAATAATATAAATTATAGAACACCTCACAGAACAACTGTTACCTGAGGGTGCTTGAGGCCTACATTTTAGCTACGGCGTAGCACCGTAGCTTGACGTAGCCGAATTTCGTAGCGAATAGGGTCCTCTTCCACAACTCCCGACTAACAAAGTCAGTCGTGTCAGCAAGTAAAGTGCTGACGTTTGGGCAATTTGCGCACCATCCCAAGAGATGCAATTTCTCCTTTCGTCTAATTGGTCTGCGCCGACTACGGCCGACACAAGTGAAACAACAGGACTGGATGTCGCCATTGGAATTGCCCGGAATGGTGAAGCTTGTTAAACGTAGATACTAGATACCGATCATTATCTTACAGCTGCTGCAGAATAGCGAATGAGTTATACTAGTTACCTAAGTTACCCAGTTAATTACATTTAAATTATATTACTTTCTTACTTCTTTCTTATGATAAGTGATAAGAATTTAAAAACACCTCATAGAACGCCAACTGTTACTTCAGGCCTATATTTTAGCTACGGCGTAGCACCGTAGCTTCACGTAGCCGAATTTTGTAACGAATGACTATCCAATTACAAAAGTAGTTATCAATGCTTCGTACACTACTGCACGCTTATATGTATATTCTCTAAGACTGCTCGTATTACGTTTAATTATTATTTATCATTATGGTAAACGAGATATTCAAAAAACTTGTATGTACTTAGGTAATTACACATCAACTGTATCAACACTATCATCAAAGTAAACATAAAATGAAAGTGATCCTTCCAAAACTCTACAAAAATAACTAAGATGTTCTAGTTTCATTCATCCATGGTATTGCTGAGTAGTTGTATCTCTCGGCCGACTCATCTTTGGCTCTTGGGAGGCCAATCAATTCATGTCGAGACGATAGGGCCACTTGTTATATCGATGATCTTAAAAGAGGTTTTATGTGCTCCTGGTAGGTACAGATTACGTTTTGAGACAACAGAATTATTGTTTTGTAAGTTATTTAAATTCTATGGGAAACACCTATGCCTTATGTCATCCTAGTTTTGTCCATCCATGGTATTGGTGAGTACCTAGATCTCATCGTTTGTTCTCAGGTGGCCAATCAATTAATTCATCACGAGACGATATCGCCTCTTGTTATATCGATGATTGACTTTATTGTTTTGTAAGTTATTAGAACACAATAACAAATGCCTATGACTATCTCAGTTTTAGTACTCTATAACATACACCTATGGCCTATCTCGTCTTAGTGTTATTGATCCATGGTATTGGTAAGTAATTAGGTCTCATACTTGGCTCTAGGGAGACTCACGAGGCGATAAGGCCACTTGTTATATCGATGATCTGACACTAGAGGTTCATGTGTTCCTGGTAGGTTTAGATTGCAAGCTGAGACAACCTTTACCGTTATTTTTAGTTTTAAGCACTGTATACAAAATGCTTATAGCCTATGTTATCCGAGATATTTATTTATTTAATGAAGAGCTAGATCTCGTCTTTGGCTCTAGGGAAACCAATTAATTCATCACGGGACGATGATAACGGCACTTGTTATATCGATGATCTGGCAAAGTAGGTTCATGTGCTTCTTGTAAGTACATATTACGTACGTAAATAATTTTGTGAAATAAAAATGGTTCTCTACAACAGACACCACCAGATTTTTCAATTTCTTATTTTATTTTATGTGGTACAGATTACGTTCTGAGACCACCTTTATTGTTTTGAAAGTTTTTAGTACACTATTTCTCTCTTTTCGTGTGGGACACCGAGTCGTTCAACGAACCGATGAACCCTAGTGTCAGAGTTTTTCAACCGCCTACTGCTAGAAGCAGGCCTCTATAACAATTGCCTATACCCTATTGTATCCTAGTTTTATCCATCCTTGGTGTTGGTGAGTAGTTAGGTGAGTAGCTTGATCTTGTCTTTGGCTCTAGGGAAGCCAATTAATTCATCACGGGACGATGAAGCCTCTTCTTGTTATATCGGTGATCTGACACAAGCGGTTCATATGCTCCTGGTAGGCAAGTAAAGTACAGATTACGTTCGGAGACAACCGTTATTTTTCAAGTTTTCATTGAAAATATACTAAGGGAGGTAAAACTCCGGTACATATTTATTGTTTTTACTAGAGTGTGCGAACGAAAATCTGGGGGCACGGCAGTGTCCCCACCAAGTCGAGCTGAAAGCGGCACGGCCGTACCATCCTTTTCTCGAACCAGTTCTGGCCATTTTTGACCCCCCCATAACTCCCTTGTCGATAAGTTTAGAACCTTCATTTTAAAATATCTTATCAAGCACTGCATAGAAACGATACATTTCAAATTTCATTTAATTTGGACCAGTAGTTTAGAAGTTATAGTTAGTCAAAGTTTCTTAATTTTCTGCCTGACTGACTGACTGACCGATCATCAAAATTCTAAGGTACTTCTAGCAGACTGAGGAGCTTGAAACTTAGAATACACCTTGTATTTAGTGTATAAATAAAGGGAAAACTATATCATTCTGCAAATTCGGTTGCAACCGCATAACTAACTTTGTATTTCCATACAAATGTATAGGATTACAAAGTTAACTTTGCGGATGGGCTTTGAGGAAATCTGTAGCTGAGGCTCAAGAAGTAGTTCCAGATATTAGAAAGAGGAAGACTATCTACAAAAGAATGAGATCCACAAAAACATTTACTTGTAAAAAGAACCAAGTCTCGCCTCTCAGTTCATCTACTGTAAAAAGTTGTGAGATCCATGTGATGCCAAGTCGGTTATTGATTTATTCAAGGACTACTTCAGGGAACTTTCATATCAAGCTATTGCGTAATTAGGTAACAGACATCATCTTACAGTAACTATATCGATATTTAAAAACTTTTATATTTACAATAACTAGAATGACTTGGCAATCGCACACTATTTGCTTGTGAGATACGATGGTCTAGTGCGATGGCCGGGTCATTCTAGTTATTGTAAATATAAAAGTTTTTAAATATCGATATAGTTACTGTAAGATGATGTCTGTTACCTAATTACGCAATAGCTTGATATGAAAGTTCCCTGAAGTAGTCCTTGAATAAATCAATAACCGACTTGGCATCATATGGATCTCACAACTTTTTACAGTAGATGAACTGAGAGGCGAGACTTGGTTCTTTTTACAAGTAAATGTTTTTGGTGGGTAAAAATATTCATCTACTTTGCCTATTATAATCAGTTTTCATTCTGATAGGTACCTACGCTCGGAAACGTTTCACCGACCCCACGGACTCCAATGTTTTAATAATCCGAACTAGATTATCCTTCTTCCTAGAAATTAGGACTCATTTATTTCATATTTATAACCATAGTTTAACGGTAACCTCCGATCAGACGTATCAGATATACTGTAGTAAAACGTTTCAAAAACATTAACTGTCTCTTTCACAGAATGTTAGGTTTCGAATCTGAAAATACGGGTGAAATATCTCCCGTAAATTCCCTAAATTGTATCAAATAGAGCCTGGACCGCTGTTCCCGAAAACATCGATCGAGCAACGTGACTAGGACGGTTACGCCAACCGCTGGGGCCTGGGAACTCCAATCAAATTTGCGGAAAAAGTTATGCAGATACCTCGACGATCTAATCAAACTTTGTCCGTATACGCAAGTCATATAGCCAGCCTTTATATCACCGGTGTACCTTATTCCAGGCTCTGGAAAAACCTTGCTAAAATGTAACAAATTGATCTCTTCCTAATCAAAATCTTGGTTATTAGTTCCGTTGTTGTTATCCTATGTTGTAAATAAGTGCAGTCTCTTAAAACGCTAGGTTTTATTTATATCCTTTTTGCCTATATTCCATCCTGTTATCCCTATAGTCTAAGACACAGAACCTACGTTGATGACATATTAACAGGTATACCTAAACTTAAAGAACGTTAAATAAAAATTTGCATAATACAAACTAAAGTTAACATTTATCTACACGAATATTAAATGTAGTTCAACTACGGCAATTTATAATACCCATATAAAGTCAAACAACTTTTAATTTCCATACTGCGTCAAAACAAATATTACCTAACAAGAGTCTAGGAGTAGAGACTAGGATGTGGTTTCATCGTTTGACATCGCGTTGAAGTCTTTTGCTTCAAGCTACGAAGGTTTAGTTACGAAACTAATGGATATCTAGGTAAGCTATCTTTCCATCTCTAATTAAATGCCTCATCTTTTGTATTTAAATGACAAGCCATGCTTCTGGGCTACATCACAATTTATGACATCCTCAATTAAAACTACGTGATTTAAGAACTTGGATCGAAACATTAACTAAGAGCAATGGCGTCTCGTAATCGTTATGTCTTCTAATATTTCTACGATATTTCTCCGAGATAATAATGTGCCACAGTTTGCATTTGGCACCAGGCCAGTGCTATTGCTCTTTTCTCCATCATGACAACTTCTATGAGATAAATCACGACAAATTCCAGTCAGAACTCTCAAATGTTCATACAGAAAAGCTGAAAGTCTGAGTTGTAAGAGGCGTACACCTTCAAAATCCCTACAGGTAACGACGCCTCGCAGTTAGCTTCGCGAATTTTCAAACCTCGGGCTTAACAAGTAGGTACATACCTCAACGTCCACGCATGTCTGTTTTCATTTTTCGCAATTTAGATAAATGACAACGTGAAAATAATCAATGTAATCTCATCTCATCACCAACACACTGCCGTTTTCTAAAGGACACTAATTACAAGGGCAAAGGATGTAACGAAGGACTCGAAACTACGGGGCGCGAACTAGTGCGAACTTGGGAAATGAAAGATGGCAATCGGGACCGCTGCGGTATGAATGAAAAGTGCACGTGTGCAAGCGTTGATGAGCGCAGCGGGTGCACAGGGGGTGGCCGGCCGCGGCGCGTACCTGTCCGCGAGATCGAGTTGCACCGGTGCAGCGGTAGAGCGCAGGGCGACGCGCGCCGCCCGCCTGCTCCGAGCGACTGCCGCCCGGGCCGCGCGACGCCGCGACCGTGCGACGCCCCGCCCGCGCGCGTCGCACGCACGCAGCACGCCGCGCCACGCGCAACGCATCCACCACGCACGGCCACCAGCTACCACCACCACGCCGACGTCCCCGGACCAGCCTCACATAGTCACGCACCACGTGAATATCGATGTGTTTTGCGAGATGAGTCGGTCCGCGGGGGTGAGGCACGCACCGCGCGGCGCGGGGGGCCGGTCCTGCGCGCTGCGTCACGCATCTGTCTCGCAGTTTTCTTGCGTGCTCCCGCAGCCCGCCATCTGCAGAGTCGTGCCTGCGAGCACCCCCGCCTCCCCGCGCCCGCATCACCGTCCTGCCAGCCTGCTGGTCGCCTGATACGTATCGACGGTATTCTTACGTAGCGCTACGAGTGCTACGTTCGCATGTTATTGTCAAAACCTTTCAATCTTATTTCTCAGTAAATGGCTAACTTGAAGTTTTTATTTCAGATTTTGTTTCATTTTAGTTATTAGGTAGGTATTTAACAAAATCCTTGGTTGGTATGCCTTCTCGTATGCAGATGGTAAGTAGAATTAATTAGACGAACCTAAGTATATCTGAGTTTAGTAACGTTTGAAAATTATGTGCCTGCTAGTTAATTTAGTTAGCAGTAGAGTCAAATGTCTTAGTTGCCGTATGGTGCCGGCTTAGAATAGCATCACCCCGTATCTTTCCCGTCGTAAGAAGCGACTAAGGGATTTGAGAGTTGATAGCTATCAGGCTGTCAACCAGCCACTATGGTGATACATAGTTATTTGCATGGCTTTTAAACTTTCGTTGGACGGGGGGTAAACGGCCGTTATTTCCGCTACTCCGCAAGGTATAAAGGAGTGATGTATGTAAGTAGAGCCAATTCCACACTCTGACACAAGGGCTTAAACAAATCCCTATAATCAGTTAACGCGTACATCTGAAAGCTTACGAGCTAATTAAATACACAATTCAGATGGAGGAACTTGCATCATTCACTGTTCCAATCAAATCAAGGCTCAAACAACGTATTCTCCGAAGCACGGAACCATCTTGCTGAAAGCTTGCGAGCTAATTAAATACACAATTCAAATTGAGGAACTTGCATCAATCACTGTTCCAATCAAATCAGGGCTCAAACAACGTACCCTCCGAAGCACGGAACCATGGTTCTGAAAGCTTGCGAGCTAATTAAATACACAATTCAGATGGAGGAACTTGCATCAATCACTGTTCCAATCAACACATTCAATTCTATTTGCTATTTGTCTCTACAAAGTGTTATTGAAATAGCATAAAACTAATACATTTGCCGTGTGGTGCCGGCTTAGAATAGCGTCACCCCAGGCCCATGCCCCATATCTTTCCTGTGGGAGCCGTAAGAAGCGACTAAGGGATTTGAATGCAGATGTGTGATATGTAAAAGTGGAAACCTTTAATTGGCTTTTTGTTTTTATTTAAAGTGTGTATATTTACATTAGCTGTTTGTTTTTCAAAATAAATAAAATAAAATACACAGTCTTCTGAATGAATCTCAATCTTTTGTCAGAAGTGATGTAAATGGCTCTATTTTACTGCCATTTACGCTCTGCCTACCCCGCAAGGGATAAAGGAGTGATACAATTCCACACTCCAACATAAGGGCTTAAACAAATTCCGTGTAATCAGTTTACGCGTACAGCTGAAAGCTTGCGAGCTAATTAAATACACAATTCAAATGGAGGAACTTGCATCAATCACTGCTCCAATCAAACGAAAGCTTAAACATTCTATTCGGTTTGCTATTCGTCTCTACAAGTCTATTTGGAAACATAACGCAGGTTTTCTTTCAATACTGAAACTATTTCCGCGGTATAGTGCGTCTGCTTAAAGGCAAAACCACATAAATGACACTTTTTGCAAAAATGAGTTAAATATATATTTGTGATCAGGAAATTGAGATCTTTCTACAAGTAAAACCCAATAACTGATAGATTGCTTAGTTCCCGAGTTAGTCGGTGAAAAAACCGAATAAATTGATAAGTTTGGTACAAATTTACTATGGATAAACCAGCTATGCACACTTACAGGGAAACTTTACAAAAACAGTGTCATGTAAAACGTGGTAAACGACGTTAACATTACACAAACTCACCAACTTTAGGTATAGCATCAAATTCAAGCTTACAGGCAGAACCAAATAATGTTTGTTATTGCGAAAACCAATAGCCAGTATACACGAAAAACCAAATAAGTGACATACCTCAGGCTACTTTTTTTTAAGTTATTAAAAACTATAAGTCTAATGAAAGTGGTGAAAAAAGAATCGGATAGCTTAATAACCACTTCATAAAAACAGGTGCACTACAATGATTCAGATCATTTTGAAAGCCGTGCATTTTGACGTCCAAACTTTCAAATCGATCTAGCTCAAAACATGATTCGTTGCAGTTATCTGGTTTTGCCTTTAAGCAGACGAGTGGTCTGAGCCACAAACCAAGGTGTGCCTGAGCGTTCCTGCTTCGATTCTCGCGGGGAACGAAAATTACTATGTTAAATATTTCAAGTTTTGGCTGCGATATTGTACCTATGCTTCAAAGGACTGATATGCCCTTTGGTTTTCTCCATCCTCTGTTAAGAATTTTGGAGAAACAGCTCTTGTTTTGCAGCTTTTGTCATAATTACATCTAATCATGAACAGTTTTGAATGGAAATCGTAGCAAGTTTCACGAAGTAATCGTCGTTTCACGGAGCAATTATTATCATTTCACCATTTTCCAACAATAAAAGAATAAAATATAATTGTAAAGACTGGATGGCGAAAACGAGATATCGTGCCTTGTGGCATACCGTCCTGTGGGAGGCCTAACGTCCAGCAGTTGACTGATGCTGCTATGGACTGATGTGATGATATGATGTGAAGACATATAATATTATTCAATTTTATGGGCTGTTATTACTTATAAAAGGCTTTGGGTTATTTCCCGAACACCCTTTACAGTACCAGTCTGCAACGGTTGGTTTATTCATCCCAATCAGAATTACGTAGATCCCGGGACCGTGAGCCGTGAGGTGTGATCCTCGGCAACTGTGATCCCGTATTATTGAAACTAATGTAGCCGTTCTGCAGCTGATCTGGTGAGAAATGGCTGCGGAGATCCCCCCACTCCTCAATAGCTTAAAGAAATTCGCTCTAATCAGTGTATGCGTACAGCTGAAAGCTAGCGAGCTAATCAATCTTTAATACACAATTCTATGGAGGAAATCAATTTAATCAAGGCTCAATCAACAATCAAAGATTCAATTCGGTTTGCTATGCGTCTCTTTCAAGGCGTTGGGAAAATGGCTCAGAACTTTTCATTTCAGGCTTGAAAATGAAAACCTTTTGTTCTATGATTTTCTGAAAATTACGATACCCAAGCACCTACATATCTTTGCTTCCTATCGTTGCTAATTCTGATCCAGTCATCAGCCACCTAATAATATTTTCCATGATACATGATGTTCCGAAAGTAGGTATAGATACTTACTTATCAAAGTTGTTCAGTTTTATGGGTTAAGAAAAGGCACAAGAGTTTTTGCGCTAGATATTCCCGCATCCTGTAAAAAACTAGTATCGGCATAGGATCGGTGCACTGCGGTGTAGGTATTCTTTCCAATCAGAATTACGTAGATCCCGGGACCGCGAGTCGTGCGTGAGGTGTGATCCTCGGCGCCGCGTATTATTGAAACTAATGTAGCCGTTCTGCAGCTGATCTGGTGAGAAATTACTGCTGATATCCCCTCCTCAATCGCTCTAATCAGTCTATGCGTGCTAATAAATCTTCAATTAATTACACAATTCAAATGGAGGAAAGACCCATCAATCAAATCAAGGCTAAAACATTCAATTAGGTTTACTATTCGTAATCTACGCCGTCTCCATAATTTGTGCCATCTACAAAGCGTTGGGAAAATAGCTCAGAACTTTACCTCTAGCTCAAGAAACCGAACTGAATGTCTTTCTGAAAATAGCGATACCTTATTAAACCCACGCACCTACATATTTTTGCTTTTGTTCTTAATTCTGACTCGGTGATGCTGAAAACCCATTTTCACGATCTCAAAAGTATTTGTGAAAGTTGTTCAGTTTCATGTGCTATGTAAATAAATGCACAACATTTTTTGCTCTATTTTATTTCCCTCACCCTGTAGAAACCCAGCCTGCAACGGATCGGTTTATTCATCCCAATCAGAATTACGTAGATCCCGGGACCGTGAGTCGTGAGCTGTGATCCTCGGCGCCGCGTATTATTGAAACTAATGTAGCCGTTCTGCAGCTGATCTGGTGAGAAATGACTGCGGATATCCCCTCCTCAATGCCTTAAGTCCGCCAGAGGGCGCGCTAATGTAAACAACGTCTCTACGACTTTTATTTTTAAAAATAGTAAATATCAGTATTAGTGATTAAAAACCAACTACAAGTGATCAATAATACTTAAATCGTGTGTGTAAACGTTTGTGACATTTTATATCAAAAAACTCACGAATTATCGTATCGTATACAGTATGGACAAATAAACAGTGTAATACATTGAATTCCATAATAACCAGTGAATGCATATGAACTTTGAGTGCCAATATAACAATTTACTGAAAAACATTTAATTTTTATAAAGTGTAAATAAGTGAAATTTCAAATCTTAGTTTTTAACGTACTTTTATTGTTGTGCATGGACCCATTCGTACTACGGAGTGAAGAGACTGCTAATTTCACACCTCCAACTATGAGCCAAATGGCCTAGGGGCTACGGACTCTGCTTTACAAGACGGAGGGCACGGGTTCGCTACTCTACCAGCCGAAGACTTTTTGTATTTTTTCAACCCAGAAATTATATTAGCGACATCTCGAATTCAATAGATGATCTAGGTTAAGCGATCTACGAACATCACAGAAAGAAGTGTTAGCTTGCTCTTAATAATAACTAGTACAGCTAAACAACAACAGAGGGCGTTGTATTCAATAATGGCTCCAACACCAACACAAATGATCTGCGCGAAATGCAAAAAGAAAATAACATGTAAAAGTTATTTAAAATGTTCAGTGTGTAAGAAAGTCTTTGACCTTGGGTGCACAGAAGTAACTTTTCAGTTTTTCCGAATCATGACCAAAAAGGAAAGCTGGAAGTGCAGGAATGTCATCATAAAAAACCTCAGAAAAAAACACAGCTACTTCCTTCTCGCACTACCCGTGACACCAGTATGACTCAAGTGCATAAACCTTCTTTAGGGAGCACCTCAATAAACCCATCAAATATGAGAGAGATGTCAACACCCAAAGAAAGGAACTCTGACCTGTCGCAGGGAAATTCTAGAAGCTCAGTGAGCGTCATACAACAATTACCGGAAAATGGTGACGCTACTCAACAATCACCGGTCCACGAAAGTACGAACATGGAAGCTCTGAATAGCACTTCACTCCATTCGCTCCAACTTTCAATGATACAACCTCGGGTTATGGATGACTCATCGCTGCAAATTGACCATGTAACCCATCGCCGTAAGCCAGAAATCCAAGTCAATATCCCAATAAGAAATAGTTTTGAATCGCTGAATGAAGATATGAGCTCGGATAGCGAAGATGAAACCAACAGTTCTAATGAGCCTGAAAGACCCAGTCAAAAATTAGAAAGAAGTTGCCCGGAGTTAAAAAATATCTTAATCTACAAAGAATTAGAAGAATTAAGAGAAAAAGTGTTTAAATTGGAATCTCTACTAAGTTCAGCTGAAAAAGAAATAGAAGAATTAAATTCAGAAAATTGTTACTACAAGGAAGAAATATCTAATTACAAAGACAAATTCGACCGACTGAAAAAGTTATGTTTCTCTACAAATATAGCAACTAAGAGTAATAAAAAGCGCAAACGAAGACACGCAAACAAGACAATGCCAAACTTAAAATCCACCACCAAACTCTCTTCGCCAGAACGGTCGCGCTATCATTCAATTATCGTTGAAGAAACTGCCAACTCCAGTCATGAAAATAGCTCTATACTCTTTTCGGAAGGTCCCAGCTCACCACTTTCCACAGCTCTAGATCCAGAAAAAATTGTAGAGCTTTCTACTTCGCCAAAAAATAATGAATCTAATCGAAAACATAACATTATTATAGTAGGTGACGAGCAGGCACTGGGTTTGTCACTGCGAGTTAATGATAACAGGAAAAATAAATGGAACGATAAGTATCAAATTTTCGCATACATAAAGCCTAATGCCTGTTCATCAGAAGTGCTAAATTATTGTAATAATTTGGAAAACTGCGATAAAAATGACTATGTAGTATTATGTACGGGAAATAATGACACGAACCCCAATGATATCCTTAATAACCTTACTCAGGCAACGAGTAAATTAATCCACACAAACGTATTGATATTGCCTGTGAATAAAAATCGCTACTTGAACGAACGTATGATAAACGATAATATAAAACTGCGCACAAACAACATTAAAAACTGCACATTTATAAACTTAAACTACACGAATGACCACCAAAATTTTATTGACATTGCAGGCAGCAAAATAAATTCTTATATTGATTATATTGCATACAAAGAGACATTTCTTAATATAAAAAACCTGAAGAAACTCATGCTAACAAAATCTGACACAAAAAGACGAACAACCGCAATACCGTTATGTTTGCCAATATTGCCTAAAAAGGGAACCATACCCTACTACTTTAAAAAAATGACCGACAATCACGAAACTGGGTCTAGGACGAACTCCCCAAATAGGTCACAATTATCAAGTAAGAAGTCATCTCCCGATGCAAAATGTTTTCGTTAACGTAAAAAATAATAACATTGAGCAAAAAGGGTTTACCTTGTTTCATCAAAATATAGCAGGACTTTTAAGTAAGCAGGATTTGTTACAAATAGTAATACAAGAATGGGAGGAAAAGAATGGTAGAATAGATGTTTTATGCATAACAGAATCTTTTTTAATGAAAGGGGATGAGCAAAATATTTGTATTCCGAATTTTCGTTTGGTATCCCATTTTTCACGGACGAAACATAGGAGAGGAGGCGCTTGTATCTTAGTACGTAATGACATCACTTGTTCAAAACTTAACTTGGACTCTTATTCATCATATAATACTTTTGAATGTACCGGTATCGAAATTACAGATAATAATATTGTCATTATTTGTATTTATCGTACACCTAAATCGGACGTCGATGTTTTGTTTAGGAATCTAGAGTTATTGTTGACAAAGTACACCAAAAAATATGGTAGAAAACGTGTAATTTTATGCGGTGACTTAAATATAAATATTCTTAAGAGATTTGGACGTAGCACTAGACTTAATAATATTGTAGAGGATTTTTGTTTAACACAACATATAAAAGTCCCGACCCGCATCAAATCATGTTTGGACCACTTTATAAGCAATTTTCAGTCAGCTGTAGGTACAGTCCATGACACTGGATTGTCGGATCACAATGGACAGATATTAACAGTAAAAGTTAAAATTAAACGCATCATACCACAATGGTTTGAAGAACGGCATGATTTTAGTAAAGAAAACGTAGACAAATTTTGCGAATACATACGATCACTCAGTTTTCGGGAAGTATTTGATCAAATCGATACCAACGAAGCTTTTAATAACTTTCATAGTACTCTAACTATGTTTTTTGATCAATGTTTTCCAAAGATCACCGCCAAAATTACTGTGAAACCGAATAAATGTCGTTGGATCACTAAAACTATAAAAATGTCATGTGCTAAAAAAAGAAGTTTGTACCATAATTACAAATTAGCGGATAAAGCAAACAAGCAAAAAGAAAAACAAATTTACAAGTCATACTCAAAAATATTAAAACGTTGTATTTTGGCAAGACAAAAACAAGGTAATAAAAATAAAATAGCACAAGCGAAAAATAAAAATAAAGCTTCCTGAAATATAATAAATAAAAATATGTCTAGTAATAACCAAAATAATGACATTAATGAAATACGAAAAGATCAAATAATAATAAATAATCCGATACAAATAGCGAATACATTTAATAATTTTTTCATTAATATTAATAGCAACAGAATTCTAATAAACAAAATACCAAATAATTTTCCCAAAATTAAATTAAATACCCATAGTTTCTTCTTTACCCCCACAACTCCTAAAGAAATAAATAACATAACGTTGAATCTCAAAAATACTAACTCTGTTGGATATGATAAACTCCCTACAAAGATTTTGAAATTAATTTCGGAACATATTGCTCCAGTGTTGAGTCATATTATCAACTTATCTTTTGTTCAGGGAATATTTCCTGAAAAGTTGAAGTACTCGATAGTCAAACCTTTACATAAAAGTGGTGACAAAACTATGCTCAATAATTATCGACCAATAACACTGATTCCAATACTAGCGAAAATCTTTGAAAAAGCGGTGCATGCGAGACTTACCTCATTTATAGACAGATTCAATTTAATAAAGAAGAGCAGTTTGGTTTTCAGAAAAATAGCAACACGACAGCTGCTAATTTTAAACTTGTGAAGTCTGTTACGGAATGCATAGATAAGAAAAAACCAGTAGTAGCTCTTTTCCTTGATATGAGCAAGGCATTTGACTGCGTTGACCATACTAAGTTAGTTAATAAGCTAGAAAAATATGGAATACGAGGAACCGCGCTGAACTGGTTTACTACTTACCTTAATAATAGATTTCAATGTGTTGAGGTAGTAAAAACCATGAAAAAATATAAAAACACATATACACGGTCAGTTTATAGATCAGACTACAAATTGATCACTTGTGGGGTACCGCAGGGAACTATCTTGGGCCCTACATTATTCGTTCTTTATATCAACGACCTACCAGATGTTACAAATCACGAGACTATATTGTTCGCTGACGACACTACAATTTTATTTAAAGGAATAGACCAAATTAAAAATACTAATATAAACTCATTTGAAAATGACATAAATCTAACTTTGAATAATATAATAAATTGGCTAGAATCAAACAATCTTAAAATAAATGTCGATAAAACAAAATACATGCAATTCGGTAATTACAAAACACAAAAACTAAAACTTAATATCATTTGTAATGGACAACGGATAGAAAATTCAAAAGCAGCGAAAAATTTAGGATTAATTGTAGACGAAAACTGCAACTGGAAATCACATTTAGCATGGGTTTGCGATCGATTAAACAGATTTTCGTATGCTCTACGACGAATTAGAGAAATTTCATCTATTGAAAGCGCTATACTCGCATACCATGGGCATGTGGCGTCCATATTGCAATATGGTCTTATTATCTGGGGAAACTCACCAGATATAGATAACGTGTTCGTCATACAAAAGAGATGTGTCAGGTCACTCTGTGGGGCAGATTTCTTAGAATCTTGTCGTCCACTTTTTGTTAAATATAATTTGCTTACACTGACCTGTCTCTATATTAAACAGTTATGCATTTTTGTAAAAAATAATAAGTTGTATTTTCCTGAATTAACTAGACCATCCTATGTAACACAAAGATTGAGGGAAAGGCGTAAAAATCAGGTAGAGAAACCGAAATTTAAAACAGCATTATGTCAAAAAAATGTATTTTATATGGCTGGAACAATCTACAATATGTTACCTGAAGAGTTGTCGTCACTTAGTGGAAATATATTTAAGAAAAGATTGCATGAATGGCTTATTAAAAAATGTTATTATACTTTAAATGACTTTTATGCTGACATGACAGGAAAAATATATACATAGAGTGACATGCCTATTTATCTGGACTAGAATAGTATTGATTTAAATTGTATTTTATTTAAATTGTTATTGACATTATTTGATACAGCGATTGAATTAATTTATTTAAGAACGTTTAAATATTGTGACTTGTTAATGTTTGCACACCTTTATAAGGTAGATTTTGTAAGGGATTAATGCAATGTAATATCTTTAATGTACATACCCAAAATCTTATGCAAATAAATTTTATTCTATTCTATTCTATTCTATTAAAGAAATTCGCTCTAATCAGTTTACGCGTTCAGAAAGCTAGAGAGCTAATTAATCTTGAATTAAATATAATTCAAATGGAGGAAGTCACCATGGCTCAATCAAACATTCAATTCGGTTTGCTATTCGTCTCTTTCAAGGCGTTGGGAAAATAGTTCAGAACTTTTAATTTCAGTCTTGAAAATGAAAAACTTTTGATCCTCGGCTTTTTTAAAATACCAATCTACATCTTTATAATTTTGTACTAAAATATTATGATAATATTGTGATTGGATGAATGAGCCAGCTACCAATAATTTTACATGAAAGAATACCCATTTTCACGATTTTCCAAAAGTATTTATCAAAGTTGTTCAGTTTCATGAGCTGTGTAAATAAATGCACAACATTCTGTAGACACCCATTCTGCAACGGTTGGTTTATTCGTGGTTTATTCATCCCAATCAGAATAACGTAGATCCCGAGACCGTGAGCCGAGAATTGTGATCCCGTATTATTGAAACTAATCTAGCCGTTTTGCAGCTGATCTGGTGAGAAATGGCTGCAGAGATCCCCCCACTCCTCAATGACTTAGACGAATTCGCTGAAATAAGTTTACGCGCGAGCTAATTTTATGAATTAAATACACAATTCAAATGGAGGAAATTGCATCAATCAAATCAAGGTTGAATCATTCAATTCGGTTTGCTATTCGTAATCTACGCCGTCTCCATAATTTGTGCTATCTACAAAGCGTTGGGAAAATAGCTGAGAACTTTACCTCTAGCTCAATCTCTAGCTCATGAAACCGAACAAGTTTTTGAATGTCTTTCTGAAAATAGCGATACCTTATTATATCCATGTACCCACGTATCCACGTATTTTTGCTTTTGTTCTTAATTCTGATTCAGTGATCAGCCGCAGCTATGCAATAATTTGCATGAAAACCCATTTTCACTATTTCCGAAAAGTATTTATCAAAGTTGTTAAGTTTCATGGGCTGTGTAAATAAATGCACAATATTTTTTGCACTATTTCTCTCTGTAGAAACCCAGCCTGCAACGGTTAGTATATTCATCCCAATCAGAATTACCTAGATCCCGGGACCATGAGCCGAGAATTGTGATCCCGTATTATTGAAACTAATGTAGCCGTTTTGCAGCTGATCTGGTGAGAAATGGCTGCGGAGATCCCCCCCACCTCACCTCCCCCCAGGCTTAGCCATAATTGAGTTATTGGCGCGGAAAACCAGGTTTTATGGCTAAAGGAAACTTGCTGCCGAGGCACAGGGAAATCATTTTGTGATAGGTAAGTATTTCCGAACACGTTTTCAATCATTGTAATGTAAGTAACAAGTAGTGATCAACGAGGTCTATTACTATAGAGCGGACACCAATCTCCACCACGGAGTTTCAATCCACTGGATCCAAGTAGACCCAGCACACTCAGTTTGTTGCTAGCCTTGAAGCTTGTTGGTCTCGTTTGTTTTGAGCTGATTTTTATACAAAATCTCACGAAATCTTTTTGAAAATGCCGTCGTGCGTATTACGATATTGCAATAATAATGCAAAGCACACTTCTAAGTGCAGAGGAATAAGTTTTTATCGATAAGTAGCTAGAAAATCATTTGAAAACTTTATTCGAAAATAATATTTAGCGTAGACGCCATGTTGCGTCATTTGTCATAGATGAAATATTCAGAAGTTTCATTGTGTACGCAACAAAATGTACCTACGTAGGTAGTGTAAGTTGATATTTCCTTTCATAGCGAAATGTAATATTAATATACACTATTTAGATTAGAAAATTATTGTCTTCTGTAACAAAATAAAATCTTCAGTAAAGATGACGAAAACTGCGATTTTTGTTGGGAATGCTTATTTTGTTTTAAGGTATGATGGGACGTAAGAGACAGTGTACTAAAGATTCTGCTATAAAACAACTGCTTTTTATATGTAAGCGGTATAACTAGGTAAATGAAAAAGATCTACTGTAGGTAAAATATATATTCCCATTCAGTTGAATGAAACTCGAAAGAATAAATCCCGAATAAAGGTCTTAAAGTTTTTGGTGCACCATCTCTTACACCCGGTATAAGAATTATTAGGTATCGATGAATAACAAGCATAATTTAATTTATTTTACAACGTCACCGTAGGTATTAAACTTGTACTAAACCTACATAAGGAAAAATATAAACGAAGTGTCGCGTCTTTGACGGTGACATCGAATCTTTGTTTCATAACTTCCCCCCGTGGACCCCCAACCCCCCGCTTGCTGCTCCGGCTTTTGTTAGTACCAGCGCTTCTAGGACGTAAGTTCATATTAGTTCGATGGTAGTGATATGTTTCACGAATGCGTACATAATCTGGATTTTAGCTCTTTTAAGAAAATAAGAACTTTTTTTAACACCCTCTAAACAACATCAAAGTTTGCATTATTTGCTACTTGTTATTTCAAAATACATACTTCTGACCAACGTACTACACTGTCCTGTACCCACAAATTAACTTAAATTACTTAGAAGACTCGGGAAGTGGTGAAGGGTAAAGAAGGGTAGGTTGAACCCGTTAAGCTGCGACATAGTTTACGATAATACCTATAAAATAGTTTTAAGGCTTCTACAGCCCCCTCCTCTACCGGAAGGTTCGAAATTCAAATAATATTCGGAAGTCGCGTCCGTGCCGGGCAATGAGTATCTTTACAGAGGTGTCACTATACATTAAATGTTGGAATCAGTCAATGTTACAAAATAAATAGATACAGTTTACAGTCTTATTAATAGTACCTCGGTACGGTAATATTTAATTATTTTATTATTAAATGTTACCGTGTGTATAATTATAAATTCAATTATTGTTACAACTATTTGGTTAATAATTTTGCGTTCCGATGTATGATATCAAAGAATTATTGACACTGGCAAAATTTGTCTTATCGGACAGAAGCCATTATGAAAGTTGGAAAATATTTTACAACAAAATTCTTGATAAAGTAATTTTATGCGTACAAATTGTTACAAATGAACAGTTTGGTGGGTCTGCCTCATTTTGCGTTTATCTTTGACCCATTCCACGTCAGTTTTGACTGCAGGGGAAACATATCAAAACAAATACCTTTTATCAACCTTTGATTCCTTGGAATGAACCCGGAAACAGTAAGTTTGTCGCAAGATTACATGATAATGGTGTATATTTATCAAAAAGTTGCATCTGTGATGAGTTTAACATTGAATAGTGAGTAATCCATACTAATATTATAAATTCGAAAGTAACTCTGTCTGTCTGTCTGTCTGTCTGTCTGCTACGCTTTCACGCCTAAACCACTGAACCGATTTTGATGAAATTTGGCACAGAGATTGCTCATATACCGAGAACGGACATAGGCTACTTTTGCTTCCACTTGAGGGTCTGGAGTACCTGATGTAGACCATCAGAATCACCACCAGCAGCCCAGCTAAACTATAGGAGATACAGATATGACTCCAAAGCAAAAGTTGTTCTGATTGATGGGACGCTTCTGCTGGTGAAAAGACATCGAAGGTCTGGAGTACCTCATGTAGACCACCAGGTGCACCAACAGGAGCCCAGCCAAACTATAAGTGATTCAGATATGACTCCAAAGCAAAAGTTATTCAGCTTGATGGTACGCTTCTGCTAACGAACAGACATCGAAGGTTTGGAGTATCTGATGTAGACCACCAGGTGCACCAACAGGAGCCCAGCTAAAGTATAGGAGATAGAGATATGACTTCAAAACAAAAGTTGTTCCGCTTGATCGGACGCTTTTGCTGGTGAAAAGACATCAAAGGTTTGGATTACCTCATGTAGACCACCAGGTGCACCAACAGGAGCCCAACCTAACTATAAGAGATTCAGATACGACTCCAAAGCAAAAGTTGTTCAGCTTGATGGGACCCTTCTGCTGGCGAATAGACAACGAAGGTTTGGAGTATCTACTGTAGACCACCAGGTGCACCAACAGGAGCCCAGGTAAACTATAGGAGATACAGATATGACTCTAAAGCAAAAGTTGCTCGGCTTGATGGGGCGCTTCTGCTGGGAATAGACATTGAAGGTTTGGAGTACCTGATGTAGACCTCCAGGAACAGGAGCCCAGGTTAACCATAGGAGATACAGATGTGACTCGAAAACAAAAGTTGTTCAGCCTGATAGGATGCTTCTGCTGGCGGAAAGACATCGAAGGTTTGGAGTACATGATGTAAACCATCAGGTGCACCAACAGGAGCCCAGATGAACAATAAGAGATACAGATATGACTTTCAAGCTAAAGTTGTTTAGCTTGAAGGGACACTTCAGCTGGTGAATAGACATCGCAGGTTTGTAGAACCCGATGTAGACCACCAGGTGCACCAACAGGAACCCAGCCCTTTATGAGATATTGAAATGGCTTCAACGCAAAAGTTGTTCAGTATGATGGAACGCATTTGCTGGCATCTGTTGGCAATGCGATTATGGTTTGAGAAATGTAGTACCAACAATATTAGCGTGATGAATATCCAGAGTATAAGTTCTAGGATGCTGGTGTGGAAATAAGAATTTTGCAAAAGTGTAATGAATGAAACGAAACGAAGTTCGCGGGTACCAGCTAGTAATCATATAAAGTTTAATAATTTTCAATTACCATTGACGCAAAACATTTGTACAATATGGTACCATGGTCATGACTCATGATAATGCAGTGAAAAATAGAGGTAACTTCATATTTTTATTTCTTAGTATTTTGGGATAAACTTAGATGTTTGGGTTTCTGGAAGCGTTTCCCCATATTTTGTAGAACAAAATTCAATTTTTTTCTGATAATAACGTGTTCTAGATTAAGTAATATATAGAAAAAGCGTAGCTCGTTTTCACCTCACTTCATGGGAGTTGGCCCCTTAAATTCTAGGAACAGCTCGAACCCAAAGCAACCCAAAGATAAAAATGTTTTTGACAGCGCAAATCAAAAGTCTAGCAGACATCTATCAACTCAGTGCATCTATCAAATATGTTTATAAATTCAGATCAAAAGTAATTTATTCCATTATTCTAATTTCATTTAAATATTTCTGTAAGAACATAGTATCCAGATTACAAATATGAAAAATTCTAGTAAATTACTTACACAGCTCGCCCGCCGATGGCCCAGAATTTTAAGATGGTATGAACCTTTGAATTTGTTTTCTTCACATCTATTCTATAGTCACTTATTTAGAAAACTATGTACACCTAAGATCAAAGGAAACTTGAAAACATTTTACAACTCACTTTTCTTTCGAAAAACTCACGAACACAACAAAGCTACTTACTTGACCTGGCATACACCTGCCCAAGGCACCTGCCTGGCACAGCCAATGGCACAACGCTAGTTTTATTTATATCCTCTTCGAATGGCACAGCACGACTTTTACTCTATGACTATAGAGTTTAATGTTTAAAGGTTCAATCAGAAAGTTTCACATACAACATGCAAGCAAAAAAGCTGCAGTACCTGCAGTACCTATAAGGCGTGCCTGGAAAAGGAGTGCAGAAGTTTCCTACACACCGATTCTTTGGATTCAAATCAACTGTCCATTCTAGGAAATCCGATAAATCCTCAGAGAAACCAGATTCAGAGCCTGCGAAATGCCAGAAGCCAGAAGTTTTGTACGACCACCGGCCCGACATGTTAGACCGTGGTATCTATGCCGTGGACCCGTGCAATGCGCACCTGAGCTACGAGCAGCCGCGCGTCGTCATCGTCGGCGCGGGCATGGCTGGCTTGGCGGCCGCAGCCAAGCTCACCGAGCGAGGCATCAATAACTACACCATACTCGAGGCTTACGAAAGGTTTGTGGACTAGGACGCTTCCTACGAGCAAGGGCTAAGTAGCACATCTATTTCGTCCGTGAGGTCCCAAGATTTAAGATCAGATTAGTCCAGTGGTGTGCTGTTTGACCGTGTGATGCAGGCTTAGAATATCATCACCCCAAATCTACCTGTGGGTGTCGTAAAAAGCGACTAAGGGATAATCAGGAAATGAGCAGCAGCATTCCCTGTAAATGATTATTACACTGCGCTTACCGATCTACCTGCCAAGCGTGGTGAGTATGGCAATACCTCCCGATAGGAGGGGTCCAGCATTGGACTGTTGTGGTTATTGTGCTGTTTAACCTATGTGGTTTTTTTTTACAGACCTGGTGGACGAATTCTGTCAAGCTGGCTGGGCGACGTGGTGACGGAGCTCGGCGCGAACTGGAAGCAGGACAACTGCTGCACACATCCCGTGTACAGGATGAGCGCTGCTGAAGATCCGCCGCGGCCCGGCGTCCCCGCCGTGCACCACTCGCGAGGCCTCTTCAGCAAAGTCACTTCCGGCAAACTACCCTTCCCACCCACCATCGCAGCTTACTATAAATTCAGAACGATAGAACAAGAGGCTGCCTCTTTGTTTGCCCATGGTGGTTACAAACAGCATGGATCCATGATAAATTTTATGAGCTTGAGAATCCAGCAGGAGCTACACAGTTTTCCTGAAGACCAGCAACATGACGCAGCGAGGATCATGTTTGGATTGTGTCACACGCTAAGCGCGCGCAGCGGTGACGACACCGGCCTGCTCTGCTCCGACCACACCGGCTGCTACATGAACATGCCAGGTGGAGACGTGCGGGTTCCTCTCGGGTTGATAGGGATTGTTGCGCCTCTGTTACGAGAAATACCATCACATAACCTCAGGTACTGCAAACCAGTAAATTGCATTTATTGGGGAACTTGTCCGCAATCTGAGTATCGCGCGGTTGTCACCTGTGCCGATGGAGAACAGTTCCCCGCAGACTATGTCATTATAACGGTCTCTCTCGGTGTCTTAGAAGCTTATGGTACAAAAATGTTTTGCCCTGCGCTGCCCGGGTCTAAACTTGATGCCATACGTTGTCTCGGTTTCGGGTTCTGCAATAAAGTTTATTTGGAATACAGCCGGCCGTTTTGGTATTGGCAAACAACCAATTTAAACTTCAAATTCTGTTGCGGAGAGCTAAGTCACCACTGCGACTGGACGCGCGGCATCGTCGCCATCGAAATAGTGCCCAATAGCAAGCATGTCATGTGTGCATTGGTGGTGGGGGAGCCAGCTCGTCAGATGGAAGGTGTATGCGACAGAGACGTGGCTGAAGGTGTAACGGAAGTTCTGCGTCTTTGTACGGGTACGTGCGTACCTTACCCTAGTGCGATACAGCGGTCGCATTGGGCGACTGACCCTTACTTCTTGGGTGCATATTCGTTCGAAAATTGTTGTGGTTTCGAGGGATGCGCGCAACAAGCCTTGGCATGTCCTCTGCCTGGTCCTGGTGAGCCTGTGCCGCCTATACTGCTATTTGCAGGAGAAGCAACTATGCCGGGCCACTACGCGACGATCGCCGGTGCAAGACTGACTGGCATCAGAGAAGCGGAAAGGATAGTGCAGCTTACGTTGCAGTACAAAGGCCCTCCAAAGCTGGCGGATGAATGTCTTTTGAGGAAGAATATTAGCAGACCATGTGGTGCTGATGAAAACGTAGCGCAAGCAAATTAGAAACGTGCTTACGTTTTAAAAGAATCAGCAGCAGTGGTCACTGAACTGAAAGCTACTTTGCGACATGTTATTATTTTTATATTGCTTTTATGCTCGTTATCATACTTTTGTTTGTGACATTCCTTTACTATTAAACAGCTTACAACTTACTTTACAAGTTTTACTTACTACAAGTTACTTAAATAAAACACATACTCAAATAGCTATAAAATATATTTAACAAATCTATATCAGCTCATAATCATAATGCTTACTTGGTAAAAAAGCGTCTTAAATTAGAGATCACGGCTACCTTCGCTGCATTATTTATTTATTATTTACATAAGTCCATACTATTGTGATAGTCAATAAAAACACTATTGTAAGGCGCTATCTACACTCGTAAGACATGAGACCTGAGACGTGACGCCGGTTTCACGGGGGTAGACGGCGTCTCTACTATTTCATAAATTTTATCGAAACGGTTGTCTTTTGTCTTGCTATCTCACGTCTCACGTCGTACGTCTCACGAGTGGAGAAAGCGTAAGTAATTGTTCTATGAGTGGAAACATTCTGACCAAAAGCGGTCCAAGGTGTGGTAGAAATGCCGACTCACGCCGAGCAGGGAGTGGGTTTCATCGGTGTAACTCTGGAAAAGAAAAACAAGCATGAGGCCTAACTTCAATCATCTTAGTAGTGTAATCGAAGTATTACTATTAAGATTGCCGTACTTGGGCCCAATCTATGATTGCGGTCGTTACACAACCATGTCAGAGGCCTGCTACTTGCAGTAGGCGGTTGAAAAACTCTGACACCAGGGTTCATCGGGTCGTTGGACGACTCGGTGTCCCACACGAAAAAGAAGATGTGCTTACTTAAAAAATAAAGGTTTCATTGTATCAGAAGTGCATGTATGATTGCTACAGCTCCATCGGTCAGTACCTATATTTGACATCCTAAATTAGGTTTTGACCCGGGATCATCGGGTCATCCATGCAACACAAGACAAAGAATGGCAAACCCTTACGAACGCGAAGTATTCGAAGTGATAACGCAAGTATTCGAAGTGATCACGCAAGTATTCGAAGTGATAACGCAAGTATTCGAAGTGATAACGCAAGTATTCGAAGTGATCACGCAAGTATTCGAAGTGATAACGCAAGTATTCAAAGAGGTAACGCGAGTATTCGAAGTGATAACGCGAGTATTCGAAGTGATAACGCAAGTATTCGAAGTGATAACGCAAGTATTCGAAGTGATAACGCAAGTATTCGAAGTGATAACGCAAGTATTCGAAGTGATAACGCAAGTATTCGAAGTGATAACGCAAAATTCCTTACCACTTGCTCGAACTCGATGTCGGAATGCTGCAGCACCTTCGCCAGCTGTAGACTATGCTGATAGTGGACATTGTCATCCCCAGTCCCGTGCACCAGCATGTACTTGCGCCCGCGCAGCTTCTCTGCATGCGCCATCAGGTCGGAGTGGTGGTAGCCGATCGGGTTGTTCACAGGAGTGTCCATGTAGCGCTCAGTGTAGATCGAATCTGGAGAGGAATTGTGTCAGTGTGAAAAAGATGGCACCAAAACACAGACCTACTAAACCTATGGACTGGCTGTACCCTCTGAATGTGCGTGAATGTCAAACAATGTTGGACTCATAAAATGGCGGATTTTTGTAGGGTTGTAATCATTTTGGACCCAAAAATCGATATCGATAGTCGGTAACTGCCTATGAACGATCCAATTATGCAATTTGGGTCACGATTTGACGTCATTCCCAAAGAGGGTTGACGTCAGGTAGGCGGCCGGTCATAAAACATAGCCAAATCCTTTTGCAACATGATTTTGTGTTCATACAAAACATGTTGCGCCGACCCCAAGTAATTGGGTAGGAAGATGATGATGGTTACGACGGGCATTATGCCTACGCTGTTGTGATATTTTTTGTGTACCTACCTTACTACTGTATTATGCTTATTTTCATAATACTTAACTGCTTTTTGTGTGTAGTAAATAAATGGTTAAAAAGAAAAACAAGTTGTCGGGGTAAACATTTATGATAATAATCAATCCAAAACCAAAATTAATAATTTATTTTAAACATAATTTAGGTATTTGTTTTGTTAACACAGGTTGATTTTTTTGTGCTATTCCAGAAATTTTCCTTTTCCTTCCACTTTGCTCCTCTTGCTGCTCAGTCAAAACAGACCTATCATTTTCCTTAGCTTGTACCAAAAAGGGGTTGGCAAGGCTTCTTCACGTAGGCATAATTTATCTAGAGTTCTGTTATAACATTCGACACCAAAATACAGGGAGCATGTAAATATTTTTCCATGACGTGGATTTATATTTTCAGTGCCAATAATATCAAGCCATTTCCTTCTTCTAACTTCATTTTTTCATGCTTCTGTAAAAAAATATTTTTAAATTATTAAACAAGTATATATAAAATCCTTTAAAGAACTAAGTTTTAGTTGTTAGGTACTTTGGCACATTATAACTTTCTGAATTGAACTCTCCAAATTCATTATTTCCTTTCATTCTTACGAATTCTGGCAAAATATATCGATACCGTGACTTTATGTACTACCCCAACCCATAGTCTAATAAAACATGGTCTTACATTCCCAGAGAAACACAAGCCTACGTCACTAGTATTGCCACTTTATTTCAATAAAATACGTTATGGGGTAAATTCAATCTCAGAAAACTGAGTTAAAATATTTCTGAATAATTTTATAATTTAGATTTACGTGTGTATTAACTTGAACTTTACAACAACACTTAAATTGTATTTATTAGTTAACAGTATCTTATATGATTTACAAAAATAATCATAAGAGTGGGTAATTTTGGTAACCCACAAGCATGATGACGTAGGCTTGTGTTAGTCACGTGGTTCACGAGTCTCGGAATGGAATACCAGGCGGAGTATCTTATTATACCATGCCCCAACCCTAGCCGACGATCAGTTTGTATGAAATCACTATCACCAGAAATAAAGTAATTAATGATATATTGGGGAAAAAATGTTTATAGTTTGCTGCTTTATAGCGAAAAATAAATGCTCGTGGCTTTTAATTACATATAATCTTATAAAGTTCGAGTAAAATAGCAGATTTGTGTACTTACGTGTGCAAACTAATTTCAGGGCGATTTTTATTCCGACGCCCTTCGCACTGTATTATGGAATAGTCAGGCATGATGTCATTTCCTTAATTTAGTCTTTTATCACTAAAAATGCACCGCAAAAATAATATTTCATGAAAAATACGAATAAATCGCACTTTGTTTACAAGACTTTGACACCACAGATGAACTTAAATATGTAGACTAGTTTGACACTTGAAGTACCATAGATTGTTGGCACCATAAAATGGCGAAACAGTCGCGTTCGAAAATTAAAGGGATCTGACAGACAATATTTTATCTCAATCTCCTTACAGAAAACCATTTGAGACAAAAGGAAATAACATTATTTTTCCGCATTCTACATTGACAGAACAGATTAGTTCCAGTCCATACCAGGTTTAGTAGGTCTGTGCACCAAAAATACTTTAACTTTAGGCAGTGTTGGCATAATCGATTAATTTTATTAATCGATTGAATAATTGATTGAAAAATTAATCGAATAAAATTAATCGCGATTTAACTAATCGCGATTCATTTCGTCAATCGTTAATCGTTAATTTGATTAATGATTAAAATAACATATAAATGTATAATAAGTTATGTCGATCCATCAAAGGATAAGATGATGTGATGCTGTACATGATGATGATGATGATAGTAGGTACATGAATCAATACTTAGAATTGTTTGGCTTTTGCACTCCTTGAAACTTTTTTTTTATATGGTGCCGTAGGGGTCTTTCGGGTGGTAAGGGTTCATCGGGGTCGTAAAAGTTCATTGGGTCGTAAGGGTTCTTCAGCAGGGCTAAGATTGTGTTGCGAGTCTTCAAAAGTTCTATACGATTTGACATTTCAACGCGCCTCTGAGGCGCGGGCCGAGGCGCGCGAAACAAACAGGAGCAAACTGCCATAGACGATCATCACTAACTAGATCACGGAGTTTTTCATTTGAGTTTATCACCCGCTCAAAACATAGTTGTATTTCTTCAATTTGCTTATTGTGCAATGAGTTTGAAGAAATCACTACAATGAAAGAAACTTTACGCCGTGACTTTTTATTGTTTATTTTTTTTATGTGTTATTTTATTGTTAATGTCATCACCGTCTACAAAAATCTATAATTTTGGTATCACATTATTTTTACCGATCAATTTCGACCTCATTGGTTCTAATCCTACAAGCCATATAATCAATTTAAAAATACTATTTGACATTTGCCAAGATAGTGATGCCTAGCCGCACAATATTTCGCTATCGATTAATGAGTTGGAAAATTATCATTAAAATATTGCTATGGTCAAAGACGATACTTTGGCATGCTTTTTTTTTTGTTGTATGAAACTTAAGATAACACCTATTTCTAGTTTATATACTTAATCACTTATTTTATATTGTAAGTACCTACATTTGCAGAATAACATTACTCCATTATCTTTCCCATGGGTGTCGTAAGAAGCAATTAAGGAATTTGAAAGTTGGTGTGTATTGCGATTTTAGGTGACAGGCTGACAATCTGTCACTATGGTGATACACAGTCTTCTCTTCTGAATGATTCTCCAACTTTTGCCAGACGTGGTGTATTTACAGCCGTATACGCTATGCCTTCACCGCAACGGATGTAGGCGTAATATGTAAATGTAGATACATACGTACATACGTGTGTATGTACGTATGTATCTACATTTCTTTTCTGCGGGCGCCTGCCGCACGATCCAATGAAGGCCTTAAGGTGCCTTTTAAAATTCACGCTACAACAAGAGGCAAGTGAAAAGGACTCTCTCTCTTTCGGAAAGAGAAAAGGACTTAAAAGTACGGTTTCTAATACTAATTGCACTGAAATATTAAATATTGTTATTTTGATTTTGATATTGACTCTTTAAAAAATAGAGCTTCATCTGAGAGATTTATTTCATGGCGCGACCTAGGTACTTCTAAAAAAAGTAGCTAGGCAGTGGGAACAAGCATTTTTTTTTTCATCTACATCAATAGCCACAATAGTCTACTGCTGCTAGACAGTGGCCTCTCTTAGCTGAGGAATACCATATTTACCATGCTTAGTGTAAGGTGAAAATATTCACTAGAAACTCTACTGTTTATTTTTGCTGGTGTTTCTTGTCCGAGTTGCTTTTTATGACACCTACGGTTAGCAAGTAAACGTGTAAATTCTAAGCCAGCCGGCACTAGATATACATGTAGGTAGTTTTCAATAGCATTTAAATTCACAGCTAATTCATCTATATTCGTCATGTTTGCTACAATTTCGGAACACCGGTTATCGATATCGATAGTGTCCCGAAAGTTCTCTTTAGTCGGCATCACTACTAAAATTGACATTAATTACGTTGTCATCCTTGGATTGATTGAAATAGTCACAAAATGGATAATTGTTTACATTGTAAAAATATATAAATTTTACGCATTATTATTGTTTTGCCGTGTTTTATAATACAATAAATAGTGTTATTTCTTTACAAAATATTATAGATATCTTTCTGCCTATAAAAGTAGCCTCAAAGTGACTTCATGTCTTATATGTTAGCGCTATTAGGTACTTTGAACTTTTATTATGTATGGAATTTTATTGTGTGTGTTTTCCTCATCTCTCAAATTATACCAATAGCCAGTAACTAGCTGTACTTACCCTTAGATTAGAAAATTTATTCATGAGTCGTCAATTTTGCAACATTTACAGAGCAAGAAGCATTACATCACATGGAAAACTTACTACTTATTGAATGGATGAACCTATCATATTTCAAAACTATTATGCTCAGCGTTTATTGCTGGTTCAGATATATATACCCATTGGATGCCTCTTAGAGTATGACCGGTGGTTAGACTTTGCAGCCAGCCCGAAAATTATGGCTCTACATAGCCTGAGCTAAAGGAATCCTAACGTTTTTCAATTGGGATCTTTCAAACAGCAGCGATGGTAGGATCTGCGACAAAATATATGACTGATTTCTGTTAATGGTCTGAACTACATGCATGACTAAGGTGAGGACTGCTTAAAAGTACCAACGTAATAAGGTTTTGTACTTATTATAGTTAGTGTGCAATGATGCAATGCTATCGAATTATTAAATATCTTACCATGATTAATCTACCATGGTTCTATGTTCTGTTAGAGAGTCATACCAATATTAATACAAATTTGAATACATACCTACAAAGTATAAAATGAAGTCGCTTTTTGCGTATCTCTGTCTGTCGTGGAAATCACTACCTTTCCAAAACAACGCAACCGTCTTTAATGCGGTTTTTTGTAATAGATTTGGTGATTCAAGATGGAGGTTTATAGGTATGTATATTACCTACAATGCTAGGAAAATATCTTACAAAATGAGTTGCAACGGGCCGCTAGTGAACATATAAAGAGATACAGTGTCAGTCATAAGTAGTTGGTATAATAAATAACATTCTTTTTGTCTTTTCAGTGTATGCTGCCACTATTGCATTTTAATTAAAGAAGCTAGCTTCTTTTTGTGTGGAACCATGAGTTGTTCAACGAGTCAACGACCAAACGAAAATAATTTCATAATCACAGGAGGATAATAACAATAACAGATTCATGAGCTTTCGCAAGTCACAGACAAGTCTATAATGCCTCTAAATTTATAAGTAACGATAATGATAGGCACCAAGCGAGTGGCCTATTAGAGGAGTCTAAGATAAGATTTTGACGATTTTCGAATGTATTGCGTCCTAGACGTTATGCATTTTCTGAAACTGCAACTGGGACATCTGCGCATAGCTGTTGTACATTATTCTCAAATTAAAACTTTAACTAACTGTATGCGGTATTTCCTTTAAATCTTATCAATAACCCAAGTTTAGAAAGTAACGTTCATCCGTAAAAAATAGTACTTTAAAACCATTTAAGTATAACGATGATAAAAAAAGCACAATGATCTAAACTCATAATGTCGTAAACACTTAATGATTTAAACGCTGAATGTCCTACACGCATAATGTCCAAAGCGCACAATGCCTCCTTAAGATGAAGCGTGATTTTTAAATAGCCTGTAGGCAACACGAAGTTATTGCAGTTATTTCCGAACCTCTTATTCGGGCTTATCTTTTACTCAGGCAGCAAACATTGCATCGATTATTTACTATGGGGCCACCTGCGAAATGGCAAAAAAGTGGATGCTTCATAATATAGGTACATTCGTTCCGAGTAGGCATGATTTTTTCTATGGAACATCATTATATATAATAAAACTAAGTTGATAAAATGTACGTGCCGATAAAACTTAAAAAGGATTCCCGGTACGATAAAGGGACTTATATAGTGCAATAGCCCTTTATCCCCCCTCGAACAAGAAAGTTCCCATTTTAAATTAAAGAGCGCATTTTTAAAGATATAACGGCTTTTCCATCCCCTCAACAGTGGCGCCATCTGTTGTCGAGTAGTTGAACTTCATTCAGAACAACGATTATTTGAGTTGCGTTTCTAAATGCAATGTATATGAAACTTTTTTTATTAGACCAAACAGCTAAATACCGCGAGCGAAACCGCGGGCGGAAAGCTAGTCTCAAACAAAAAAAATCACGCTTTAACTTAAGGGACCGTCTTGCGTTTAGGAATTAGACCAATGTTTTAATTATCGGTATAAAAGATTAACATAATTGATCGGTTATACAGGGGATAGGTAAAAGGGGACAGGAGAAAAGTAAAGTAAAAGAATACTACCTACTTAGTAGTAAAAGAATACTACTTAAAAAGAATACTACTTAGTAGTAGTATTCTTTTACTTTACTTTTCTCCTGTCCCCTTTTACCTATCCCCTGTATAACCGATCAATTATGTACCACTGAAAAATGTGTCATTCCCACGAGAATAAGCATTTTCAATTATTTTTTTAATTTGGCGAGTTTTAGGAAAACTAATAGCAACGTCTTTTATTGCACTACTAAACCAAGATTGATAAGAAGGCTGCTTGAAATCAGACGTTCGTAAAAAGATCGAATAGTATCTAAAATAACATGGATGCTACATAAAAATGTCTTATTCCCACGGCAAAACGCATTTATCAATATTTTTAAAAGAAGTTGCGCTACTGAGCCTATTCGCATTTTAGGAATACTAACAGCGACATCATGTACCTATGGGAGGTCCAAATTTTTTTTCACATTTCAAAGTAAAGTTTTTTCACGTTTTAATAGTTTGCACTTTTATCAAATTGAAATGCACTGAATACTTTGACTATTAGTGAGTCTCATGTGATTAAAATTTTATACCTACTACTTACAATAGTTCATTACACAATGCATTCATCATAAACCAGCAGCCAGCTTCAACACCGGCATACCTAATTCATACAATTCCAACGTTAAGTATGTGTTCCGAAACACCAACGTAAAAACTGTTAAGTGACAGTTACGATGAATGCATGTGCATGAATTTCAAAAGCGTTCTTATAGGAAAATACTACAATCTTGACGAACCGGAAGGAGGTACCTTCTTATGTTCTCGCAGCTATTTATACCTATGTTCCATGATGTTAAGACTTTATTAGGAAGACGCAAGCAAGCAAGCAAGAAGTGTTTAATTTAATTTAGGAATTACTAGATTAAAAACAAATCTCTATCTTTGTGTAGGACACCGAGTCGTCCAATGACCCGATCAACTTAAAGCACGTATTGCTTTGGTTGACCATGTAAACCAAGGTCAGTACAAAATTTCACAGCCACTGTGCGACTGTAGCAGATGTTTTAATATGACTTCAGCAAAGTTCTTGGATGTGCTTTACATGAAGAAACTATGAAGCAAAGGAAGCTATCTATATCCTATATGTCAACATCCAAAATGTTTTATAATATCTTTTATCTTTGAATCAAACATATTTTTACTACTTGTCATTTTACTGCATACCTACACCAAAGGATACACGAATATGTTTTGTGTAGGTACTTATTTGACACCCTGCCTACAGCTTTGTATCAAGAATAGTGTCAAGAGCATACAAAATAAAGTTTTCTGTATCCAACTTATATTCAAAGCTAATTTAACTGTTTGTGTTTATATATTAATGAATAAATGAATATATTTTATAGGAGCAAATAGGTAACACATATTGTCCAAATAATAAATACATACACGTATATCATTTATGTCAAATAATACAATATTCATACTCATTTCATATCAATATCAAACAGAAATTGTTACCTACCTATATTGGTTATTTTTTATAATTTTTATACCTACAGGGAGTACCAAAAAGGGTAGGTAATACAAGTCGAAAGGAGGTGAAGGTACTCATGAAACAGAACAACCTGTCCACATGGAATATGAGTCGAAACATGAAAAAAAAAATTGGACCTCCCGTATAAAATTGCCGATCAGCTGATTGATTTACTATGGTAGGTCAATTTTTTTTCATATTTCGACCCATATTTCATGGGGAAAATTGTTTAGTTTCGTGGGTACCTTCACATCCTTTCGGCTTGTTATACCCTTTTTGGTACTCCCGGTTATCCTATATGCGATTCTTTTACTTGTAATAAAAATAATCATTTATAGTCGATTAGCATCCCGTTAGCGGTTTAACCCGATGCAAATCATTTTCCCACAGGAATAAGCCATTTTCCTGTTATGTGTTATACACATTTCTACCTAAACTTTTTGATCAATCTGTTTATTACAAAAAACCGAATCAAAATCTATAGCGTAGTTTAGGAGAAGTTAGTGAATTCCACGACAGACAGACAGACAAAAAGACAGAAAAAGGCAAAAAAGCGACTTAATTTTATACTATGTATTGAAGACCACTCGCTGCATTCGCGGCTGTATGGCGCTCTTTTACTCACGGGAGTTTAAGACTCATATGAGAAAGAGAGCGCTCTCTCTCTCTGTTCGTGTGGGACACCGAGTCGCTCAACGACCCGATGATGCGCTAATACGACCGCCATACGGCCGCGAATGTAGCGAGTGATTTTCCCAACTAAAGATACTTACCTATTTTGTTTTTGGGAAACTAAGTACAGTTCCATGCAGAAAGAAAAAAAATCAAGGAGAAAGAAAGATGAGAGAGCTTATAAACCCAGCGTTAGTATTTATGTTAGGAATGTCTTTTTCAAAGGTAAAGTAAAATAAAATACCCTCACCATTGTGCGGTTTAAGATTAACACGTACGGGTCTACGAGATATCAATTCATATGCTTATTGATACAAAAGATAAAGCTTGGCCATACAGAGGGGCAATGCTGCCAGCCTTTTGGGAACCCTGCCACGCTGCGAGGTGCTGGATGACATTTTTAATTTATAGTTTAAATAGGTTTACTGTTTATAGTTAGCACGTAAGTCTGTAATTGTACATTAACACAAGTTTAAGTTCTATTAAATAAATATATACTCTCTCCAAAGATAAATTCAAATCGTTTATCCGGGATAGGAAATGGATCGCATATCTAACTACGTCTCTTATCCTTATTTGTACCTTACGCACTTTCCTCTCTTCATATAATGGGGATAAGGTAAATAAATTAAAGTACGGTACAGCCATTACCTCCTAAAATAGTTCATTTACTTTAAATTTCAAAAGTACCTACTTAAAATCATGGATACCTACCACTACATTTATCGAATTATTCTTGTGATAGCTCGAAGACTCTCTCTGCTCTTCCGAGTCACCTCCGAGTTGGAGGAGACCCAAAATGACAGATTCATGCGCGCCGAAACTTCAGTTGCAAGTCACTTGTTTATATTCTTTATGGTTTGTACGGAAATTTGGTCAGGTTTGTGACATTTTGACAGCTCGGCGCGACTGAACGGCTTTTTTGACATCTTAGGGCTGCAGGTCGTAAGGGTCCCTCGGAACCCGATGAAACTCTACGACCCAATTAAAATTTACGACCCGAGAAACGGTTAAGACCCGATTAATCCCTATTGACGTGAAGAACCCTTACGAACCAATGAACCCGTTGAACCCTAACAATCCGAGCAACCCTTACGACCCGTTGAACCCTTATGACCGATTGAACCCTTACGACCAGGTGAACCCTTTCTCTCTAAAGCAACATCAAGGAAAGGAACCACCTTAATCGTAATCACGATTAATGATTGACGATTAAAATGAACTAATCGTAATCACAAGATTCCGATTAAAATTAATTAATCGTCAATCCTTAATCGCGATTAAGTATTTAATCGTTATTTTTAATCGTTAATCGTGATTAACTTTTTGCTAACACTGATATTAGGGGAAGTTTGATATTCACTAGCAGTTTTACCAACCTACGCGCGCCGTGTCCCTAATTTGTAATTTAAAAGAATCAACCTGTACTGGTTGGGTCCGATGCTGATTTCACTACGCCAGGTTCTCGGTTTCACGCGCTGCAACTCGTTTTCCCGCGGTAAAAATTCATTTTCTGGGCATGTGTTATACATATCCACGTTCCTTTAAATCACTTTTATCTGTTACAAAAAAAAAACTGCATCAAAGCCCGTTGCGTTGTTTAGGAGAAATTAGCGAATGCTACGACAGACAGACAGTGTAACATAAAAAAGCATAAAATCCGACTTCGTTATACTATGTAACTGAAGGCGCCACTGCGCGTATGAAATCCTCTTTTATGTCGATTAAATTTTATCGCTCCCTTTCTTAATCAAAATGGCTTTGTCTAAGTAATTCCATTATTTTTTTAATTTCCCTAAAACTCCGTCATTGATTTCTTAGAGCGTATCGTTTTAACTTGAGCCTTATTATTATGCTGCCACATTGGAGGGAGGAACAATCTATTTAATGGAAAATTTTCATTCCGAACGATCACCTGCTTAGAATGGATAGAGCGACAGCCAGCTCTTACATTTAATATTAGGTGCTTGATTTTGATATTAATATTCACTGGATGAAAGAACCTTGCTTTTAAAAATGTTGTTCTCGAAGTTTTAATGTTGAAACTAGTTTGCCTGAGAAATCATCCAATAAACGGACAGATAGCATATTTTCAGAAATATTGTTCACTTTTCGCTTCGCTCGCAATACTAACTCACTTCGCTCGCAAAAAGTTTTGTATTATTGCACATGGAACGAAGAACTCGGCTGCGAGAGTAGCATCCTTCTTCCTCCTTCTTCTTAAAAATGCGATTACAAAGCATCAAACACCATAATATTTTTTTATGTAAGCAGTGTAGAGCGAATCCTGCTCGTTGTAAAATATGAAACACGTGATGGTAGAGCCATTAAGTGACAGGCGCTATGGCGGCGCCACAAGCGACACACACACACACACGCACACAAACACATACAGAAACACACACACACACAGACACACAAACACAGACACACATACACACTTGCACACATAAACACTCACCGTAGTAGAGCCAAGAGGTGACAGGCGCTATGGCGGCGCCACAAGCGACCGTCTTCTGGTCGTCCAAAATCAGCATCATGGTGGTAGCGAAACCACCATAACTCCAGCCCCACACACCAACTTTGCTTGGTTCAATGACACACACTCACCGTAGTACAGCCACGAAGTAACCGTCGCTATGGGAGCCCCACAAGCAACACACACAAACACACACACACACACACACACACACTTACCGTAGTAAAGCCACGAAGTGACGGGCGCTATGGCAGCGCCACAAGCTACCGTCTTCTTGTCGTCCAAAATCAGCATCATGGTAGTGGCGAAACCACCATAACTCCAGCCCCACACACCAACTTTAGCGGGGTCGATGAACGAGTAAGACTGCACCAAGTTCCTGAGCAAAGAAAATACGGTTGTGTTTATTGACTCATGTGTGGAGTCTTGGGTACTTAGAAAACACATTGTTTACACGTTTTAATACGATACTCAATAATTACCTTATCAGTAGGTATGTCTAAATTGGGTTTTAGAGACGAATTGTTTTTTGTTTCGATCTCTCGATATTCCGAGTTATGATCACGGTTAAAACGAGTAGGTAATCATCTTCCTGCCCTTATCCCAAATCAGTCGGGGACGGCGCAACATGTTTTGTTACAGCACAAAATCATGTACCAAGAGGATTTGGCAAATTTTATGACCGGACGCTTGCCTGACGTCAACCCTATTTGAGAATTGCAGGTGGTATCACCGCCACTACGCGGTCGACAGATATTCAGCCGAGGTCAAAAACTCTACGTCGCCTTTTACGAAACACCCTGAGTCGACTAGGGGTGGCAGAATTCTTAGCCACTACCACACGGATAACCCGCTACCACACGAATACTTCGGTTAATCCGATTAAACAGTGTCATCTTGAGAAATAGGTAAAAGGATCTTCGTTAGTCGTGTCTCAATTTCTTAGTATGAATCACGGATCAGGACAATTTACGCAGATGTATCAGTCAGCTGGGAGTAAGTATTTATAATCAAAAACTATTCTACCTGATAGCATCCAGCGTGTCTGTGACCTCAACAGTGCCCAGGGCGTTGTTGATAGCATGCATGGACTCCACATTCATCACGCCAGAGCCTCGCACGTCTATGGACGCCACTATGAAACTGCGGTTCGTTGACAAATACCAGTTGTAGTATTCTGGAAAGAAATAACATAGCGCAGCTTTAGTATTTCAAGGTTATAAATCAATCGAAGTCCTAACACTCAGCAAACTTAGGGAAAAGACTTATGATCAAAAACGTTTTCAAAAATTGTCATTGGAATTGGGCATTTTGCGATTTGGACATTTTACGAATGGACATTTTGAGAATGGGACATAACGTGATCAATCAGTTATAAATGGACAACTGTTACCGCTTTTGTTATCTTACCCCTTTTTTTTCTTGCTGAAAAGAATGACATAGGTTGAGAGAGGTAGTCTGACCTCCCTGAAGATATCGTATCGTATCGCATTGCAGTTATAAGCGGGACAAAAAGTAATGACGATGGAAAGAGTCAATTCGATGCTGATATACCTCTACATACTAGTATACGATGGTGGTACCGGACGACCCACTTTCCAGAATATGCTAAGTTGGACAGGTCAAACTGATTAACTTTCCCTAAGGTTTTTTGTTAGGTACCTCCTATACAATTGCTGTCCAAGCAATTTACTATGGGAAGTCCTATTTTTTACAAGCAGATGTATTTAAAAACAAAAAACCCGGCTGCTGGAATGTCAGAGTAGTATTTTGCGCCATCCTGAATTCGCCATCTTGAATTTATAATTTTCAATATAGCAGTGTCGCGCTGCTGATACGAATCTAACAACACCTCACATGTCAAGATCCACCCAGCTGTTTGGGCTGTATGTAGCCCGTAAAAGAGAATTTATTTTCTTCATACATACCTGAAATATGTGCCTCGACAAGGATGCGCATATTTCAGGATGGTCATGAACTCGTTCGCGTACTGTAGACTTTGCACTTTGATCCTGAGGGAAAGTTGTTCAGCTTGATCTATTGAGCTTTTTAAGGAAAGTAGTTCGTCCGGTACCACCTTGTATACCTAGTCCAACACTTTTCCCTTCCCAATAGGTATTTACTTACCCAAATCATAGCCATCCTTGACTCTTGAAGTCCCAGGGCCCGCATACACCCTCACTATCATCGGATACTTCTCATCTTTCTTTATTGTAGGCGGCAGCATCAGTTTTATGTGAGCCGTTACATCGGGGCCCAGAGATATCTTGTTGAACAAGAGCATTGGCAAAGTGTACCTGCTGAGTTTATCTAGTAAACGCGTGTTGTCTTTAAGCAATTTTAAATTCTCCGTCTGAAAAATAAAACAGGAGAAAATTATTTCCACCGAAACGACACAGTAAAGATTTTTGTAAGTAATAAATTTGAAGTTTCAACTACGTTGGTATCTAATTATCTGATGAATTTTACGAAAGAAAGCTTCAGGTACCTTAGCATCATATAAGAACGTCTTCGGAGGGGCATTCGAAGCAGTACACGTCAGCACTCCATAGCTACCACCAGCGGACATCATGGCGTTCACATTATGGCACGTCGGTTCTTTGCAGGACACACATTTCTGGTCACCAGCCTTCGCCGTCCATAGCTGCCGCAACCAGGGCTGATCTTCCGGAGCCAAGATATAATACAGAATATCTTTTGCTGAGTTCCACGATAAAATCTCGGTAACTGTCGAGTTTCCAGGTGTCAAATCCAGTGAAAACGCCGAGACGAAGCCATAGTGAACGGCATGCAAATATCTTTTATCACCAAATTGGCTAGGCTCTATCTGTACCATCTGTGTCCCAGTTTTATCGAATAGGGGCTCTTGGATGTCAATCCAGCCTTCTGGTTCCGTGTCTTGTTTGACGATGCTGCATTGATCCTTCATGAGGTCACAGTTGATGAGGACGCTGAGGCTCTGTCTCCGGTTCATCCAGAGCACGAGGAGGTTGTGGTCGGAGGCCCAGTTGACTCTGGCCAGGATGTGGTCGGCGCCGACCAAGTCCACTGGAGCCGGGATGTTCCACGCATCGGTGGTCGGGTCGTTAGGTTTGAAAACCCGCAGTCCAACTATTGGATTCGCGCGACCTACCTGACAATAACAAAGAAAATGTAATAAACAAGCGTCATTATCTTCCTGTCCCTATCCAAAATCAGTTGGGGTCGGCGCAACATGTTAAATGTTATAGATATTCAGCCGAGGTCAAAAACTATACGTCGCCTTTTACGAAACACCCTGAGTGGACTAGGGGTGGGAGTATTCTAAGCCACTACCACGGCGTGCAATAAACAATATCCCTGGAAAAATTATTTGTCACCATTTTTGCTAAGTGAGCACTAAATAATGCAACCGATTTCGCAAAAGATCGCGTAAGACAAGTTGACATAGAACATTACTCAAATTCTATGACTCAAATACTAATCAGTTTGTCCTTGCAAAAGTCCGTGCGTGGCGAACAAAAGGACTCGATTTGAATTCGGACGTGTGCCAAGAACTAGCCAAGGATGAAAAACAATGCACATTTTGAAACAAGCATGAATAAGACTATTGAATATTTATGCTATCGATAAAAGCAATTCTCAAAAAGTTTTCTAAAGCAATTTCGTTCACTGTGAGATTCTTCAATAGCATTCTCCAAGACGGTTGACGTCAGGCAGGCGGCCGGTCATATCATAAAACATAGCAAAATCCTTTTGCTACTGATTGTATTCTGTCAAACAGTGATGTGATTTTCGAAATCTTTACCAACCTTGGGGTATTTGAAGCGAATCTCATGAGGGTATTGGAAGTTGAGGTCAGCGGGGTGACCGTAGAAGGGGTAGACAGCTGATTCCACCTTCGAGTCGTTGAAGGAAGCCACTGCCAAGTATGTGCCCTCGGGGGAGAACCACAACGCTTCCGCGCTGTTGAATATCTCCTCTGGAATTGAAGGAAAACTTTTGATTACTTATTCGGTTCAGTTCAGCTCTGGTGCAATATTGTACAGTCTGTCCCGATCGCCTGTTCTATCTATGCTACATGCACATACACATCACGCTTTATTTGGCAGAGTACGGCAGAGTGGTTATAATAAATTTAACAATACTGTCGTCATCGCCACACGGGGCTGTCTCAGAAAAATCGTGTTTTACTGTAGTAACAGCCATGGGAAAAAAATTGGTTCTGATTGACCTACCTTCGTAGATCCAGTCGGTGACTCCAAAATAAACCTGTCCAGGGACGCCCTCGTTTGTAAGAGGCGTGATGTCTTGGGGTTTAGAGCAGTCTGGGACATAGTACACGTTGTTGTCCTTGACATACGCTAAGGACTGGAACCATCACTTACCTTCGTAGATCCAGTCGGTGACTCCAAAATAAACCTGTCCAGGGACGCCCTCGTTTGTAAGAGGCGTGATGTCGTGGGGTTTGGAGCAGTCCCGGACATAGTACACGTTATTGTCCTTGACGTACGCCAGGGACTGGAACCATCACTTACCCTCGTAGATCCAGTCGGTGACTCCAAAATACACCTGCCCCGGGACGCCCTCATTTGTAAGAGGCGTGATGTCTTGGGGTTTGGAGCAGTCCTTCACATAGTACACGTTATTGTCCTTGACGTAGGCCAGGGAGCGACCTGCGCCCCAGACCACCACTTGGAGCAGGCTTGGAGACAGCGGGATCACTGTCTTACTGGAAGAGACATCACGGTTAGAACGAAGATTTTACGCCCAAGCTCCACAGAGTCGTGCGTTCGATGTGCAACATGACATCTTTCAGACAAGCGATCGTCAGCCGTTATCGATGCGACACGTCTCACGTGTGTAGCTTTATCTGTTCTGTTTCATGCAGTTCATAAGGAAACGGTTTCAAGCGTCGCGATGTCGCACGTGTCACGTCTCCGACGATCACTTGTTTGACAGATGCCATCCCACGTGGCATGACGCCGTCTCTTCTGTGGAGCTTGCCCTTTTATTTGTGGTGTTATTAACTACCCCTTCAAATATGGACGGATTCCGCTATGTACTTGAATTTGAATGTTAAAAGCTGGATAGACTTCGCACACCCATAATACCGCCCATATTTGAACAGGCTTTTACTGTTACATCTACAACAGTATCTACATTTACAGATTTAATTCACAAAGACAAAAAAACTACTTATGTCTGAGAGATATTTTGTAGTCAACCCCGACCGATTATATCATAACGGTTGTAATTTTTTGTCCTCTTATCAAAGTATGTTTATACTTACCAATGTTTAAAGTACCTACCATACAACAACAAAATTAAACAATACAAGCAAAGACGTCATTATCACTAAGAGTTAGATATCTTTACAAGACAACCAGTAGACAAATAGAAAGTTAAGATAACATACCTAAATTATCAATTAAGCTACTCAAATTTATAAAACAAACATACAGACAGACGCACACAAATATAAAATTGAATACTTATTAGGTAGATTTAAACTTTTACAAGTACACGTACAACTACACAACCTTTACAACATTCAAACTAAAATGAGACTGAAATTTACCATGAAAAATACAATTCTGTTAGGTAATTAATTATTATACGGGGTGGTATCGAATAACGGACATTTCCGACCACGCTGACCGCAGCAGATCAAACTGAATATCTTTCCCCCGATGATGGTGCACTTAATGCATCGAAATGTCGAGACTCTATAAGCTTCGACTTAAAACAACAAGGTTAGTCGTGATTAACATTAAATATGAATATCTTTCCCCAAAAAACATAAGAAAGATAAACATCCCATACAAAATTGTTCAGTCAGCTTACTTTTTTGTATGGGAAGTCAAATGTTTATTAAAGTTTGATCTTCGGTCCTTGGGGAAAGTTGTTCAGTTTGTGCAGTTAAGCTTATCATTTACGAGAAAGTTCATCGTTTGGTACCACCCTGCACCATTCATCATCATCATCATCTATACGAAAAACACTAGAAAATGGTCATGCTCAATATCCAAATCAAACGTACCCGTTCCCGTCTAGGGCATTCCTGAGAAAAAGATAGCCATTTTGAATTTATTTTTAAGAGGCAAGAATAGACGCGCGATGCGACACGGAACATGACATTCTGACAGACAAGCGATCATCAGCCGTATTCGAAGGGACGCACGTCTAACGTGTGTAGCTTTGTTTCTTCTGTTTAAACATGTTTCTGTTTCAACTTGGTTTCGACGATCACTTGTTTGATAGATGCCATCATATGTCTCACGTCTCACGTGTATTCTGTGGTGCTTGCGTCTTAAGTAGCATTTTAATTGACTTATTAAACGTCATACGTTAATGATATCGTCAATTTGTTCAGCTGTTCGTTCTTAATTGAAAAATGTGACGTTTAGAATTCCATTTACCTACCTATTTATTGTGTTTTGTATATCGATGAAAGGTAGTCAATACAAGAGGACAATAGTAAGTAGGTAGATAAGTCTAAAAAAATATTGGCCTTACACACTGAACACTGAACGCTCGTCTAACTTTTTTGGCTAAGGCTCTATGAGTTCGATTTATCATCATCATCATCTTTCTGCCCCTTATCCCAATAACTTGGGGTCGGCGAAACATGTTTTGTTGAACACAAAATCGTGTTGCGATTTGGCTTAATTTTACGACCGGCCGCCTACCAGACGTCAACCTTCCTTGGGAATGCTTTTGTGGTGGATTAACCGCCACTATACGGTTGGCCCTGGCTGTTTGGGTCAGGTTTATTTTATCCCTCGGTCGCCTCTTACGACCCCCACGGGAAAAAGAGGGGGTGGTGTTATTCTACTCTGCCGACACCACACGGCCATCACATCATATCATAAACTTATGAGAGAACCCATTACCTATATAAGTAGGTGTATTAGACTTAATCTTAGAAATCATTAGATGGATCGTAAGTAGGTATTATGATTGCTAATTAATTGGAATTTTAAACTTACTTGTTTTCAATGTCGTAGACGGAATATTCAGCTATACTCGAATACCGGTATACCTAAAAACATAACATACTTATTGTAGTACACCTACAAGTTGTGGTACTTATAGGTACTATAACAGCCACAACAGTCCTCTGCTGGACATGGGCCTCCCCCTATCGGGGGGTATTGCCATACTCACCACGCTTGGCAGGCGGATTGGTGAGCGCAGTGTAAGATGATGCATTTACAGAGAACGCTGCTGCCCATTCCCTGGATGAATATCCCTTAGTCGGTTTTTACAACACCCACGGGTTGAATTGAGGTGATGCTATTCTAAGCTGGCATCACACGGCACCCATAGGTACAAGTTCCGTAAATTCCAATCTGCCACCCCAGAATGGACACCCAAGGGTGAATTCTTGGATTCGTATGTCCAACCAGTCACCCTGGGCTATGTATCTTCCCTAGCTCAGGGTGTCGGGTTAGACAAAATTTTCAATCTTATATAACTAGGGTGTCCATTCAGGGTAATCTATCCTAGGGTGTCAGATGGATCACCACATGTTCTTAAAAAAATAAAAGTATTAAAGTATAGAAGCGAAATGTTTTTTCCTCATATCACCTTCGAAGCCCATACCTAATGCACCATTCATTCATAATATAAACGTACCTACATGAAACTAGAGTGTAAAAACAACCATTCTTTAGAAAACATAGGCAAATGAGACTAAAGAAAAGTGTTTTCACTATTTTGCATATCTCCGCCAGCGATGTCTAATGTCTACCGTTCCATTGAATGCAGATCAAATTGACAAGTTTAGTTTATTGTTTACAGCCAATGCGCTCACATATGTCGTGTGATGCCGGCTTAGAATAGCATCACCCCATTTCTTTCGTGCGGGTGTCGTATGACGCGACAATGGGACTAGAGCACTGATCTATTTTTATCTAGACTAGAGGGTTTCATGTGTTCCTAATACAATTATAGGCGTCAGACTGACAACTTCCATACAGCCTTTTTAGGGCCGTTGACACTCTGCCTGCCCCGCAAGGGATAAAGGCCTGTTATGTGTATGTATGTTGTATGCGTGTGCTCGTAATAATAACATCATAACCAATGAGCCTTATGTATGACTAATAATCAGTAATCACAGGCGATGCAACGTTTCTTTTGATTTAGAGGCACTCAGAGACGAAACGCGTTTTCTTTCTATAATGAATGGATATTAGATCACGGCATTGAAATTATGAGATCAAAACAATACCTACCTACCTAAAGTTTCGCTAGGCTGGTTAAAATAACTAGATAAAACGAAATTTTATCAAAAATCGTAATAATTTGTTTATACTTACTACAGGCTTACAAGAACGAATTTGAGAATTCACAACTTTACCGAAAGAAAACTACGATAACGCTTATCGGTAGGTATTTAAAATGAACTAAGTGTTAAAATCAAGTCAAATGCGAGGCCTTTTTGTGTGTCGAATGTACTGAGTCTAGATATTAGTCGAGACCTAGGTATATAAATTAGACAGACGACGCGCGGGGCTCCTTAACAGATGGCTCATTCAGTACTAGCGACGATTTTGACGCATACTGGAGCGAACTGGAATCTCAGAGGAACTCAAGGTAACTAAGAAGATGGTTGCCACGAACGTCATATTTCTTGCATTAAAATTGGCTCAGAATCATGACGTTCTTGTATCTTGCTGTTTTGATATTCTTATACTTTGGAATATTATTGACTGACAGTATCAACCCTGGCTATGCAACAAGTGACAATCGCGAAAATCCTAAATAATAGAGTCGAGTGATCCTTCTGTAAACTCTCTATTTTGTGGTATTAGTACCTAAGTACTTACTAACTTACTGGAAGCCCTAAATACGTTGACGGGTTGGTTGACGGTAATTTTTTATAATTCCAAAGAAAAATATGTAGAGCGTTTTGTGGTTCGCGGTCTAGCCCATTAGCATGATTAAAGGTATTTAAATGAAATGGTCATTATGAGTAAGTATTAATCAGGAAACGTGCTTAAGTATTTGGAAATTAAATAAATGTGCATTGAATGCACAAAACGAAAAAAATGTTCGAAGATGTCGAAGTGTCAATTTTACCTGCCACCGATAAGATGGTCGTAGCTAGAGGAATCTCGTGTACCCAAACAAAGTTACAAATCATGAATTACTTACTTTTCTTTTATTTGTCGCCAGCAATAAATACTTCTCGTCTTTCGAGAAGGATGAAACCGAGTACCGGCTCAAATTCATCTGAAAACCGAAAAAAAGTTGTATTGTAATAGTTTTACACATTGGAGTGGGTAAAACAATCGTAGCGCTTATCGGTGCTAATCTTAGATCAAATATAAGCAAGCTAGGTATAGAGTGCGCCTAACCAGGTATAAACGGTTGGCACAAGCATGAACAAAACCTTTTTGTCCATCAATAGATAAACGACAGCGCAACACTAGTGTAAATACATCTATCCGAGTATTGCGAGCCTACAATACGCATCATGCACACTGCGCACCGAAAGAAGACTTATCTCAACCACGAGAAGACATAAAAGATGTGTCAAATCGCATGGAATTTATCAAAACAAGTGAAGAATTTTGACATACAGGTGTAGGTGGCTCGACGAGCTGGACAAATTCTCAAAAGACTGGCATGCGGAAGCCCAGGAAAGAACTAGATGGAAGGAGAAGAGGGAGGAATTTGCCCAGCAGTAGGATAACGTAGGCTAGATGAGATGAGAGAGAGGGTATAGAGAAAATCTATGTCGCGTGGTCGCATGCTAAGGGGATTAGACGGTGTATTTCTTCTCCTATATTTGACGTAGCTATCTACCGACTTTGCTAGGAAAAATGGCCCAGTCCCAGAAGCGATACGCTACTATACTCTATCGCTTGCTTATGTATTGTACTCTAGTGCTAGTGCTTACCAAATCGTCTACATCCAGCAGAGTGACGTAACTGTCGGTCGCAGCGTTGTATTTCCTCACTCCAAGGTTCGGCTCGCTGAATACGTATTCCGTATCTGAAAACGTCAGTCATTCATGAAGGTGAAACAACCAGGACCTTTCGCCATCGGTACTTCGGCACTCATCGCTTCAGCTTAAATGCTGACTAAGTGAATAAGGATTACACTGTAATGTGTACAAGTAGCTTATCGTAGAGGACGAAACTCACAAGAGTTGTCGCAAGACACTCGTGAGACCAATGCCTCGCATATTCGCAGTCATAGTCTATCTGGACTATACACATATCCTATTAAGAAATAGCTATGAAACATAAGGAAATTATTCAGAAGAAACTCTTGAAGCGGAGTGCCTTTTAAAATCTTGGTGTAACAATTTATTATAATGTTAATCATTTCTACGTAGATAAGAATGATGTTTTGACTGCAGAATGTAAACATATTTTTTACACACCACCCACACACGTGCCTTAATTTTACTTTAGGTATTTTTGCTTTAAGTTTCTGGTAAAAAGGCTGGTGCGAGTCTTGATAACAAAATATCAAAAATAAGTATTAGCGTTGTGAAAGTACCGTTATGCATCGAATAAATTGCCATGGTATGATATCATCTGATCAGAATGTACTTATTGTCTGTAATTTTAAATGTGATCAAAGATCGTGCCTTGTGTTGTGGCATACCCTGGGGGAGTCCTACTTATAGCAGTAGACAGCTCTAAGCTGATGTGATTATGAATATAATGAGTATTATATACCTGAGGTCCATTGAACTATCATTCAATCAGGGAAGAAGAAGTCATAGGCCTCAGTGGAACAGCTGCTCCCGGCAAGTTCTACTTAGAGGCAGCTGCGTCATAGTCTATGGATGATAATTAAAGAATCACTATCACTATGGTATGAATGAGACTAGAATGTTACCTGAGGTCCATTGCACCGTCAGCCTGTCAGGGAAGAAGTCCGGCCTCAGTGGGATCAGCTCTTCCAGGGAAAAGGTCCTTAGTTCTAGAGGCAGCTGAGCAGTAGTTTCCGATTGGTATCCCAGCAGGGCCAACACTAGCACAACTAGCGACCTCTGAAAAACGAAAATTATGTTACAAACTTGCGTTTACGCATGGAATGTTACGAAATAAGCGTAAGTCGGCAAAATAATAAAGCATGTCGATTTATGTGAAAACGTAAGTCGTAAGTACAGTGATAGTAATAAGTGGATATAGGCACGCTGAAGTTATGCACTTTTAAAATCGTTTACACGTTGTGTTTACATCTTATACACACACATGCAAAACAATGCGTGCTCCTCGATACTCACTCTTAATACAACCGCTTTAAATTCAAAACCACAGAACAATTGCTACAATAACCGGTGAAGTTAATGCTATATGTCGCAGCGATGTTAATCAAACCAGGTTTTTGACCAAAACCAAAGACCAGTAGATAACAAAGGTAAAATTCAATTTTATCATAAAAAATAATTTGTTTTAGGATTTTGATCGAAAATCTATAACAATATAGGTTTCCGATCATGAACCTGAAGTAGTTTAGGATTAAATATGGTAAAGTTATTGCCAAAAACATTAATATAATGTAGTCTTTGATTAAGAACGTGATTTGGTTTAGGATTATGATAAAAAATTTGGCAAAACTTACGTTAAAATTTTGTTATCTCAAGCGCCTAGCTTTTTGGACAAAAACCTAGTTTTATCAAAAACTACGACATAGAATGACGCTGAACGCTGCACAATGCTGCCCATTCCCTGGATTGGGCCCTTGGATACCCTCGGGTAGAAATAGAGTGATGCTATTTTAAGCCGTGAAAGTAACATTATTTCAAAATAAAAAATAAAAATACTTAAAATGTTTAAAGAAAGCTTAAAAATCCTCAGAGGTCAATCATTATTTTATATAGTGAAAGGTCAAGGTGGAAAATTTCACATAACACGTCGTGTCTTTAGTTTAATCACGATAAAAATACTTAAAGAAAAAAGTTCAAATAAAAAGAATCGACCCATGAGGATACGAACCATGACATCCCTGATTGGTAGGCCACTGTCTTTACCAATGCGCCATCCGAACATTTAACAAGAAGTGCGAAATTTTGTTACCCATTTCACTATTAGTCATTATTGGAACGTGCTTGATTAGTCATCTTATTCTTTTACTACAATCGGTTTACTACGCGCTTCTTTGTATGTGTGAGTGGAGTTTGGCTTCAAACGACTTTAGAATTAAAGCTCATGTGCACGTCTCTGTAAAGTCTATATGGAATTTTGTAAATGTCTGTACCTACACATATAATAGGTACGTGTAAAATGAGGTTTTTAAACTCTCAATGCAAAAAAAAAATATGTTCATATTATAAATGGTGATGCCATTTTTAGCCCGTTTGTTTACATTTGTTGCATTTTTAATGGAAATTTTATTCGGATTTTATGTTACGAAAGGAAAAGGATAATAAAAGGTGAGGGACCTTGTAAAGCGATACAGTAACGGTGTGGACTTTATTCTAACAACATAAGAATGACAACATAAGATCGTATTATGATTATGAGTATATTTAAGGCATAAGCCTTGGTAAGCCCAACAGAGTAGACGTGAGACGAAACATAAAATAGCATCTGTGAAACAAGTGATCGTCGGAGACGTGGGACGTGCGATATCGTGACGCTTGAAACAGTTTCCATATAAAATGAATGAAACAGAAGAGATAAAGCTACACACGTCAGACGTGTCGCATCGATAACGGTTGACACACATATAAAATGTATGAAACAGAAGAAACAAAGCTACACACGTTAGAAGCGCGGCGTCCCATCGACAACAGCTGACGATCGCTTGTCAGACAGCTGATGTCATATTACGTCTCGCGTCTTCTCTGTTCAGTTTGAGCCTATCAATTGTAGCGTATACCTATAGATTGGTACCTAGGTACTACTCTACCCTTTTTACCATAGGTACGAGTAGGTACCTAATTTAACTTGGTAGATTAGATATTTAGATATTTATATCTAGTCTACTTACTAGATATTCATTATGACGAAAACGTGGTTATAGACATGTAAGAGAAAAGACCTAGATAAAGAGTCCAAAAATGATTTTAAACGTTTTTGAAAGTTTGAATTAAATAGTTCTCAAAGTGCACTTAAAAGTAGATAGGTACTTACTAGATAGGTAATTTTTTTGGAAAAATGAAATATTCTTATCGTGTCAAATTCTAGAGCAAATTCTGTAAGTTAAACAACGGTTTTATTGTTTTATGTTTCGGCATGCTTGTACAGAAAGTATAAACGCATAACGTTGCTCTTATACTTAGTAAAATAACGTCCAATACCGCAAGAAACGATACTTTTAAGGTACCTACTATGTGTTCAAATTTACTGTGGATTAAAGCTTCTTCACAATAAACTAAACAGGATATACTTCCCAATAAAAAGTTATTTTAATAAGGCTTTCACTTAAAACGCTAAAATATGATAATAATTATGTATGCGCGTGGAACTATCTGAATTTGCTACGCTTAATTTGGTTACGCTCATGCTTCTTCAAAACATTAGGTATAAGTTAGGTAGGTATTCTTCTACGATAGAGACTTTGGTGAGGCATTGTTTTTCTACTCAGTAACAATATTTATTGTTTTATACTTCCTTCCTTATATCATTCAGACGATTCAAACTAAGCAAAAACCCAGTTCTATGTATTCTTCGACTCTACGTAGGCTCTACCCAAGCTCTACATAACTAGGTATATGTCTCAACGTCATCTCATCATCATGAATAAACACTCGTTTTTAATAGTCATCGATGACGTAGCTATGGATTTAAGGTAAGGATAAGGGTAAGGATAAAACGTATGGCAAAACTACTTAAGACGGTTGCGCGTAGGTAAGTTCCAAATATTTTCCTGCATGTGACGATTGCGCTAGGCAATACTTACTTTGTGATATTGTGACTGTCTTTCAAATGAAAACATCGTGACGTGACCGTGACGCCATGATATTTTCAATTCAATTAGATACGCATGTTTGAATACGTTTTCAAATTATGGAAACGATCATCCTCCATCGAAAGACATAAACACGTCATCTTCCTGCCCTTATACTTACCTACACCAAATCAGTTGGGGTCATAAACAAAAAATACCACCAATAATATGTATTACTATTTATAGGTCATTCATAATCATAAGTGCTGCGGACCGGTGGTTACAGAACTAAATAGGCATTCATTCAATCATTTCATTCAAACTAGTGCAAGAAGTAATCAAAAAACATTACCCTCTAATTCTTTCAAAACTTCTTTCCTTTGAGTTGAGACTTGTTTTCGAGCTAGTTTTGGTTTAGCCTGAACTACTGCATGCCTGCGTCTTTCAGGGTTGTCCAAGGGTTGTCGTATAGGTACCTACCTACCTTATTATTAAATTCATCTAAGGATTTTAGAGCCCATAAGCTCAGTGCTATGGTCTATTCGTCAGACTTCGCGGACATCGCATAATAAGTGAATGACAATCCGGAATAAACTACCAGACCAGAAGTGTAGACCGGTTTTACGTTTGTTGAATAAGAATTGTAGCAAGTGTTAGTAAATACATTGGTACTTTTGCAACAAAACGTGTTGCGCCGACCGCAAGTAATTGGGATAAGGGCAGGAAGATGATGATGACATCAAATTATAGACATACCGATACGTACGTGCATAAATCCAAAAAAATCCTGAATAAGACCAGAAGCAGTTCAAATAAAGTTTAACATAACAATTTCATATTTTGTGAATCTTGTAAAAGTTTGTTTGGAGTACTTTGCTTCACTTATCTGACTGACACTGATGCTTGCTGTCAGTATGACATAGCGTAGCGTAGAATAGTTAAAAAAGGTCCCATCTTAGAACCTTTGATGGCAACCAGAAGCAGTCCTTTTTTTCAAATCCAAACCCTTGGGGAACCAAAATGATTACGAACTCCCAAATAACAACAGTATGTACTGAGTTCCATTGATTGTTTTTGCACCTTATAGTAAGTAATATCTTGAAGGGCAAGATTTTGGAGGATGCTGGAAGGAATTATGTGCAAGTGCAAGAACTTCTTCGTAAGCTTCGTAAATCTAAACTGTTTACTAGTAGACAAGACAGAAAAGCACTGCACATCTCAGCCCTTAATAGTAGTTTATGCAATTGCCTTATAATAAGAGGCTTTAGGATGCGAGTGTCTGTTTAATCAGTGATAATAGTTTGACACGAGCATTCTAAAGCCTAATTATATTGCAATTGCATACACTATTTTATCTACACTTTACAAGAAAAACTATGAAAAATAATTCATACCTCCGCACTTCACGATTGCAAGCATATCTACTGAACCAACAACTGAACGACTTTTATACATAAGTAACTTTTTAACTAAACGTTAAAATGGAAGCTCATAAAAACGGAACAACTTTTAAAATTAAAAAGCATTAATCGGTAAATTTTAATTCGGAAAATGATTTGAAGCAAAGATTTAAAATAAATAAGTCCTCATAATTTCAAGTGTCGTCCCATTCTTTGATTGTGTCGTGACATATGTTTTTTTTTAATTATCTTACTGCTAAATGTCGATATCATAAAGTCAGAAAAAGTACTTTATGACATCGACATTTTACTTTATGATATCGACACTTTTTTTTAAAGGCTGAATGGCTGTGATGGCTGTAAAGCAGTTGCTTATACATTTGCTTTCGAATTTGTAATAGGAACATTATGTATGAAGTGATAAAAAGTTTTAAGACAGTTAACAGGGTATAGGTACCTACCTATTCATTACCGTAAGCAAGGATTTTCCAAAGTTTATAACACCATCAGCTGTTAGTAAATAGGCGAATACGACGTGTAAAGTACCTTATAATAACTAAATAAGTAATAATAATATAATTAATAAGTATCTACGCTAATTAATAAGCAAAGAACAACAATACACAAATGCAAAAAAATCTACACACGATTGGCATCTAAAAGGTGGTTTCAAAATTCCAAAACTTACCATTTTGCCTTATGAGTGTTTTCTCAGGTCACGAAACACGAGGACGAGCCTCCTCAATGAGATAAGTGGTCCAATCAGAACATCACTCGCGACGCTGCGCTTGCGCAAGTCTGCGGTCACTCGTGCGCGCACGTCTGCTTCGCGCCTGCGCGGTTACCGACTGGCCCAGCCAGCCGGACCGGCCGCAGCCACCCAACTGTATCAGCAACACGACACAGTAGAAATAACATTCAGTACCTAAATGAAAACTTCAAACATTTAAATTATGGTTTAAACCGGGATTTTTGCCGCGCAAAGAAAGTCTTATCCATAATTTGAGTGTTGTAAACAAACGCGAAAATCTAAAAAACATATAAAATATTCAAACTTCTTGGCAATGTCATCATTTTGTGGCATGCACCTAATCTACGTCGTTATCGACTAGCCCAACCAGACCAGCCACAGCCAGATAACCAAGAAATATCCTTCAGAAAATAGTCTGAAAGAAGTCATTAATGAACGTGAAGGCACACAGGAAAAACAACGGAAATACCTACGGTAAACGAAAAGGGTGTCCTCCCTAAATAATTTTATACTAAGTCTTTCTATTCTCGAGATAAGGATCATGATAAGTACGAATAAGAAGGCATTGAAAAATTGTGGCATTTTTGAACTGCACCAGAGTGCATCGCATGGTTGTGCTCGTCTGCCTGAATATTGCAGGAAGTAGGCTAGGGTAAGCCATAAGCACAGATTAGATTATAGTTACTCCAAAAGGCTGGATCACCTGTTTCCGCCCTCTTCAAGTACCTAATCAGTGAGACGGCACGCGATGGACTAGTTAGGTTAGGCCTTTGACACTCGAAAAGTGGCTTTTGTATTTGTATGTGCAATGACTAGCCGACCTTACCTACTGATGGTTTTCACAACTGTGGCACTAGCAAACAATAACCTCTGTCAGAATTGGCATTATCAGAGCTGGTTTAGGTAGTTTGATTAACTTCATTATACTTACCCAAAATGTCACGGTGAACGATTGCTCTTAACTCTGAGATTGATCTTGAGGGTATTTTGAGATGTCATCGTCAATACTCTAAACTTTTCACTTTCAATATCGTTTTATAGATCAATCTCAGAGTTAAGAGCAATTCATAAATGACTAGCGGCCCGTTAGAGGTTTCACCCGCTGCAACTCATTTTGCTGTGGAAAGAAGGCATTTTCCCAGCTTGTGTAATTGCCATAATTAACCTTTTTCACTCTATCACAAAAAACACATCAAAGTCCGTTGCATGGTTTAGGAGGAGTTAGTAAATTCCACGGCAAACACAGACAGACAGATAAACCCAAAAAGCGACTTCATTTTATACTAGGTAATAGACTGCAGGCCTAAGATAGGTATTCCTATTACTCTTTTATTAGCATAATTAGGAAACAGTTGGGCCTTTTGATGTCCTTTATGTAACTCTCATGTAACTTCGAGTTATAATTTATCGCTGATGGCTATTGTTACGGAATGTCAGTGGACTGGCCAATAGTGGACCCAAGGAGAACTAGGTTGGCTCGCGTTTAACGATTCTGTTGCAAGTTAATGCCATACAAGGAAGTAGGTGTAATGTAACTCTGTCAAGAACAAGATGTGATAAAACAAAACAAAACTTTAGGTACAAATTGGTGACAAACATAACAATAAGTAGAGCTTATGGTAGAGCTGCATAGGTCGGCCAAGACCAAGACTACCTACATAATTATTGTAAAAAAATAAGCCCTAGGCAATTTTTGTTTCACCCGCCGCTTATTGTTTTCCCGTTATGTCTTCTTTGGGAATGCTGTTGTAAATGGTATCCATGCGGTTGACCTCATAGTCGTAGTCGACAGCCGAGGTCAAAAATTTTACGTCTTTTACGAAACACCCTGAGTAGACTAGGGGTGGCAGTATCTATTCTTAGCTGCTACCACACGGTTCCCCTTTAATTACACCCTGAGTAAAAAACCAATAAGACCAATTTGGACATGAATGAATTAGGTACTTGGTTTGCGTGCATGAGCGGTTACATAATGATTTTTTTTATCTCGAAACACACAGCACACTAATTGTTATTAAACAATGTAGGTACTTACTCTTATCAGTTAATTCATTATTTTACTACTTGTGCGTATGTACCTACTTGCAGACTCAATGAGAAAAATAATCATTATGATAAGTAGGTAGGTAGGTAGGTACCTGATTAAGATTCTCAAATTACTTGTTTTTTTACTTTTATACACTCGCCTGCAGAGTTACCTGACCCCCGTCCCCGACCCCGGAGGTCATGTAACTGTGCAGATCCCGTACCTAAGGTAGGTACTTGATAGAAATATTGTGACATGCTAAGCATGCATATTCACTTACCCAATGACGAAAGAAAACCATTGAGAAATATACTAGAGGAGTATTATGTCCAATCCCAATACAGCGTTTTGTATCTGGGAGTCCAAAGTCATCATCATCATCTGCCTGCCCTTATCCCAACTTATTTGGGGTCGGCGCAACATGTCTTTCTCTTCCATTCGTCTCTAGTCTTCTACATAAAAACCGTTTCATTTGTGTGTCGCTAGCATGTCAGTTGGTTGGTTTTGGTAGCTTATTCTCTTAACAGTTTTAAGTATAGAAAAACACAACGGCAATAAAACGACAGTTGAGTGTCACTGGCACAAATCAGTCGCGCTATGTATCTATGAGGCTGTGATCTCGAAACGGAGCGTTGCAAATGTCGTCATAAAGTATGTAGGTAGTCGTGGTCGGTCACGTCATGGTCACGTCACTATAGTCGAATTTCTAATTCTATTCACTGATTTGACATTTGGTGGGTGGCCGCTTTTTTGGGAAAAATAAATAGTGATGTGCTAAAAAGATTAAATTGAATCACTCATCTAGTGACATAGTTCATAGTTATTAAATCAATAAGTGTATTTGGTTACAATATTAGTTCAATAAATTTAAGGACGTGTTCTTCTCACAAAACTGAATAACATTTATCAGAAACTTTTCTTCAAAATATGAAAATAAATAAATTGGGTCTCCCGTACAAAGTGACACACTTTTCATATTTTTTGTATTAGGAGTATACACATTTTGTAGGAAATCAATAAATAAATGTAAGTGACTTGAGTATTAGGTTTGAATGAATCAGCTCACCTGAACTTGAAAATCGAACTGAAGTACGTCACTAGTGATATGGAGTTGGTATCATTATTTTGTCGGCATCTGTCATTTTAGTGAATAGAATTAAAAATTCGACTTTAGAACACGATGCAACCTTTTCGAACGGAGCCCTAGTTAAGCAGGCGGGTTACAATTTGGTGCCGTGACCAGAATATTATACCTTAGTGAAAAATCTATTTTATTTTAAAACGTATGATGATGATTTATGATGATGCCGTGAGCTCGACACGACTCTACAATTTGTAATTAATGATGTATTGAAATTTGTTGTGCTATGAGGTTGTGATCTCGAAACGGAGCGTTTCAAATGTCGTCGTAGTCGGTCGCGTCACTAGAACATGCTGCAACCTTTTCCACGAAGCCCTAGTTAAACAGGCGGGTTACAATTTGGTGCCGTGACCAGGATATTATCTGCCAATGGAAAAATCTGTTTTAAAATATTGTGATGATTCCGTGAGCACGAAACGACTCTACAATTTGTAACTAATGATGTATGAATATCGATTGTACCTGTGATCTCGACACGGAGCACTCTCGTCATAAGTAGTTAGTTGTCGTGGGTCGGTCACGTCACTCGGACACGATGCAACCTTTTCGTACGAGACAGCTAGTAAAGTAATATCTAGTGCATGCCTACCTAAACTATTTATGGGGGGGGTTTTTACAATTTGGTGCCGTGACCAGGATTTTTGAATACTGGTTGCGATTATTTTGATATTTGATAGTGATACTCCAATTAGTTACATTTTATTCTAGTATTTTTTAACGCAGCTAGGATCAGTGTAAGAATCGAGCGAGTGTGATCATCAGATTCGATAAAACTTGAATTTTTATAGGTTTTTTTCTGTCGAAGTACCTATAGGTGCCTGTGAAACAAAAACAAATACCTTAACAACTTCCACAATCTTAAGACCGGAAGTTTATTTTTATCTTTAACAAAATAATTGATAATGACTCCATGAATTTATAAAAAAAATGTGTTTCGTTTTTATTTCGTAGAACTTTTAGCTGTGTCTTAGCTGGAGTACCAAGATAGACCCTTTCAAACTGTCGTGCGTGTGATTTGACATCTTTCGCAATGTTCGGCCGACACATTATGAACACTATAGACGTTCACCAGTCATGTCTCAGCTCATTAACTAAGTAGGTACGTTTACTTTGGCCATGTCCTGGGTTTAAACAATGACATAAAAGCATTTGTATTCCCACAGACAGACGGACTGACTGTTCGAGTGTTGCTTTTGACCTATTTTGTAGGTACGCACTACGATATACCTACTACCAAAGCCGTTTAGTTAAAGTGCCTAACGTAACAAAAAACCGACTTTTTGATGATTCCTCCATTTGACGTCCGTTGCTGCGCATTTTTAGCGCAGCGCTGACGCAAACGTCTGTCAAATGCAAGGAAATTTCAAATTACCATACTAAAACCTACGTTGACGCAGGAAAAACACAAAAACTTGCGTAAATCCTGCACAATATCTGTCTCTGTTACACTTAATGGTAGATGTAATACCTACATCGTGTTCAGAAAGAAATGCATTCGGTAAATTAGACGTTGTTTAGGGCAACTTACAGAAAAAAAACCCTATGTTGAATGTTGTTGTATTGCACAAACGGACGTCAAGTGAGGGCCCCGTTTATAAACCAAGGACTTCATATCTACTGCCGACAAAGCCTTCAATCATATCCACCTCTCAACAATAAACGTTAACAAAATTGTTAGATCGTGCGGAAAGATAATTTTCCGTAGTTATTCTTTAGATTGTCTACGAATGAATAGGTAGCATAAACGTAGAAGTAGCAAGAAAAGCTACTTTTAGATACCTACATACTTACCGATGTCACGGCAAAATCCCTTGTGGGGTAGGTACGCAGAGCAGAGCGTAAACGGCTGTAAAAACGGTACTTTATGATAAGGATGGAAAGGATGCTTTGCGATGCTATTCTAAGCCGGCATCACATGACAAAACTACCTTTGCCTACTTACAAAGGTCTTCTAGGTTCTTCATTTTGATTACTTCTTATGATACGACCCATATAAGATGTGATGCAAATTCGAAGCAACAAAGTATGGAGTCTCAACTTTGACGAGATCTGTAATAAAATACGGAAAGTGACGGAACAGCCAGCCGTACTTACAAATGCCAGGGATCAACATTCACTGGTTTATCTTAGTATTTGTGTGAAAGGACAGTATAAAATGGTGCCTTCACTGGATAGGTTGACGTGCTGGCAATAGTACGAGCAATGAGGCACTTAACTGCACGTATCGTTTTGAATAGCAGCAAACCACAGACGCCGACGCAGTTGCATAATAATATAAGAAGTAAATAAGAATAAGAAGTTGTAACTACACCAATGCAATCAAAGCTAACAGGTCAACAGAGAATGCAATTCAGTATCTAGCTACACTACACGTAAGAACGTAGTCATAGTCATAACGGAAACAAATTACTCAAAATACCTATCCATAAGAATAAATATCTAAGAAAGAAGTATTTTTTAGGTTGGTATGTTTGTCCGGGTACGTATTAGAATGTCTAAAATTATAAAAATTAAGTAAAAATACCTAAGTTCAAAATACCTAAAATCTGAACACCTAATGGTTTTAAATACCTAAGTTACTAATACCTACTTATAAATCACCTAAATTTAAAATGCTCATTGGACTAAATACCTAACTTTTAAAATACCTATGGTTATTGCACAAAACTTTGATATACCAACATTAGAAATCAAAATATCTAAAATGATGCCTCACTAAATTGTGAGCCTTAGATCAACAAAATCTCAAGATGTAACCGTGTCGAAATTCTCCGGATCATACGTTTTCTGTAATATAGGATGAAATTTGACTAGTGACCGATAGCGAAAACTCGGAACCGGCTGGTGATAAGGAACAACTTTCCCCAAGGAACATGGGTCGAAATCCGAAAAAAAGTTTGACCTCCCATAGTAATTTAAATCAGCTGATCGGCAACTTTGTATGGGAGGCCAAATTTTTTTTCGTATTTCGACCTATTTTCCTTGGAGAAAGTTATTCCTTATCACCTTCCCTATCAGCCAGTTCTGAGTTTTCGCTATCGGTCACTAGTCAAATTTCACCCGATATATGAATAGAGTTAGAATACGCAACATTTTAACCAAAAAGTGTATAATAATAAGTTTTTCATTTCGGAGCGTAAAAATAAATTGCGAGGAAACGTTTACAACATTATACATCTTTATTTTCAAAAGTAATCCAGAATGTTACATAAATAGAGTCTGGCCAGCGAGTCTTTGGACGTCAAATAATTCAAATATTTCAAATGGCAACATGTTAACACTGAAAAAGTACAATAAAACAATTTTGATACTTGCTATTTTTTTGTTTTCTGCTCTTTAGTTTGTGTTTACCTTGCCTACCGGTATGTATGTATGATGTATCTACCGGGAGTAAGAGAAAGGGTATAACAAGCCGAAAGGAGGTCAAGGTACTCATGAAACTGAACAACTTTCCCCATGGAACATGGGACGAAATATGAAAAAAAATTTGGACCTCTCAGAGTAAATCAATCAGCTGATCTGCGATTTTGTATGGGAGGTCCAATTTTTTTTTTCATATATCGACCCATGTTTCATGGGGAAAGTTGTTCAGTTTCATGAGTACCTTGACCTCCTTTCGGCTTGTTATACCCTTTCTGTTACTCCCGGTAGATACAACATACATACATACCGGTAGGCAAGGTAAACACAAACTAAAGAGCAGAAAACAAAAAAATAGTAAGTATCAAAATTGTTTTATTGTAGTTTTTCAGTGTTAACATGTGAAAGATTTTTAAAATTGGCGCCATTTCCGTGTCCAAAGACTCGCTGGCCAGACTCTACATAAATCACGCCTTGCTATTATTTTTTATCCCGCCCGAGCTGCGTTTAAAATAGGAATAAAAAATTGTTAATAAGGAGAAAATTGTGCCTTGCAAATTTCTCTTTTTTACAATGACTAATTTCATTTCTGTGTAATATTGACTATCAATAAGTGATATTTTATATTCTATATTGGATAAAGTATTTTGTATTTTGTATTGTTCCTTGCGGGGTAGGCAGAGCGTCAACGAACGTAAAAATACAGTCGTTATCGCCACGTCTGACAAGTATTTGAGGGCTGTCTTATCTATTGTCGTGTATCACTACCTATAGTGTCAGGTTGTCAGTCTGTCGCCTAAAATTGCAATACACATAAAACCCTCGAATCCCTCCGAAGAAATAGGTTGATGCTATTTTAGGCGGCATCACACGGCATCACGGCATCAAAAATGAAGACAATAGGTTAGCCTATTAATGAAGATAATTTCTTTTGCGATAAGAATACGACATCTTCATTTTTTGAATTTTTAATTATATAGCCAGTGTTGCTCATGCTGCTGAAACGTATTTCTGGATACATACATACATACTCTTGAAAAACATAACCCTCCAGGGGCAGAGTAAAAAACAGAATAAAATATTCCCATGAATGGATAGGTTAATGTACTGGTACTAGTACAAATTCCAAGTATTAGAACCTCAATCAATAGGTATTATTCCTTTAGGTCAATAAACTGTGAGGTAAACTAAATTTAGGTAATTTGTTCGAAGGTATTTTAAGTTTTACCATTATGAACTTAGGTAAACTATCCATTTGACGTTTTAAGTTTTAGGTATTTTGAATTTAAGTGTAACATCCATTAGGTTTTCAGATTTTAGGTATTTTGAACTTAGGTATTTTTACTTTAGTTTTTATAACTTTAGACATTCTAATACGTACCCGTTTGTCCTGTACCTACTTACTTTGCGTCCCGAGAAGTAAGAAATAAAGGCGTGCCTAGGTTAAGATGTAGGTACCTACAAGTAGTTAATAGACTTAGAAAGTACGTAAGTGGTAGAAAGACGGAAAAGGAACAGATTTATTAGGACCGGCGCAGACAAGGTACATTCTATATCACGCCTATTTCCCTAGCGGGATAGGCAGAGCGCAAACGGCTGTAAAAAACGGCCATACACCTACACTAGGTACGTGTCTGACAAAAAATTGAGAGTCACTCAGAAGACTGTGTATCACCATAGTGACAGGTTGTCAGCCTGTCCCCTAAAATTGCAATACACATTCAACTTTAGTTGCTTCTTACGACACCCACGGGAAAGATATAAGGTGATGCTATTCTAAGCCGGCACCACACCGCAAATAAATATTTAACGATACCAAACTCAAAGTTACTAATGTTTGTTTCCCAGACATCTCATCGACAGAAGCAAAACACTATGTTACCTACAATGGTTACAATTGCTACGACAATCACGTAACATTTCAATGTCACAAGAACGCAACAAAGCCACGCTCCAAATAGGTAACTACACAGTAGCAGTAGACACTTTAAATAAATAACGAAGACGCAAAAACTATTGGAAAAGCCTTACCTGCCACACAGTCCACTGCTGGACATAGGCCTCCAATTTGTCAGGTGGTATTTCCATAGGTACAAACCACGCTTGGTAGGCAATCGTCAAGGAACGCTACTGCCCATTCCCTGAATAATTATCATTTAGTGACTTTTGGCGACACCCATCAATCGATAGGGTGATGTTATTCCAAGCCGGCATCATAAGGTAACCCAAGAATATCTAATGTTTCTATGGCAACGATAGGTAGGTACTGGTAAAACCATACAACTACGGTCCTAGCTTGCAACTATGGTCCAAACAAACCTGCATTTAAAGTACAGTCGGGGTCAAAAGAGCATACCTACCTAGGACCGCCTCAAATGGTTCAAAATATCTCTGAAACTACATTACTTTTGTAAATTATTTTTTTGGTTGTGAACACAGTTTAACTATCTGCATAGAAAACAAAAGAAATAATTTACAAAAGTCTTGTAGTTTTAGAGATATTTTGAACCATTTGAGGCGGTCCTAGGTATATGCTCTTTTGACTCCGACTGTACATATTTCTAGTTTATCTCATGTGTGGTTAAGTCAATGTTAACCATACATTAGGGCTCCACTGTAGTACGCCCCACACATATTTGCAAGCTAGAACCATAGTTACGGTACCTACTTGTAACCATCCATTTCAATAAGTCCCCCAAAGTTTATGACCATAACACAATCAAATATCTACTATTTACCTTATAATGTCGAAAATATACCTACTTGCAGTAAGTAAGTTTAAGAGCCCTAGACACGTCGTACTTGTATCGAAGCAATTCATGTTTTATTGTATAATCGTGATCGGCCAAGTCCTTTCACTTTTGATAGCCGGCTGCTCGAGGCGCCACTACTATGCCCTCTTCATTTCATACGATACGATACGACCTTTGCCGATGGTGTAACGCGGTAGTTATATAGAACACGTTTTGTGTCGGGTTTATCTTGATTTGCTTACGTTTTTAGCAGGTTTATCTTGATTTAGGTACTTGGTGTATTAAAGTTACTACAATTTTTTTCATGCATGCTGCAATATGCCGTGTGGTGCCGGCTTAGAATAGTATCACCCCATGCCTTTCCGTTGGGCGTCTTAAAAAGCGACTAAGGGATTTAATAGTAGCTGTGTATTGTAGTTTTGGGCGACAAACTGACAACCTGTCACATTGATAGCCGGTTGTGCGATGCACCACTACTATGCCCTCTTCATTTCATACGATACGACCTTTGCCGATGGTGTAACGCGGTAGTTGAATAGAACACGTTTTGAGTCAGGTTTATCTTGATTTGCTTACGTTTTTAGCAGGTTTATCTTGATTTACTTGGTGATTTACAGTAACTACAATTTTTATGCATGCATTATGCTTTGTGATGTCTTCCTTAGAATAGCATATCCCCATTTTCTTGGGCCTTAAACTCATTCCGTTGTACGGAACTTCCCAAAGCCCAAAAGTAGCGTATAGTCCTTTTGACATAGTTTTGTCAACGGGCGACGAACATTGTTCAAGTTTTAAACAATGTTGGTAGCTGACGGCTTAAGGCCGCTATAGAGGTTTTCACGAAGCCCATACAATTTTCCCTGCCAGACTTCTCAGAGCGTCATTTTGCGAAAAACATGGGGATGTTTGAATATTTTTTACAGTGATATTATGAATAAAAATAAAAATATTTTTCTGCAATTGGATTAAGTACCTACATCTTCTTAAATAACATATATTTTTCTTAAATCTTTACTACTGTTATTTTTTCATACAGAAGCCGTTATAATGGAGCATTATTTTGCGAAAAATCGTATATAAAAACGTGGTATTATTCTATATTTCTGAATAAAATTGTAAAATGTTCACTGTAGACTTTTTTCTCAAACATATACTCTATTTATTTGTATAATTGATATTTTTTTACAGTGAACCAAAACTCTAAAACTCACGCTTGATTTGAGGTCTTTTCCTGAATTTTGGTTTTGTCGCTTTAGATATCGCTGTTTGTAACAGGTTTAAAACTAAAATCTTAATATTTACATTGTACATTTTGTAGATGAAGATATGCTTGATTAAATGTACAAGTAACATATTATTTTTACATAACGGTTTTCGAGAAACTCACATGTTTATAAAGCCAATATTTGCAAATTTGCTAGGAAAAATTGAATGCGCTCTTAAGTTTGGTCGTCCAATCTTGAATAAGAATTTGCAGAACACATATTTTCGCATATTTTGTTCAATGTAGGTGTATTGTTGTTATCTGCTGTTCCAATTTTATTTTCGAGTGGTACACACCGTCCGTCGTCCAACGACCCGATGAATCATGGGTCAGTCAGTATTTCACCGCCTACTACAAGTAGTAGGCCTCTGACCTGGTTGGGTAACGACCGCCGACTAAGTAATCTCAATCATATAGACAGCAACCAAAGGCAGCAAATTCTCAAGTGATTATTATCAACTTTGTAAATCACCAGGAATCGAACCCAGAACGTCGCAAGCAGTCGCAGTACCACTGCGCCACATTGGCTGTCAACCTGCCGTAGGCTGATAACCTCTTACTATTAACGATCCCCAAGTATTGTCAGACGAGGCGATACGACTGTAATTATGGCTGTTCACGCTCTGCCTTCCCTGGAAGGGATATAAGCGTCGTGGTGAGTGTGTGTAAACTTGTGTGTGTGTAGTTTTTAAGTTGCCATAATAATTTGTTCACGAGTTTGTAGGTATAATTTATAATTTATTTAATGACCCAGTCAAAGTAGGTCTAATTGGACGTAATTATGAACAAATAAATGAAATAGGTATTACCTGATACCCGCGTACACCTGAGTAGATATTGCAAGCAAAATTAATGTACGTAGGTAATTTAAAATTCCGTTACGAAACAATTTTGGCTTGACGTCAAAAATACTATGATTAGTACCTACAATAATTAATAACGTTAAGAAATTAAACAAATGTGTATGTACCAAAAGTATTTTATTTAATAAATATTTATAAATAACTGTCGCCTTAACATTATGTCACAGTTAGTTTAAGGTTGCTTAAAGATGCTACTTTTAAACAACAGGTTTGCCAAGTAAAAGGTAAGGTTCGAACGTCCTCGATGCTCTGCAAAATACATATAGTTTGTATGAATACAAGTCAGTTTGTCTGTCTACACTCTACAGACATTATCTTCGTCAAGAAACGAGAAAATTGCTCGTTGCAAAATTACAAAAGAAACGTATTTACACAGCTGAAATGAATGCGAATATTTACAATAAAATTAAGTAGTTAGTTACCTAGTTCGAAGTTGTTATTACAAAGTTTAAAACTGGTGTAACAAAATATAAAAACCTCAATGCAAGGTGATGTTTGAGAGGGAATTCTACACACAAAAATAACGAAGCCATGAAAAACTCGTCACAATCATATTTAGCGCGTGCTAGCTAAAATAAATCTTAATGCATAAAAACACAAAATATTACTTTAACACTAATTTGACAACTGTCACTTCATCACACATGCTGTGATGACCGGTTAGTTGAGTGACTTTTTATCTCTAAGGGTACAGAAATAGCGTGTAAGTAAGTTTTGCAGAGGGCGCGCACTGAGGAGATTGTTGCCGGCAACTTATCGGAAGTCCCATTTACTATCGTCGGAAAGGATGAAAAATCTGAGAGTTGCCTGTGCACGCCCTGGGTTAGTGTCGTAGCGACCGCCAATTCTGGTAGCGACGTGTTTTTCTTGGCTTTTCTCTGCTTGGATATTCTTATAAACATTTCCTAGCTCTGAGGGATAAACTAAAAATCAGATTATTTATTCAGAAAAAGAAATACATTTGCAAACTAACAATAGACTTAGAGTTTGAGACACCTCGTCCAGTACTGGTCCATGTAGTTGTATCTGTGGGGGCTCACGCCGGTCAAACTGTGCGCCTCGTCGGGGTATGACTGTGAACAAACAAATCATTATTGTATACTACTAGCGTGTTATAGGTTAATACTCCTGTAGACAATGTTTTTAATTCATAGAAATAAACGAAATATAATAATAATATTACTGAAAACTGAAAAGAGAAGGGGGCGCTGCAGTTAACATTCGTTTGTGCAAACTAATGTTACCAATTATCTCCAAACCACTAGTCTGATTATGATGCAGTTTTCAGTGATAGATGATGATTTGACTGGGGAATGTTTTTAGGTAAGTGTTACGCGAACAACTCACAAGTGGGCGCTGCAGTAAACTGGCATAAGTTACTGTAAAATTTAAATTTTATTTTTACTTGTAGCACTTTTTTTGTTAGCAATGTTTTAATGTATGTCTCGTCGAAGCCCGATTCACTTTTGGATCTTGTTCTTTATACTTTTACTAGAACCAGCAAATTTTATGCAACTTATGAATGATTCAATAGTTTTTTCAAGGCCACGACGACGTAAATATCTGCGATTTAAGTAATCAATTTACATGATTATCGACTGAACATTCTTTTTCGATAAAAATAACTAGTTGGTCTGGTTTTATTAATCTGTTGAATGAAGACATAGTGAACATCGTCTTTTTACAGCAAGTGTGGACATTATTAATTTATCAAAATGGACTTTCGCTTTTTTAGTCTATCTCTCCTAACTGAAGATAGAATGTAGAAAGAGGACTTTGATCTAAAGTTGACATAAGCATTTTTGAGACACACCTTGCTCGAAGGGAATATTAAGATCAGCAATCGCCTCTTACAGTTTTGGTAGCGTTTGGTATACTGATCAAGCTTAAGAGGCATATTTTTGTAACAGTAGAAAATCCAATTTCTTATGCGAAAGTGTTTAACGAGCGGTCTAATCAGTCAACTCACATATTCTTCTACTCAAGTTTATTAATGGCACGGGCAAATGTAAACAGAATATCTCATTTGGCGGCAGATTTTCGCAAGCTAAAATTCAGAAGCAGAGCCTAAGCTAGGTTAGACAATTTTCCGCAGGACCAGTTGTACCCTTGACAGGACCATTAAGAGTACTACTGGGACAAAACTATCCCAATTGTACACTGAACGGTACAACTGGGACAAGAATTTGGACTTTAGGCCATTCTTATGCTACGCGCATAACAGTTACATTTGCGGTTCGAGTGTCTTACCAGACGTGAGCTAGAGCATTTTCTCTGTGGAGATTGATACTTGCCATTTGTTCGAAGGGAATGTTTAGATCAGCGAGCGCTTTGTACAGTTTCGCAGCATTCTGATAATGCACATTATCATCAGCGTTTCCGTGGAAGATGAAGAAGTCGTGGCCCCTCAGTTTCTCAGCCAGCAGAGTCACGTCACCGGCCTGGTAGCCAGCCAGGTTGGCACCGGGGGTTGGGAGACCCATGTAGCTTATAGATTGACCCATGTAACTAATAGATTGACCCATGTAACTAATGAAATCATCCGTGTAACTAAAGATTGACCTATGTAACTGGATAACCTATGTAAATAATATGTTGACCCTTGTATCTTATGGATTGACCCATGTAACTTATGGATTGACCCATGTAACTAATAGATATATCTATGTAACATATGGATAGCGCCAGCCAATTGTAACTCACCATCTGTTCGAAGGGAATGTTAAGATCCGCAAGGGCTTTGTACAGTTTCGCAGCGTTCTGATAATGCACATTATCATCAGCGTTGCCGTGGAAGATGAAGAAGTCATGGCCCCTCAGTTTCTCAGCCAGCAGAGTCACATCACCGGCCTGGTAGCCAGCCAGGTTGGCACCGGGGGTTGGGAGACCCATGTAGCTTATAGATTGATCCATGTAACTAATAGATTCACCCATGTAACTAATGAAATCATCCGTGTAACTATGTAATTGGATAACCTATGTAACTAATATGTTGACCCTTGTATCTTATAGATTGACCCATGTAACTAATAGATTGACCCATGTCACTAAAAGATCGGCCCATGTAACTTATGGATCGATCTATGTAACTAATACATTGGCCTATGTAACTTATGGACTGATTAATGTAACTAATATGTTGACCCTTGTATCTTATGGACTGACCCATGTAACTAATAGATTGACCCATGTAACTTATAGATTGACCAATGTAACTAATTATAGATTGACCAATGTCACTAATAAATTGACCCATGTAACTAATAGATACATCTATGTAACATATGGATAGCGCCAGCCAATCGCAACTCACCATCTGTTCGAAGGGAATGTTAAGATCCGCAAGGGCTTTGTACAGTTTCGCAGCATTCTGATAGTGCACATTATCATCAGCATTGCCATGGAATATGAAGAAGTCGTGGCCCCTCAGTTTCTCAGCCAGCAGAGTCACGTCACCGGCCTGGTAGCCAGCCAGGTTGGCACCGGGGGTTGGGAGACCCATGTAGCTTATAGATGGATAGGCCCATGTAACTTAAGGATAGACCCAAGTTACTTGCATTGATCCATGAAGCTAAGAGATTGACCCATGTAGCTTTTGATGAGCTCTATGAAACTTATGGATGGAAAGACCCAAGGCCCATGTAACTTATGGATGGATAGGCTTATGTAACTTATGCATAGGCCTATGCAACTTATAAATGACCTGACCCGACCCATGCTTATGGATAAGCCCATGTAACTTATTTCTCATGAAACTTTGGGTAGTTCTATGTAACTTGTGGCCCATGTAACTAACATCTCATTCAACTTCAGATAGAACCATGAAACTTATGAGTAGATCAATGTAATTTGACTTGTCAATTGTAACTTACCATTTGCTCGAAGGGAATGTTAAGATCCGCAAGGGCTTTGTACAGTTTCGCAGCATTCTGATAATGCACATTATCATCAGCGTTTCCGTGGAAGATGTAGAAATCGTGGCCTCTCAGTTTCTCAGCCAGCAGAGTCACGTCACCGGCCTGGTAGCCAGCCAGGTTGGCACCGGGGGTTGGCACGCCCATGTAGCTTATAGATTGACCCATGTAACTAATAGATTGACCCATGTAACTAGTAGATTGACCCATGTAATTTATAGATTGACCCATGTAACTAAAAGATTGGCCCATGTAACTTATGGATCGATCTATGTAACTAATACATTGGCCCATGTAACTTATGGACTGATCAATGTAACTAATAGATTGACCCATGTAACTTATGGACTGATCCATGTAACTTATATATTGACCCATGTAACTTCTGTATTGATGTATGTAACTAAATGAGTGACCCATGTAACTAATTGATTGGTCCATGTAACTTATGTATACCTATGTTACTAATGAGTTAAACTATGTAACTTGTGAAATGACTCATGTAACTTATATATTAACCCATGTAACTTATATATTGACCCATGTAACTAATAGATATTCCTATGTTACTAATGGATAGCGCCAGCCAATCAATTGTTGTAACTCACCATCTGTTCGAAGGGAATGTTAAGATCCGCAAGGGCTTTGTACAGTTTCGCAGCATTCTGATAGTGCACATTATCATCAGCGTTTCCGTGGAAGATGAAGAAATCGTGGCCTCTTAATTTCTCAGCCAGCAGAGTAACGTCACCGGCCTGGTAGCCAGCCAGGTTGGCACCGGGGGTTGGGAGACCCATGTAGCTTATAGATTGACCCATGTAACTAATAGATTGACCCATGTAGCTAATGAAATCATCCGTGTAACTAAAGATTGACCTATGTAATTGGATAACCTATGTAACTAATATGTTGACCCTTGTATCTTATGGATTGACCCATGTAACTAATAGATTGACCCATGAAACTAATAGATTGACCCATTTAACTAATGAAATCATCCGTGTAACTAAAGATTGACCTATGTAATTGGATAACCTATGTAACTAATATGTTGATCCTTGTACCTTATGGATTGCCCCTTTCACCAATAGATTGACCCATGAAACTAATAGATTGACCCATGTAACTAATGAAATCATCCGTGTAACTAAAGATTGACCTATGTAACTGGATAACCTACGTAACTAATATGTTGACCCTTGTCTTATGGATTGACCAATGTAACTTATGGATTGACCCATGAAACTAATAGATTGACACATGTAACTTATAGATTGACCCATGTAACTAATATGTTGACCCATGAAACTAATAGATTGATCCATGTAACTTATAGATTGACACACGTAACTAATTATAGATTGACCCATGTCACTAATAAATTTACACGTGTAACTAATAGATTGAAACATGTAACTTATGGATTGACCCATGTAACTAATAGATATATCTATGTAACATATGGATAGCGCCAGCCAATTGTAACTCACCATCTGCTCGAAGGGAATGTTAAGATCCGCAAGGGCTTTGTACAGTTTCGCAGCATTCTGATAGTGCACATTATCATCAGCATTGCCGTGGAAGATGAAGAAGTCGTGGCCCCTCAGTTTCTCAGCCAGCAGAGTCACGTCACCGGCCTGGTAGCCAGCCAGGTTGGCACCGGGGGTTGGGAGACCCATGTAGCTTATAGATTGACCCATGTAACTAATAGATTGACCCATGTAACTAATGAAATCATCCGTGTAACTAAAGATTGACCTATGTAACTGGATAACCTATGTAAATAATATGTTGACCCTTGTATCTTATGGATTGACCCATGTAACTTATGGATTGACCCATGTAACTAATAGATATATCTATGTAACATATGGATAGCGCCAGCCAATTGTAACTCACCATCTGTTCGAAGGGAATGTTAAGATCCGCAAGGGCTTTGTACAGTTTCGCAGCGTTCTGATAATGCACATTATCATCAGCGTTGCCGTGGAAGATGAAGAAGTCATGGCCCTCAGTTTCTCAGCCAGCAGAGTCACATCACCGGCCTGGTAGCCAGCCAGGTTGGCACCGGGGGTTGGGAGACCCATGTAGCTTATAGATTGATCCATGTAACTAATAGATTCACCCATGTAACTAATGAAATCATCCGTGTAACTATGTAATTGGATAACCTATGTAACTAATATGTTGACCCTTGTATCTTATAGATTGACCCATGTAACTAATAGATTGACCCATGTCACTAAAAGATCGGCCCATGTAACTTATGGATCGATCTATGTAACTAATACATTGGCCTATGTAACTTATGGACTGATTAATGTAACTAATATGTTGACCCTTGTATCTTATGGACTGACCCATGTAACTAATAGATTGACCCATGTAACTTATAGATTGACCAATGTAACTAATTATAGATTGACCAATGTCACTAATAAATTGACCCATGTAACTAATAGATACATCTATGTAACATATGGATAGCGCCAGCCAATCGCAACTCACCATCTGTTCGAAGGAATGTTAAGATCCGCAAGGGCTTTGTACAGTTTCGCAGCATTCTGATAGTGCACATTATCATCAGCATTGCCATGGAATATGAAGAAGTCGTGGCCCCTCAGTTTCTCAGCCAGCAGAGTCACGTCACCGGCCTGGTAGCCAGCCAGGTTGGCACCGGGGGTTGGGAGACCCATGTAGCTTATAGATGGATAGGCCCATGTAACTTAAGGATAGACCCAAGTTACTTGCATTGATCCATGAAGCTAAGAGATTGACCCATGTAGCTTTTGATGAGCTCTATGAAACTTATGGATGGAAAGACCCAAGGCCCATGTAACTTATGGATGGATAGGCTTATGTAACTTATGCATAGGCCTATGCAACTTATAAATGACCTGACCCGACCCATGCTTATGGATAAGCCCATGTAACTTATTTCTCATGAAACTTTGGGTAGTTCTATGTAACTTGTGGCCCATGTAACTAACATCTCATTCAACTTCAGATAGAACCATGAAACTTATGAGTAGATCCATGTAATTTGACTTGTCAATTGTAACTTACCATTTGCTCGAAGGGAATGTTAAGATCCGCAAGGGCTTTGTACAGTTTCGCAGCATTCTGATAATGCACATTATCATCAGCGTTTCCGTGGAAGATGTAGAAATCGTGGCCTCTCAGTTTCTCAGCCAGCAGAGTCACGTCACCGGCCTGGTAGCCAGCCAGGTTGGCACCGGGGGTTGGCACGCCCATGTAGCTTATAGATTGACCCATGTAACTAATAGATTGACCCATGTAACTAGTAGATTGACCCATGTAATTTATAGATTGACCCATGTAACTAAAAGATTGGCCCATGTAACTTATGGATCGATCTATGTAACTAATACATTGGCCCATGTAACTTATGGACTGATCAATGTAACTAATAGATTGACCCATGTAACTTATGGACTGATCCATGTAACTTATATATTGACCCATGTAACTTCTGTATTGATGTATGTAACTAAATGAGTGACCCATGTAACTAATTGATTGGTCCATGTAACTTATGTATACCTATGTTACTAATGAGTTAAACTATGTAACTTGTGAAATGACTCATGTAACTTATATATTAACCCATGTAACTTATATATTGACCCATGTAACTAATAGATATTCCTATGTTACTAATGGATAGCGCCAGCCAATCAATTGTTGTAACTCACCATCTGTTCGAAGGAATGTTAAGATCCGCAAGGGCTTTGTACAGTTTCGCAGCATTCTGATAGTGCACATTATCATCAGCGTTTCCGTGGAAGATGAAGAAATCGTGGCCTCTTAATTTCTCAGCCAGCAGAGTAACGTCACCGGCCTGGTAGCCAGCCAGGTTGGCACCGGGGGTTGGGAGACCCATGTAGCTTATAGATTGACCCATGTAACTAATAGATTGACCCATGTAGCTAATGAAATCATCCGTGTAACTAAAGATTGACCTATGTAATTGGATAACCTATGTAACTAATATGTTGACCCTTGTATCTTATGGATTGACCCATGTAACTAATAGATTGACCCATGAAACTAATAGATTGACCCATTTAACTAATGAAATCATCCGTGTAACTAAAGATTGACCTATGTAATTGGATAACCTATGTAACTAATATGTTGATCCTTGTACCTTATGGATTGCCCCTTTCACCAATAGATTGACCCATGAAACTAATAGATTGACCCATGTAACTAATGAAATCATCCGTGTAACTAAAGATTGACCTATGTAACTGGATAACCTACGTAACTAATATGTTGACCCTTGTCTTATGGATTGACCAATGTAACTTATGGATTGACCCATGAAACTAATAGATTGACACATGTAACTTATAGATTGACCCATGTAACTAATATGTTGACCCATGAAACTAATAGATTGATCCATGTAACTTATAGATTGACACACGTAACTAATTATAGATTGACCCATGTCACTAATAAATTTACACGTGTAACTAATAGATTGAAACATGTAACTTATGGATTGACCCATGTAACTAATAGATATATCTATGTAACATATGGATAGCGCCAGCCAATTGTAACTCACCATCTGCTCGAAGGGAATGTTAAGATCCGCAAGGGCTTTGTACAGTTTCGCAGCATTCTGATAGTGCACATTATCATCAGCATTGCCGTGGAAGATGAAGAAGTCGTGGCCCCTCAGTTTCTCAGCCAGCAGAGTCACGTCACCGGCCTGGTAGCCAGCCAGGTTGTCCTCAGAGATAGGCAGGCCTATGTAGCTTTTGGTTAGGTCTATGTAACTTATGGATGGTAAGACCCATGTAACTTAAGGATGGATAGGCCCAAGGCACACGTAACCTATGGATGGATAGGCCCATGTAACTTATGGATAAGCCCATGTAACTTATATATCATGTAACTTTGGATAGCTCCATGTAACTTGATGATGGGCCCATGTAACTTGCATCTCATGTACCTTTAGAAAGACCCATGAAACTTATGGGTAGGTCCATGTAATTTGACTTCTCAATTGTAACTCACCATCTGTTCGAAGGGAATGTTAAGATCCGCAAGGGCTTTGTACAGTTTCGCAGCATTCTGATAATGCACATTATCATCAGCGTTGCCGTGGAAGATGAAGAAGTCGTGTCCCCTCAGTTTCTCAGCCAGCAGAGTCACGTCACCGGCCTGGTAGCCAGCCAGGTTGGCACCGGGGGTTGGGAGACCCATGTAGCTTAAAGATTGATCCATGTAACTAATAGATTGACCCATGTAACTAATGAAATCATCCGTGTAACTAAAGATTGACCTATGTAACTGGATAACCTATGTAACTAATATGTTGACCCTTGTATCTTATAGATTGACCCATGTAACTAATAGATTGACCCATGTAACTAATAAAATCATCCGTGTAACTAAAGATGACCTATGTAACTGGATAACCTATGTAACTAATATGTTGACCCTTGTATCTTATGGATTGACCCATGTAACTAATAGATTGACCCATGAAACTAATAGATTGACCCATAAAACTTATAGATTGACCCATAAAACTTATAGATTGACCCATGTAACTAATAAATTTACACGTGTAACTAATAAATTTACACGTGTAACTAATAAATTAACCCATGTAACTTATGGATTGACCCATGTAACTAATAGATATTCCTATGTAACATATGGATAGCGCCAGCCAATTGTAACTCACCATCTGTTCGAAGGGAATGTTAAGATCCGCAAGGGCTTTGTACAGTTTCGCAGCATTCTGATAGTGCACATTATCATCAGCGTTGCCGTGGAAGATGAAGAAGTCGTGGCCCCTCAGCTTCTCAGCCAGCAGAGTCACGTCACCGGCCTGGTAGCCAGCCAGGTTGTCCTCAGCAGTTGGCAGGCCTATGTAGCTTTTGGTTAGGTCTATGTAACTTATGAATGGTAAGAGCCCTTCGCAGTCTGGACGTGAACAAGGCCAGTGGTCCTGATGGCATACCAGCAAGATTGTTGAGGTATTGTGCGCCTGAGTTGTCTCCTGTACTGACACGCTTGTACCGCCTCTCTCTCGTGTCAAAAATTGTACCAAAATCTTGGAAGCTTGCCAATGTGCAACCTGTGCCCAAGAAGGGTAGCCGTGCCGACCCTAGCAACTATCGACCGATCGCCATCACTTCCGTACTCTGTAAGGTTATGGAAAGAGTTCTGAACTGCAAACTGCTTTCGTACCTCGAAGACAATGATCTTATCAGTGATTGTCAATATGGCTTCCGCCGAGGGCGTTCCACGGGAGATCTTCTAGTGTACGTAACGCATTGCTGGGGCGAGGCCATTGAAAACCACGGCGAAGCAATAGCAGTGTCGCTGGACATTTCAAAGGCCTTCGATAGGGTGTGGCATGCGAGTCTGTTGAGCAAGCTTCCAGCGTACGGCATACCCACTGGCTTCTGTAGCTGGGTGGCTGACTTCCTGAGTGAACGGTCGATCCGAGTGGTCATAGACGGCTGCTCCTCTGACCTCAAGGCTATTGACGCCGGAGTTCCTCAGGGTCTGTACTCTCCGCGACGCTTTTCCTGCTGCACATCAATGACCTTCTATCTTCAGGAATTGTTGGGTACGCAGATGACAGTACTGTCACCGAGAAATATCTGTCCGGCGCAGGAGCCAGTGGTGATGAAATCCAAAGATTGAGAAAGGCTATGATTGAGCGTACGAGCCTGACGTTAAGTAACGTCTCCCAGTGGGGCGAAGACAATCTCGTCAGCTTCAATGCTTCAAAAACGCAGGCGTGTCTTTTCTCCGCAAAAGGAGTCCTTTCACCTTTTCTCCTACTTTTCGGGGTACATCTGTTCCAGTGACCAACACTCTTCAACTCCTTGGCATGGAGTTGTCCTCTGACCTCAACTTCGGCACCACCATCGAGTCCAAGGCTCAAATTGCAGCTAGAAAGTTGGGCGTCCTGAATAAAGTCAAGCGGTACTTCACGCCTGAACAGCTTCTTACTCTTTATAAAGCTCAAGTCCGATCTTGCATGGAGTACTGCTGTCACCTTTGGGATGGCTCGGCTAAATACCAACTTGCTGCACTGGATTCGGTGGAACGCAGAGCCAAGAGATTAATAGGCGATAAAAAACTGGTGGCGACCAAGCTTCACAGCCTGGCTCACCGCCGCAAGGTTGCTTGCCTATCGGTCTTCTACAGATTGTACTTCGGAGAGTGTGCGCGTGAGCTGCATGAGCTCATACCACCGTCTCCTTTCTTCTATCGGACATCCAGACGCACGGCCGGCTACCATCCGTTCTTAGTTGATATACCCACATTACGCACTAAGCGCTTCAAATCATCTTTCATTATGCGCACGGCTAAAGAATGGAATTCCCTGCCTGCGTCTGTATTTCCGAGTGCATATAACCTGAATCTCTTTAAGTCTAGAGTGAATAGGCATCTTCTGGGCAAGCTCGCTCCACCGTAGATCCCATCTCTGCTCTAGGGTAAGATTGGGGTCAAGAGTAAGCCCATCATAAATAAAAAAAAAAAAAAAAAAACCCATGTAACTTAAGGATGGATAGGTCTAAGGCACACGTAACCTATGGATGGATAGGCCCATGTAACTTATGGATAAGCCCATGTAACTTATATCTCATGAAACTTTGGGTAGTTCCATGTAACTTGTGGATGGGCCCATGTTACTTACATCTCAGGTCATTTTAGATAGACCCATGTAACTTAAGGATGGATAGGCCCAAGGCCCATGTAACTAATGGGTGGATAGGCCCATGTAACGTATGGGTAAGTCAGCTCATGTAACTTATGGATAAGCCCATGTAACTTATATCTCATGAAACTTTGGGTAGTTCCATGTAACTTGTGGATGGGCCCATGTAACTAACATCTCATGTAACTTTATAAAGGCCCATGAAACTTATGGGTTGGTCCATGTAAAGTGACTTGTTAATTGTAACTCACCATCTGCTCGAAGGGAATGTTAAGATCCGCAAGGGCTTTGTACAGTTTCGCAGCATTCTGATAATGCACATTATCATCAGCGTTGCCGTGGAAGATGAAGAAGTCGTGGCCTCTCAATTTCTCAGCCAGCAGAGTCACGTCACCGGCCTGGTAGCCAGCCAGGTTGGCACCGGGAGTTGGAAGACCACATGGGTCTTACTTATAGATACATAGGCACATGTAACTTATGGTCAGATCCATGTAACTTGCCATAGGTCCATGTAGCTTTTGGATAGATCCTTGTAACTTAGTATAGTTCCATGTAACTTATAGATCGACCCACGTAACTAATAGATTGACCCATGTAACTAAAAGACAGACCCATGTAACTAGTAGATTGATACGTGTAAGTAATAGATTGACTCATGAAACTAATAGATATTGCTATGTAACTTATGGATAGAGCCAGCCGATTGTAACTCACCATCTGCTCGAAGGGAATGTTAAGATCAGCGAGCGCCTTATAAAGCTTCGCAGCATTCTGATAGTGCACATTATCATCAGCGTTGCCGTGGAAGATGAAGAAGTCGTGGCCTCTCAGTTTCTCAGCCAGCAGAGTCACGTCACCGGCCTGGTAGCCAGCCAGGTTGTCCTCAGACATAGGCAGGCCTATGTAGCTTTTGATTAGATCTATGTAACTTATGAATGGTAAGACCCATGTAACTTAAGGATGGATAGGCCCAAGGCACACGTAACCTATGGATGAATAGGCCCATGCAACTTATGGATAAGCCCATGTAACTTATTTATCATGTAACTTTAGATAGCTCCATGTAACTTGATGATGGGCCCATGTAACTTGCATCTCATGTACCTTTAGAAAGACCCATGAAACTTATGGGTAGGTCCATGTAATTTGACTTGTCAATTGTAACTCACCATTTGCTCGAAGGGAATGTTAAGATCCGCAAGGGCTTTGTACAGTTTCGCAGCATTCTGATAATGCACATTATCATCAGCGTTGCCATGGAAGATGAAGAAGTCGTGGCCCCTCAGTTTCTCAGCCAGCAGAGTCACGTCACCGGCCTGGTATTCCTATATAGAACCTTACCACTCTTAATACCAAATTAGCTGCCTTAAGATACCAAACTAGCTGCTATGAAACAAAACTATCTACCTAACCTACCTAAGCCCATATTGATACCAAACTCACCACTTTAATACTACCTGGATACTCCATGCCATGGAAGTATCATCGTCATCATCCATCATTTTTTATAGGTACATCTGCTTTAAATAGCATCGCCCTGTTTCTTACCCGCTTAAGGAACTAGAAGGTTCCATATGTCACGTCACCGGCCTGGTAGCCAGCCAGGTTGGCACCGGGGGTTGGGAGACCCATGTAGCTTATAGATTGACTCATGTAACTAAAAGACTAACCCATGTAACTAATGAAATCATCCGTGTAACTAAAGATTGACCCATGTAACTAATGAAGTCATCCGTGTAACTAAAGATTGACCTATGTAATTGGATAACCTATGTAACTAATATGTTGAGTTGACCCTTGTATCTTATGGATTGACCCATGTAACTAATTATAGATTGACCCATGTAACTAATAAATTTACACGTGTAACTAATAGATTGACCCATGTAACTTATGGATTGACCCATGTAACTAATAGATATATCTATGTAACATATGGATAACGCCAGCCAATTGTAACTCACCATCTGCTCGAAGGGAATGTTAAGATCCGCAAGGGCTTTGTACAGTTTCGCAGCATTCTGATAATGCACATTATCATCAGCGTTGCCGTGGAAGATGAAGAAGTCGTGGCCCCTCAGTTTCTCAGCCAGCAGAGTCACGTCACCGGCCTGGTAGCCAGCCAGGTTGGCACCGGGGGTTGGGGGACACAGGGCCTATCCATCTATAAGCTACAGCTTATATTTATTAGATAGGCCCGTGTAACTTACGAACAGACCTATGTAACTTGCCATATGTTCATGTAACTTTTGGATAGATCCTTGACATTTAGCATAAGTCCAAAAAACTTTTGGATTAACTGATGAACCTTAAAGATTGACCTATGTAACGAATTAATTAATCCGAGTAACTAAAGATTGACCCATGTAACTTAATTTCCTATGTAACTAATATGTTGTGTTGACCCTTGTATCTTATGGATTGACCCATGTAACTAATTATGGATTGACCCATGAAACTAATAAATTTACACGTGTAACTAATAGATTGACCCATGTAACTTATGGATTGACCCATGTAACTAAAAGATATATTTATGTAACATATGGATAGCGCCGACCAATTGTAACTCACCATTTGCTCGAAGGGAATGTTAAGATCCGCAAGGGCTTTGTACAGTTTCGCAGCATTCTGGTAATGCACATTATCATCAGCGTTGCCGTGGAAGATGAAGAAGTCGTGGCCCTCAGTTTCTCAGTCAGCAGAGTCACGTCACCCGCCTGGTAGCCAGCCAGGTTGGCACCGGGGGTTGGGAGACCCATGTAGCTTATAGATTGACTCATGTAACTAATAGATTGACCCATGTAACTAATGAAATCATCCGTGTAACTAAAGATTGACCTATGTAACTGGATAACCTATGTAACTAATATGTTGACCCTTGTATCTTATGGATTGACCTAAGATAAAGTATGAGCGCCCAGGGAGTAGATTAAGAAATGATACTACTTAGTTGGTGGTTGAACTTAGACTGTCTACTTTATTTAAATAATTACATATCTAGAGCTCGAACGCTCGATTGCCTAATACTAAATTCTGCTGAGACAAGCAATACGCTTCTAGTGGCTATGCGGCCACTACAGACCCATGTAACTATTAGATTGACCCATGAAACTAATAGATTGACCCATGTAACTAATAGATTGACCCATGTAACTAATAAATTTACACGTGTAACTAATAGATTGACCCATGTAACTTATGGATTGACCCATGTACCTAACTAATAGATATATCTATGTAACATATGGATAACACCAGCCAATTGTAACTCACCATCTGTTCGAAGGGAATGTTAAGATCCGCAAGGGCTTTGTACAGTTTCGCAGCATTCTGATAATGCACATTATCATCAGCGTTGCCGTGGAAGATGAAGAAGTCGTGTCCCCTCAATTTCTCGGCCAGCAGAGTCACGTCACCGGCCTGGTAGCCAGCCAGGTTGTCCTCAGGAGTTGGCAGGCCTATGTAGCTTTTGGTTAGGTCTATGTAACTTATGGATGCTAAGACCCATGTAACTTAAGGATGGATAAGCCCAAAGCACACGTAACCTATGGATGGATAGGCCTATGTAACTTATGTATAGGCCCATTTAACTAATATCTCATGTAACTTTAGATAGTTCCATGTAACTTGTGGATGGGCCCATGTTACTTACATCTCAGGTCATTTTAGATAGACCCATGTAACTTAAGGATGGATAGGCCCAAGGCAAATGTAACTAATGGGTGGATAGGCCCATGTAGTTTATGGATAGGCCCATGTAACTTATGGATGGGCCCATGTAACTAACATCTCATGTAACTTTATAATGACCCATGAAACTTATGGATAGACCCATGCACCTTGCCAATAGTAACTCACCATTTGCTCGAAGGGAATGTTAAGATCCGCAAGGGCTTTGTACAGTTTCGCAGCATTCTGATAATGCACATTATCATCAGCGTTGCCGTGGAAGATGAAGAAATCGTGGCCTCTCAGTTTCTCAGCCAGCAGAGTCACGTCACCGGCCTGGTAGCCAGCCAGGTTGTCCTCAGGAGTTGGCAGGCCTATGTAGCTTTTGGTTAGGTCTATGTAACTTATGGATGGTAAGACCCATGTAACTTAAGGATGGATAGGCCCAAGGCACACGTAACCTATGGATGGATAGGCCCATGTAACTTATGTATAGGCCCATGTAACTAATATCTCATGTAACTTTGGATAGTTCCATGTAACTTGTGGATGGGCCCATGTTACTTACATTTCAGGTCATTTCAGATAGACCCATGTAACTTAAGGATGGATAGGCCCAAGGCCCATGTAACTAATGGGTGGATAGGCCCATGTAGTTTATGGATAAGCCCATGTAACTTACGAGTAAGTCAGCTCATGTAACTTATGGATAAGCCCATGTAACTTATATCTCATGAAACTTTGGGTAGTTCCATGTAACTTGTGGATGGGCCCATGTAACTAACATCTCATGTAACTTTATAAAGACCCATGAAACTTATGGATAGACCCATGCACCTTGCCAATTGTAACTCACCATCTGCTCGAAGGGAATGTTAAGATCCGCAAGGGCTTTGTACAGTTTCGCAGCATTCTGATAATGCACATTATCATCAGCGTTGCCATGGAAGATGAAGAAGTCGTGGCCCCTCAGTTTCTCAGCCAGCAGAGTCACGTCACCGGCCTGGTATTCCTATATAGAACCTTACCACTCTTAATACCAAATTAGCTGCTTTAAGATACCAAACTAGCTGCTATGAAACAAAACTGGCTACCTAACCTACCTAAGCCCATATTGATACCAAACTCACCACTTTAATACTACCTGGATACTCCATGCCATGGAAGTATCATCGTCATCATCCATCATTTTTTATAGGTACATCTGCTTTAAATAGCATCGCCCTGTTTCTTACCCGCTTAAGGAACTAGAAGGTTCCATATGTCACGTCACCGGCCTGGTAGCCAGCCAGGTTGGCACCGGGGGTTGGGAGACCCATGTAGCTTATAGATTGACTCATGTAACTAAAAGACTAACCCATGTAACTAATGAAATCATCCGTGTAACTAAAGATTGACCCATGTAACTAATGAAGTCATCCGTGTAACTAAAGATTGACCTATGTAATTGGATAACCTATGTAACTAATATGTTGAGTTGACCCTTGTATCTTATGGATTGACCCATGTAACTAATTATAGATTGACCCATGTAACTAATAAATTTACACGTGTAACTAATAGATTGACCCATGTAACTTATGGATTGACCCATGTAACTAATAGATATATCTATGTAACATATGGATAACGCCAGCCAATTGTAACTCACCATCTGCTCGAAGGGAATGTTAAGATCCGCAAGGGCTTTGTACAGTTTCGCAGCATTCTGATAATGCACATTATCATCAGCGTTGCCGTGGAAGATGAAGAAGTCGTGGCCCCTCAGTTTCTCAGCCAGCAGAGTCACGTCACCGGCCTGGTAGCCAGCCAGGTTGGCACCGGGGGTTGGGGGACACAGGGCCTATCCATCTATAAGCTACAGCTTATATTTATTAGATAGGCCCGTGTAACTTACGAACAGACCTATGTAACTTGCCATATGTTCATGTAACTTTTGGATAGATCCTTGACATTTAGCATAAGTCCAAAAAACTTTTGGATTAACTGATGAACCTTAAAGATTGACCTATGTAACGAATTAATTAATCCGAGTAACTAAAGATTGACCCATGTAACTTAATTTCCTATGTAACTAATATGTTGTGTTGACCCTTGTATCTTATGGATTGACCCATGTAACTAATTATGGATTGACCCATGAAACTAATAAATTTACACGTGTAACTAATAGATTGACCCATGTAACTTATGGATTGACCCATGTAACTAAAAGATATATTTATGTAACATATGGATAGCGCCGACCAATTGTAACTCACCATTTGCTCGAAGGGAATGTTAAGATCCGCAAGGGCTTTGTACAGTTTCGCAGCATTCTGGTAATGCACATTATCATCAGCGTTGCCGTGGAAGATGAAGAAGTCGTGGCCCCTCAGTTTCTCAGCCAGCAGAGTCACGTCACCCGCCTGGTAGCCAGCCAGGTTGGCACCGGGGGTTGGGAGACCCATGTAGCTTATAGATTGACTCATGTAACTAATAGATTGACCCATGTAACTAATGAAATCATCCGTGTAACTAAAGATTGACCTATGTAACTGGATAACCTATGTAACTAATATGTTGACCCTTGTATCTTATGGATTGACCTAAGATAAAGTATGAGCGCCCAGGGAGTAGATTAAGAAATGATACTACTTAGTTGGTGGTTGAACTTAGACTGTCTACTTTATTTAAATAATTACATATCTAGAGCTCGAACGCTCGATTGCCTAATACTAAATTCTGCTGAGACAAGCAATACGCTTCTAGTGGCTATGCGGCCACTACAGACCCATGTAACTATTAGATTGACCCATGAAACTAATAGATTGACCCATGTAACTAATAGATTGACCCATGTAACTAATAAATTTACACGTGTAACTAATAGATTGACCCATGTAACTTATGGATTGACCCATGTACCTAACTAATAGATATATCTATGTAACATATGGATAACACCAGCCAATTGTAACTCACCATCTGTTCGAAGGGAATGTTAAGATCCGCAAGGGCTTTGTACAGTTTCGCAGCATTCTGATAATGCACATTATCATCAGCGTTGCCGTGGAAGATGAAGAAGTCGTGTCCCCTCAATTTCTCGGCCAGCAGAGTCACGTCACCGGCCTGGTAGCCAGCCAGGTTGTCCTCAGGAGTTGGCAGGCCTATGTAGCTTTTGGTTAGGTCTATGTAACTTATGGATGCTAAGACCCATGTAACTTAAGGATGGATAAGCCCAAGGCACACGTAACCTATGGATGGATAGGCCTATGTAACTTATGTATAGGCCCATTTAACTAATATCTCATGTAACTTTAGATAGTTCCATGTAACTTGTGGATGGGCCCATGTTACTTACATCTCAGGTCATTTTAGATAGACCCATGTAACTTAAGGATGGATAGGCCCAAGGCAAATGTAACTAATGGGTGGATAGGCCCATATAGTTTATGGATAGGCCCATGTAACTTATGGATGGGCCCATGTAACTAACATCTCATGTAACTTTATAATGACCCATGAAACTTATGGATAGACCCATGCACCTTGCCAATAGTAACTCACCATTTGCTCGAAGGGAATGTTAAGATCCGCAAGGGCTTTGTACAGTTTCGCAGCATTCTGATAATGCACATTATCATCAGCGTTGCCGTGGAAGATGAAGAAATCGTGGCCTCTCAGTTTCTCAGCCAGCAGAGTCACGTCACCGGCCTGGTAGCCAGCCAGGTTGTCCTCAGGAGTTGGCAGGCCTATGTAGCTTTTGGTTAGGTCTATGTAACTTATGGATGGTAAGACCCATGTAACTTAAGGATGGATAGGCCCAAGGCACACGTAACCTATGGATGGATAGGCCCATGTAACTTATGTATAGGCCCATGTAACTAATATCTCATGTAACTTTGGATAGTTCCATGTAACTTGTGGATGGGCCCATGTTACTTACATTTCAGGTCATTTCAGATAGACCCATGTAACTTAAGGATGGATAGGCCCAAGGCCCATGTAACTAATGGGTGGATAGGCCCATGTAGTTTATGGATAAGCCCATGTAACTTACGGGTAAGTCAGCTCATGTAACTTATGGATAAGCCCATGTAACTTATATCTCATGAAACTTTGGGTAGTTCCATGTAACTTGTGGATGGGCCCATGTAACTAACATCTCATGTAACTTTATAAAGACCCATGAAACTTATGGATAGACCCATGCACCTTGCCAATTGTAACTCACCATCTGCTCGAAGGGAATGTTAAGATCCGCAAGGGCTTTGTACAGTTTCGCAGCATTCTGATAGTGCACATTATCATCAGCGTTGCCGTGGAAGATGAAGAAGTCGTGTCCCCTCAACTTCTCAGCCAGCAGAGTCACGTCACCGGCCTGGTAGCCAGCCAGGTTGGCACCGGGGGTTGGGAGACCCATGTAGCTTATAGATTGACCCATGTAACTAATAGATTGACCCATGTAACTAATGAAATCATCCGTGTAACTAAAGATTGACCTATGTAACTGGATAACCTATGTAACTAATATGTTGACCCTTATATCTTATGGATTGACCCATGTTACTAATAGATTGACCCATGTAACTTATAGATTGACCCATGTAACTAATTATAGATTGACCCATGTAACTAATAAATTTACACGTGTAACTAATAGATTGACCTATGTAACTGGATAACCTATGTAACTAATATGTTGACCCTTGTATCTTATGGATTGACCCATGTAACTAATAGATTGACCCATAAAACTAATAGATTGACCCATGTAACTTATAGACTGACCCATGTAACTAATTATAGATTGACCCATGTCACTAATAAATTTACACGTGTAACTAATAGATTGACCCATGTAACTTATGGATTGACCCATGTAACTAATAGATTAATCCGTGTAACTAAAGATTGGCCTATGTAACTGGATAACCTATGTAACTAATATGTTGACCCTTGTATCTTATAGATTGACCCATGTAACTAATAGATTGACCCATGAAGCTAATAGATTGACCCATGTAACTTATAGATTGACCCATATAACTTATAGATTGACCCATTTAACTAATAAATTTACACGTGTAACTAATAGATTGACCCATGTAACTTATGGATTGACCCATGTAACTAATAGATATATCTATATAACATATGGATAACGCCAGCCAATTGTAACTCACCATCTGTTCGAAGGGAATGTTAAGATCCGCAAGGGCTTTGTACAGTTTCGCAGCATTCTGGTAATGCACATTATCATCAGCGTTGCCGTGGAAGATGAAGAAGTCGTGGCCCCTCAGTTTCTCAGCCAGCAGAGTTACGTCACCGGCCTGGTAGCCAGCCAGGTTGGCACCGGGGGTTGGGAGACCCGTGTAGCTTATAGATTGACCCATGTAACTAGTAGATTTACCCATGTAATTTATAGATTGACCCATGTAACTAAAAGATCGGCCCATGTAACTTATGGATCGATCTATGTAACTAAATGTCTGACCCATGTAACTTATGAATTGACCCATGAAACTAATTGATTGGTCCATGTAACTTATGTATACCTATGTTACTAATGAGTTAGCCTATGTAACTTGTGAAATGACCCATGTAACTTACATATTGACCCATGTAACTAATAGATATTCTTATGGTACTAATGGATAGCGCCAGCCAATCAATTGTTGTAACTCACCATCTGCTCGAAGGGAATGTTAAGATCCGCAAGGGCTTTGTACAGTTTCGCAGCATTCTGATAATGCACATTATCATCAGCGTTGCCGTGGAAGATGAAGAAGTCGTGGCCTCTCAGTTTCTCGGCCAGCAGAGTCACGTCACCGGCCTGGTAGCCAGCCAGGTTGTCCCCAAAGATAGGCAGGCCTATGTAGCTTTTGTTTAGGTCTATGTAACTTATGGATGGTAAGACCCATGTAACTTAAAAATGGATAGACCCAAGGCACACGTAACCTATGGATGGATAGGCCCATGTAACTAATATCTCATGTAACTTTGGATAGTTCTATGTAACTTGTGGATGGGCCCATGTTACTTACATCTCAGGTCATTTTAGATAGACCCATGTAACTTAAGGATGGATAGGCCCAAGGCCCATGTAACTTGGTAAGTCAGCTCATGTAACTTATGGATAAGCCCATGTAACTTATATATCATGTAACTTTGGATAGCTCCATGTAACTTGTTGATGGGCCCATGTGACTGCATCTTATGTACCTTTAGAAAGACCCATGAAACTTATGGGTAGGTCCATGTAATTTGACTTGTCAATTGTAACTCACCATCTGTTCGAAGGGAATGTTAAGATCCGCAAGGGCTTTGTACAGTTTCGCAGCATTCTGATAATGCACATTATCATCAGCGTTGCCATGGAAGATGAAGAAGTCGTGGCCCCTCAGTTTCTCAGCCAGCAGAGTCACGTCACCGGCCTGGTAGCCAGCCAGGTTGGCACCGGGGGTTGGGAGACCCATGTAGCTTATAGATTGACCCATGTAACTAATAGATTGACCCATGTAACTAATGAAATCATCCGTGTAACTAAAGATTGACCTATGTAACTGGATAACCTATGTAACTAATATGTTGACCCTTGTATCTTATGGATTGACCAATGTAACTAATTATAGATTGGCCCATGTCACTAATAAATTTACACGTGTAACTAATAGATTGACCCATGTAACTTATGGATTGACCCATGTAACTAATAGATATATCTATGTAACATATGGATAGCGCCAGCCAATTGTAACTCACCATCTGCTCGAAGGGAATATTAAGATCCGCAAGGGCTTTGTACAGTTTCGCAGCATTCTGATAATGCACATTATCATCAGCATTGCCGTGGAAGATGAAGAAGTCGTGTCCCCTCAGTTTCTCAGCCAGCAGAGTCACGTCACCGGCCTGGTAGCCAGCCAGGTTGTCCTCAGGGGTTGGGAGACCCATGTAGCTTATATATTGACCCATGTAACTAATAGATTGACCCATGTAACTAATGAAATCATCCGTGTAACTAAAGATTGACCTATGTAACTGGATAACCTATGTAACTAATATGTTGACCCTTGTATCTTATGGATTGACCAATGTAACTAATTATAGATTGGCCCATGTCACTAATAAATTTACACGTGTAACTAATAGATTGACCCATGTAACTTATGGATTGACCCATGTAACTAATAGATATATCTATGTAACATATGGATAGCGCCAGCCAATTGTAACTCACCATCTGCTCGAAGGGAATATTAAGATCCGCAAGGGCTTTGTACAGTTTCGCAGCATTCTGATAATGCACATTATCATCAGCATTGCCGTGGAAGATGAAGAAGTCGTGTCCCCTCAGTTTCTCAGCCAGCAGAGTCACGTCACCGGCCTGGTAGCCAGCCAGGTTGTCCTCAGGGGTTGGGAGACCCATGTAGCTTATATATTGACCCATGTAACTAATAGATTGACCCATGTAAATAATGAAATCATCCGTGTAACTAAAGATTGGCGTATGTAACTGGATAACCTATGTAACTAATATGTTGAGTTGACCCTTGTATCTTATGGATTGACCCATGTAATTTATAGATTGACCCATGTAACTTATAGATTGACCAATGTAACTAATTATAGATTGACCCATGTCACTAATAAATTTACACGTGTAACTAATAGATTGACCCATGTAACTTATGGATTGACCCATGTTACTAATAGATATATCTATGTAACATATGGATAGCGCCAGCCAATTGTAACTCACCATCTGTTCGAAGGGAATGTTAAGATCCGCAAGGGCTTTGTACAGTTTCGCAGCATTCTGATAGTGCACATTATCATCAGCGTTGCCATGGAAGATGAAGAAGTCGTGTCCCCTCAGTTTCTCAGCCAGCAGAGTCACGTCACCGGCCTGGTAGCCAGCCAGGTTGGCACCGGGGGTTGGAAGACCCATGTAGCTTATAAGTAGATTGGCAGGCCCATGTAGCTTACGGTCAGACCCATGTAACTTGCCATAGGTCCATGTAACATATAGGTTGACCCATATAACTAATAGATTGACCCATGTAACTTATAGGTTGACCTATGTAACTTTTAGATTGACCCATGTAACTTATGGATGGATCTATGTAACTAAATGATTGAACCTCATAACCAATAGATTAACCCATGTAACTTACAGACATACTTACCCATGTAACTAATAGATTAATCCGTGTAACTTAAAGATTGACCCATGTAGCATGATTTCCTTTGTAACTAATATGTTGACCCATGTAACTTATGGATTGACTCATGTGACTTATATAATCTGAGCCATGTAACTAATTGATTGGTCTATGTAGGTAACTAATATATTGACCCATGTAACTAATAGGTTGGACCCACGCAACTTCTGTAACTCACCATCTGTTCGAAGGGAATGTTAAGATCCGCAAGGGCTTTGTACAGTTTCGCAGCATTCTGATAATGCACATTATCATCAGCGTTGCCGTGGAAGATGAAGAAGTCGTGGCCCCTCAGTTTCTCAGCCAGCAGAGTCACGTCACCGGCCTGGTAGCCAGCCAGGTTGGCACCGGGGGTTGGAAGACCACATGGGTCTTACTTATAGATACATAGGCACATGTAACTTATGGTCAGATCCATGTAACTTGCCATAGGTCCATGTAGCTTTTGGATAGATTCTTGTAACTTTGTATAGTTCCATGTAACTTACAGATCGACCCATGTAACTAATTGATTGGTCCATGTAACTTATGTATACCTATGTTACTAATGAGTTAACCTATGTAACTTGTGAAATGACCCATGTAACTAATATATTGAACCATGTAACTTATATATTGACCCATGTAACTAATATACCTATTGACCCATGTAACTTATATATTATTAACCCATGTAACTTATATATTGACCCATGTAACTTAAAATAAACCCATGTAACTTAAAATAGACCTATATAACTTAAAATAGACCCATGTAACTTAGAATACGCTCGTGTAACTTTAAGATGAGATGTAACCTCGAAATTGAAACTCACCATCTGTTCGAAGGGAATGTTAAGATCCGCAAGGGCTTTGTACAGTTTCGCAGCATTCTGATAGTGCACATTATCATCAACATTGCCGTGGAAGATGAAGAAATCATGGCCCCTCAGTTTCTCAGCCAGCAGAGTAACGTCACCCGCCTGGTATCCAACCAAGTTGTCCCCAGAGATAGGCAGGCCTATATAGCTTTTGGTTAAGTCTATGTAACTTATGGATGGTAAGACCCATGTAACTTAAGGATGGATAAGCCCAAGGCACACGTAACCTATGGATGGATAGGCCCATGTAACTTATGTATAGGGCCATGTAACTTATATCTCATGTAACTTTGGATAGTCCCATGTAACTTGTGAATGGGCCCATGTAACTTACATCTATGTAACTTTAGAAAGACACATGAAACTTATGGTTAGGGCCATGTAATTTGACTTGTCAATTGTAACTTACCATCTGCTCGAAGGGAATGTTAAGATCCGCAAGGGCTTTGTACAGTTTCGCAGCATTTTGATAGTGCACATTATCATCAGCGTTGCCGTGGAAGATGAAGAAGTCGTGGCCTCTCAGTTTCTCAGCCAGCAGAGTCACGTCACCGGCCTGGTAGCCAGCCAGGTTGGCACCGGGGGTTGGGAGACCCATGTAGCTTATAGATTGACCCATGTAACTAATAGATTGACCCATGTAACTAATGAAATCATCCGAGTAACTAACGATTGACCTATGTAACTGGATAACCTATGTAACTAATATGTTGATCCTTGTATCTTATGGATTGACCCATGTAACTAATAGATTGACCCATGTTACTAATGAAATCATCCGTGTAACTAAAGATTGACTTATGTAACTGGATAACCTATGTAACTAATATGTTGACCCTTGTAACTAATAGATATATCTGTTACAGTCAAAACCCTTAACCAGTCAATAACGTTAATGACTGGCAAAACCAGTCAATAACGTTATTGCCTAAGGTACTCAGTCAAAACCCTTATTGACTGATTTTGTCTAATAAAATCAGTCAATAACGTTATTGACTGACGTGCCTAGTCAAAACCCTTAATAGGTATGTCCTGGTTGGTCTTAGATCACCATCAGAACCGTTAGATGGTCGCTGCCAGAGTGGAAGTCTACTGTCTCGATCGCCGGTTGTTATTCCATAAGGACATGCCCAAGTCGTAGACGGCTCTTCACTTATGTTGACGGAAGCAAATACGTGGCCTCCCCTCCCAGAAGTCATAGACCACCCGGTAGTTACTCGAGGACTCGGGCTCAGTGTCACCGGCGAGCGAAATAGTAGACTTTCACTCTGACTGCCTCCATCTTCTATCTTCTATAAGATGCATTTCAATGAGCGTGCACAATCGCCCCACGACTTGATTATCCCAATTCCACCTCCGGGGATCGCGTCGCTGACTAGGATTACTCCTTTACCAGCTGGTGAGATAGCAGACAAAAGCGAGCCCATCTTATTTTAAAAAATATATATCGATCCTGACGGTTACTATGCAGTAACCACTCCTACCCGCCGCATCGCACCATAGCTCACCGCACCGTACTGCTACCCGCCGCATCGCATCTAAACTACCGCACATCGCTCATAATCTCACCGCAAATCAGTGCTACTCGCCGCATCGCACATCGAAACTCTCCGCACCGCACTGCTTTTCGCCGCATAGCACATAAACTTACCGCAACGCCGTGCTACCCGCCGCATTGCTCATAATCTCACCGCAAATTAGTGCTACTCGCCGCATCGCACACCGAAACTCTCCGCACCGCACTGTTTTCCACCGCAAAGCACATAAACTCACCGCAATTCGGCGCTACCCGCCGCATCACACAACAAAACTTCCGCACCGCACTGCTTTCCACCGCAAAGCACATAAACTCACCAAAATTCAGCGCTACCCGCCGCAACACACAACAATACTTCCCGCACCGCACTGTTTTCCGCCGCAAAGCACATAAACTCACCGCAATTCAGCGCTACCCGCCGCAACACACAACAATACTTCCCGCACCGCACTGCTTTCCGCCGCAAAGCACATAAACTCACCGCAATTCAGCGCTACCCGCCGCATCACACAACAAAACTTCCCGCACCGCACTGCTTTCCACCGCAAAGCACATAAACTCACCAAAATTCAGCGCTACCCGCCGCAACACACAACAATACTTCCCGCACCGCACTGTTTTCCGCCGCAAAGCACATAAACTCACCGCAATTCAGCGCTACCCGCCGCAACACACAACAGTACTTCCGCACCGCACTGCTTTCCGCCGCAAAGCACATAAACTCACCGCAATTCAGCGCTACCCGCCGCAACACACAACAATACTTCCGCACCGCACTGCTTTCCGACGCAAAGCACATAAACTCACCGCAATTCAGCGCTACCCGCCGCAACACACAACAATACTTCCGCACCGCAATTCAGTGCTACCCGCCGCATCGAACACCGAAACTCTCCGCACCGAACTGTTTTCCGCCGCATTGCACATAAACACACCGCAACCCAGTGATACCCACCGCATCGCGCACCGAAACTCTCCGCACCGCACTGATTTCCGTCACACTGCACATAAACTCACCGCAACGCAGTGCTACCCGCCGCATCGCACATAAACTCACCGCAACGCAATGGTTACTGCATATTAACCATCAGGAACGTTAGATTTTTTTTCAAAACCCTTAATAGGTACGTCCGACCCGGTGGTAGCAACCTAGACTGCCTGGCTGGTCTGAGATCACCATCAGGACAGTTAGATGGTCGCATCTAGAAGAAAGCCTACAGCCTCGCTCGCCTATTGAACTAGGCGGGAGCCTAACAACCACCGTCGTGAAGTCTATGACATCTAGGAGGTGAAGCCACGTATACGCTAATGTCAGCATTAGATAGTGAAGAGCCGTCTGCGACTTGGGCATGTCCTCAGGAATAACAACCGGCGATCGAGACAGTCAGCCAGCCAGTCTAGGTTGCTGCTACCGGGGCAGAAGTACCTATTAAGGGTTTTGACTGGGCACGTCAGTCAATATCGTTATTGACTGCTTTTAATAGATAAAACCAGTCAATAAGGGTTTTGACTGAGGCCCTTAGGCAATATCGTTATTGACTGGTTTTTCCAGTCAATAACGTTATTGACTGGTTAAGGGTTTTGCCTGTAACATATCTATGTAACATATGGATAGCGCCAGCCAATTATAACTCACCATCTGTTCGAAGGGAATGTTAAGATCCGCAAGGGCTTTGTACAGTTTCGCAGCATTCTGATAATGCACATTATCATCAACGTTGCCGTGGAAGATGAAGAAGTCGTGGCCTCTCAGTTTCTCAGCCAGCAGAGTAACGTCACCCGCCTGGTAGCCAGCCAGGTTGGCACCGGGGGTTGGGAGACCCATGTAGCTTATAGATTCACCCATGTAACTTATGGATTAACCCATGTAACTAATGAAATCATCCATGTAACTAAAGAAATCATCCATTTAACTAAAGATTGACCTATGTAACTGGATAACCTATGTAACTAATATGTTGACCCTTGTATCTTATGGATTGACCCATGTAACTAATAGATTGACCCTTGTATCTTATGGATTGACCCATGTAACTAAAGATTGACCTATGTAACTTATAGATTGACCCATGTAACTAATTGATTGGTCCATGTAACTTATGTATACCTATGTTACTAATGAGTTAACCTATGTAACTTGTGTAATGACCCATGTAACTAATATATTGACCCATGTAACTTATATATTGATCCATGTAACTAATATGTTGACCCATGTAACTTTTATATTGACCCATGTAACTTATATATTGACCCATGTAACTTATATATTGACCCATGTAACTTATGGACTGACCCATGTAACTAATAGATATATCTATGTAACATATGGATAGCGCCAGCCAATTGTAACTCACCATCTGCTCGAAGGGAATGTTAAGATCCGCAAGGGCTTTGTACAGTTTCGCAGCATTCTGATAGTGCACATTATCATCAGCGTTGCCGTGGAAGATGAAGAAGTCGTGGCCTCTTAACTTCTCAGCTAGCAGAGTCACGTCACCGGCCTGGTAGCCAGCCAGGTTGTCCTCAGGAGTTGGCACGCCCATATAGCGTTCCGTGTACATAGTGTCTGTGAAAGAGAGGGAAGATGAATATTCACTTTTCAAATTTCATTTCAACTTTCAGTGTATTATCGCATGGTACATTCAGTCGACTAACTGAAGAACCCTGGTAACAGAGTAAAAAAACCGATTGTGGCTGTTGTAGTAGTAAACAAATAACATACAATAATAAATTGCCTCGTGATGCCGGATTAGAGTGACATAATTTTGTTACTTTCTCGTAGTTTCTTTAAGGACCAACAAAGGACCTCAAATTGTCGCTAAGGCCACATCCTTTGAAAGAACCACTTTTCGGCAAAAAGACTGTTTCACAACTGTAGATTCATTGCCATCATAGCTGCTCTGCAAGGGATAGTCTTAATTATTTCAAACATGGGTGCTTTCATAGAAATTCCAGAGATATTTAATAATATTTATTTATTTACGTAAGTTATTTTTATTACGAGTATAAAACATTAAAATATTAGTGGAAAAACATCGATTTCGTATCAATAAACTAATATAGGTATATAAACTCGGAACCCGTAAAACAATAGCGATTCACTGATACTAAATACAATAGAATCTTGTTAAGATTGCGCAACGTAACGGGCTATGATGATGATGACCTTATAGTATTCTTAGACTAAGTAGATAATAAAAAGGTCCTTGCTTCCAGGTCACTAGGATGTGAAAGGATATGCTTCATTACATGTCACTTTAAGATTTATATTGTGATCGATGCTGTGTTTGTACATAAATTGGTGAGAAGTCATGGAGGAAATACAGTACCTAGTCGAGAGTCAATCTAGACGAAAAACTGTTTGTACATAAATTGGTCAGAAGTCATGGAGGAAATATAGTAGTCGAGAGTCAATCTAGAAGAAAAAACAGACTTTACAGGGGATAAATAATCTTCATAATTTGGCCCAAAACGCTGTAGCTGTAGCTCAAAATGCTGTAACGGTGGCCTAAAATGATGTAACTATGGCCCCAAACGCTGTAACTGTAGCCCCAAATGCTGTAACTGTAGCCCCAAACGCTGTAACTGTGGGCCTCAAACGCTGTAACTGTGGCCCCAAAATGCCGTAACGGTGGCCCCAAATGCCGTAACTGTAGCCCCAAACGCTGTAATTGCGGCCCCAAAAGACGTAAATGTGACCCCAAATACTGTAACTGTGGCTTCAAACGCAGTAACTGTAGCCCCAAACGCTGTAACTGTGGGCCTCAAACGCTGTAACTGTGGCCCCAAAATGCCGTAACGGTGGCCCCAAATGCTGTAACTGTAGCCCCAAACGCTGTAATTGCGGCCCCAAAAGACGTAAATGTGACCCCAAATACTGTAACTGTGGCTTCAAACGCAGTAACTGTGGCCCCAAACGATGTAACTGTATCCCAAATTGCCGTAACTGTAGCCCAAAATGATGTGACTGTGGCCCAAAACACTGAAACTGTGGACACAAATGCCGTAACTGTGACCCCAAATGGTATTGTTTTACGCATTTGTCACTAAATACAGTACAGCCACGAAGTGACTGGCGCCCCTGACGCCCCACAAGCGAACATGTGGTCATCATCTCGCAGTAGCGTCAGCATAGTCGCCTACCCGCCGTAACTGTGGCCCTAAATATTGTAACTGTGGCCCCGAATGCTGTAACTATGGCCCCAAATATTGTAACTTTGGCCCCAAATGGTATTGTTTTACTCCTTATTCACTTACTGTAGTACAGCCATGAAGTGACTGGCGCCCCTGAGGCCCCACAAGCGAACATGTGGTCATCATCTCGCAGTAAAGTCAGCAGCGTCGCGTACCCGCCGTAACTGTGGCCCCAAATGTTGTAACTTTAGCTCCAAATGCTGTAACTGTGGCCCCAAATGTTGTAACTTTAGCTCCAAATGCTGTAACTGTGGCCCCAAATTCTGTAACTGTGGCCACAAACGCCGTAGCTATGGTCTAAAATGCTGTAACTGTGGCTCCAAACGCTGTAAGTATGGCCCCCATTTATAATTATTTTACGTTTTATTCACTTACTATAGTAGAGCCACGAAGTGACGGGAGCCCCTGAGGCCCCACAAGCGAACATGTGGTCATCATCTCGCAGTAAAGTCAGCAGCGTCGCGTACCCGCCGTAGCTGTGGCCCCAAATGTTGTAACATTGGCCCCAAATGTTGTAACTTTGGCCCCAAATGCTGTAACTGTGCCCCCAAATGCTGTAACTGTGGCCACAAATTCTGTAACTGTGGGTCCAAACGCTGTAACAGTGGCCCCAAACGCTGTAACTGTAGACCAAAATTTCGTACCTAGCGGTGCCCCAAATGGTATTATTTTATATGCACTTACTATAGTAGAGCCATGAAGTGACAGGCGTCCCTGAGGCTCAAGCGAACATGTGGTCATCATCTCGCAGTAGGGTCAGCAGTGTCGCATACCCGCCGTAGCTGTGGCCCCAAATATTGTAACTATAGCTCAATATGCTGTATCTGTGGCCCCAAACGCTGTAACTGCGGCCCCAAATTCCGTAACTGTGGCCCCAAACTTTGTAACTTTGGCCCCAAATATTGTGACTGTGGCCCCAAGCGTTGCTACAGTGGCCCCCAATTATTATAAAAAAATTGACGTCTTATTTATTTTAGCATCAAATGACACCTACTGTAGTAGAGCCACGAAGTGACTGGCGCCCCTGACGCCCCACAGGCGAACATATGGTCATCATCTCGCAATAGGGTCAGCAGAGTCACGTACCCGCCGTAGCTGTGGCCCCAAATGTTGTAACTGTGGCCCCAAATTCAGTAACTGTGGCCCCAAATGCCATAATTGTGGCCCCAAACGCCGTAACTGTGGCCCCAAATGCCGTAACTGTGGCCCCAAATGGTATTATAAATGCCTTATTATTGACGTCTTATTTATTTTAGTTTCAAATGACACTTACTGTAGTAGAGCCATGAAGTGACAGGCGCCCCTGACGCGCCACAAGCGAACATGTGGTCATCATCTCGCAGTAGGGTCAGCAGAGTCGCGTACCCGCCGTAGCTGTGGCCCCAAATATTGCAACTATAGCCCAAAATGCCGTAACTGTGGCCCCAAATTGTACTATAGACACCTTATTAATGTTAGCTTCAAATGACACTTACTGTAGTAAAGCCATGAAGTGACAGGCGCCCCTGACGCCCCACAAGCGAACATGTGGTCATCATCTCGCAATAAAGTCAGCAGAGTCGCGTACCCGCCGTAGCTGTGGCTCCAAATGTTGTAACTGTGGCCCCAAATTCAGTAACTGTGGCCCCAAATGCCATAATTGTGGCCCCAAACGCCGTAACTGTGGCCCCAAATGCCGTAACTGTGGCCCCAAATGGTATTATAAATGCCTTATTATTGACGTCTTATTTATTTTAGTTTCAAATGACACTTACTGTAGTAGAGCCATGAAGTGACAGGCGCCCCTGACGCGCCACAAGCGAACATGTGGTCATCATCTCGCAGTAGGGTCAGCAGAGTCGCGTACCCGCCGTAGCTGTGGCTCCAAATGTTGTAACTGTGGCCCCAAATTCAGTAACTGTGGCCCCAAATGCCATAATTGTGGCCCCAAACGCCGTAACTGTGGCCCCAAATGCCGTAACTGTGGCCCCAAATGGTATTATAAATGCCTTATTATTGACGTCTTATTTATTTTAGTTTCAAATGACACTTACTGTAGTAGAGCCATGAAGTGACAGGCGCCCCTGACGCGCCACAAGCGAACATGTGGTCATCATCTCGCAGTAGGGTCAGCAGAGTCGCGTACCCGCCGTAAATGTAGCCCCAAATGCTGTAACTGTAGCTCCAAATGCCGTAAATATGGCCCCAACTGCAGTAAGCGTGGCCCCAAATTCAGTAACTGAGGCCCCAAATGTCAATACAGAGGCCCAAAATTCAAAATACCGTTAAACTGTGGCCCCAAATGACAAAACACAGACCTCAAATCCAAAATTCCGGTAAACTGTGGCCCCAAATGTAAGGGTGGCACCAATTAGTATTATTTTACGCCTTATTCACTTACTGTAGTACAGCCATGAAGAGACTGGCGCCCCTGAGGCCCCACAAGCGAACATGTGGTCATCATCTCGCAGTAGGGTCAGCAGAGTCGCGTACCCGCCGTAAATGTAGCCCCAAATGCTGTAACTGTAGCTCCAAATGCCGTAAATATGGCCCCAACTGCAGTAAGCGTGGCCCCAAATTCAGTAACTGAGGCCCCAAATGTCAATACAGAGGCCCAAAATTCAAAATACCGTTAAACTGTGGCCCCAAATGACAAAACACAGACCTCAAATCCAAAATTCCGGTAAACTGTGGCCCCAAATGTAAGGGTGGCACCAATTAGTATTATTTTACGCCTTATTCACTTACTGTAGTACAGCCATGAAGTGACTGGCGCCCCTGAAGCGCCACAAGCGAACATGTGGTCATCATCTCGCAGTAAAGTCAGCAGCGTCGCGTACCCGCCGTAGCTGTGGCCCCAAATGTTGTAACTGTGGCCCCAATCGCTGTAATAACTGTAGCCCCAAATATTGTAACTGTAGCCCAAAATGTTGTAACTGTGGCCCCAATCGCCGTAACTGTAGCCCCAAATGTTGTAACTGTGGCCCCAAATGTTGTAACTGTAGTCCAAAATACCGTAACTGCGGCCCCAAATGGTATTGTTTTACGCATTATTCACTTACTATAGTAGAGCCATGAAGTAACTGGCGCCCCTGAGGCCCCACAAGCGAACATGTGGTCATCATCTCGCAGTAGCGTCAGCAGCGTCGCGTACCCGCCGTAACTGTGGCCCCAAATATTGCAACTATAGCACAATATGCTGTATCTGTGGCCCCAAATTCAGTAACTGTGGCCCCAAACTTTGTAACTTTGGCCCCAAATATTGTGACTGTGGCCCCAAGCGTTGCTACTGTGGCCCCAAATTATTATTAATAAATTGACGTCTTATTTATTTTAGTTTCAAATGACACTTACTGTAGTAGAGCCATGAAGTGACAGGAGCCCCTGAGGCGCCACAAGCGAACATGTGGTCATCATCTCGCAATAAAGTCAGCAGAGTCGCGTACCCGCCGTAGCTGTGGCCCCAAATACCGATGCGATTGCGGTCAATGAACTGGTAACGGTCCAGGACTTGTCTGTAATACAATAAACGATGGTATTAGGTGAGATTACGGTGATAATTTGGGATCTGGAGTACTTTTATTGTTTGGAGCTCAAATTTAACAAACATTCGACAAAAAAGTACTTGTTATTCATTGATCTCGAAAAGTATCGGAAGGTCCGCAATGTACAGAGGTTATTGCAACCTTATTGCAACTAATTTAAATAGGCGTTACTTTGCGGATGAAATCGATAGAACTATGTTTCGCTTCTATCGTGCTTTGATGGCAAGTAATGCTGCTAAGTGAATCATACGTACGACCGAAACTTGATGCACATGCTTAAAAATAACTAACTAAATGATGACTTAATCGCTCGTACCTACGTGTGGTTCACCACTCAGCAGCATAACCTGCCATCATTAGTGCGGAAGAAGTTAAAGATAATATTTCTATCGATTTCATCAGGATGTTAGTTATGCTTCTTTGTAGGAAAGAAAACATGTGCAGGAGACACTGTTTTACGCATAGGTACAATATATTTCAGTTTGAGCTCGACGAATTGAAGGTGACGGGGACTTCGAACGGCGAAGATAATTTTCGTTCTATCTAATTATTCGCTAGGTTTATCTCAGTAAGTACCTATCACGTGTTAAGCTTATAAACTATTTACCTGTTTATGAAATCTGGCAAAGTTTTCTACCATCTACCTTCCACATTTTACCTTTACATGTTTTTAACAAATGACTTTCGCTATTAGTACTGGCGACGCCTATTCCATCTGGGCTACCTCAGTTCAATCAAACATTGCCAACGAAATCTCAACCAAACATTGCAAGTCTATATTGGGCACCTGAGTTCTTACCTGAGCATGACGAAGTGGTCTTCAATCTCGACACTGCCCAGCGCATTGTTAAGCGCGAACAGCATGTCCTGCCCCTTGAGCCCTGACCCGCGACCGTCAGCCTGCATGTAGATTATGTTGCTACGGTTCTTAACAGCTACTACAGTCCACTGCTGGACACAGGCTTCCCCCTATCAGGAGTATTGCCATAGATAGTCTGTATAGTACTGGTTCTTACCTGAGCATGACGAAGTGGTCTTCAATCTCCACACTGCCCAGACCATTGTTGAGCGCGAACAGCATGTCCTGCCCCTTGAGCCCTGACCCGCGACCGTCAGCCTGCATGTAGATTATGTTGCGACGGTTCTAACAACTACTACAGTTGAGATAGTTTCATATACCTGTTTAGTATTGGTTCTTACCTGAGCATGACGAAGTGGTCTTCATATGATAATCTTGCGATGGTTCTCAACAGCTACTACAGTCCACTGCTGGATACAGGCCTTCCTCTATCGAGGGTATTGCCAAAGATACCACGCTTGGCAGGTATACGGGGTGTTAGGGACGGTGTAACGAAAACTTTGCAGGCGTGCTCAGACCATGGAACTGAACAACTTTTACTATGGAGCCAATGGTGGGAAACGAAAAAAAAATTTTCGACCTCCCATACAAAGTCAGTCAGCGGATCGTGAATTTTGTATGGGAGGTCGGAAAATTTTTTTCGTTTCCCACCATTGGCTCCATAGTAAAAGTTGTTCAGTTTGATGGTCTGATCATGCCTGCAAAGTTTTCGGTACACCGTCCCTAACACCCTGTATAGGTGACGCTGTAAAAGATGATTCACTCATAGGGAAAGCTGCTGCTCATTTCCCTGGATAGCTATACCTTAGTCTCTTTTTATGACACCCACGGGTAGAATTGGGGTGATGCTATTCTAAGCCGGCACGTTTGCACGTTGACTGCTAGCCATCGCTATAAGTAAATGAGGTAGCCAGCTGAGGAACGAATGGCGCCACTCACGATTATGGCTTTTTCTCTAATTGGTCGAAAATATGTCCATGTCAAAGTGCAGTTTTATGACACTCACAGGTAGAATTTGGGAGATGCTTTTCTAAGCCAGCATTGCACGTTGACTAGCCATCTTTGTATGTTAATTGTAGATCTTAAACAGTTGTTAAATGTACCTAAGTACCTGCTTAGTACTGGTTCTTACCTGAGCATGACGAAGTGGTCTTCAATCTCGACACTGCCCAGAGCACTGTTGAGAGCAAACAGCATGTCCTGCCCCTTGAGCCCTGACCCGCGACCGTCAGCCTGCATGTAGATTATGTTGCGACGGTTCTAACAGCTAATACAGTCCACTGCTGGACACAGGCCACCCCAGGATATGGCCATAGACACCACGCTTGGCATCAAAAATATGTGACGCTGTAAAAGATGTTTCACTCACAGGGAAAGCTGCTGAAAATTCTCTGGATAACTATCCCTTAGTCGCTTTTTATAAACCCACAGGCAGAATTGGGTGATGCTATTTTAAGCTGCCATTACACGGCGACGGGTAGCCATTTCTGTCTGTTAATTATTTGCTTAGTAGATGTACGACAGTTGCAATGTACATAAGTACCAAAGTACCTGCTTAGTAATGGTTCTTATTTCTTATCTTTTTCTGTGGTTGGTCAAAAATGTGTCGATGTCAAAGTGCCGTTGTTTCTTATTAGTCCGTTGAGGCACAGTCGCACCCTGCTGCCATATAGGTAGATCTCAGAAAGTTTCAGTATAACTGCTTAGTACTGGTTCTCACCTGAGCATGACGAAGTGGTCCTCAATCTCGACACTGCCCAGCGCATTGTTGAGTGCGAACAGCATGTCTTGTCCCTTCAGTCCTGAGCCGCGACCATTAGCCTGCATGTAGATTATGTGGCGATAGTTTTAACAGCTACTACAGTCCACTGCTGGACACAAGCCTCAACCTGTCAGGAGTATTACGGCTGGTCGCTATAATATGTGAATTATTTGGTAGATATATTTATCTTGTAAAGTACCTACCTACTCAGTAATAAATCAGGTCGGCATCGCTATATGTAAATAAAAGTTAGCGATGAGTTGAGGACCTCCTCAGTATGTTTTCGTCGGTTAATGAGGTAGTGAGCTGGGAAACTGATGGCGCCACTTTGGATTGTGCTTTTTATGTCGGATTTATCGAAAATGTGTCAATATCAAAGTGAAGTTACTACTTCATTGGTGCGCTAAGGTATAGTCACGGCTGCATCCTGCTATGAGTTTCCTCCCCATTATTCGCGAGCTAAGCATACCCTATCTTAGAAAGTTTCATATACCTGTTTAGTATTGGTTCTTACCTGAGCATGACGAAGTGGTCTTCAATCTCGACACTGCCCAGCGCATTGTTGAGCGCGAACAGCATGTCCTGCCCCTTGAGCCCTGACCCGCGACCGTCAGCCTGCATGTAGATTATGTTGCTACGGTTCTTAAAAGCTACTACAGTCCACTGCTGGACACAGACCTCCCACTATTGGGGGTATTGCCATAGACACCACGCTTGGCATCAAAAATATGTGACTCTGCAAAATATGTTTCACTCACAGGGAAAGTTGTTGCCCATTCCCTGGATAACTATCTCTTAGTCGCTTTTTATGACAGTCACAGGTAGAATTGGAATGATGCTATTCTAAGCTAGCATTGCACGTTGACTGGTAGCCAACGCTGCGCTGTATGTAAATTATTTGCTAAGTAGATCTAAGACAGTTGTATGGTTCTTATTTCGTATCTTTTTCTGTGATTGGTCGAAAATGTGTCGATCTCAAAGCGCCATTGCTTCTTATTGGTGCGTTGAGGCACAGTCGCACCCTGCTGCCATATAGGTATATCTCAGAAAGTTTGATATACCTGCTTAGTAATAGTTCTTACCTGAGCATGACGAAGTGGTCTTCAATCTCGACACTGCCCAGCGCATTTTTTTAGAGCAGTTGCTTCTTATTAGTGCGTTTATGCTGCTGCTACCTGCTATAATTATTAGCAAGCTAGGTAGATCTCGTAAAGTTTCATTTACTAGTACTGGTTCTTACCTGAGCATGACGAAGTGGTCTTCGATCTCGACACTGCCCAGCGCATTGTTGAGCGCGAACAGCATGTCCTGCCCCTTGAGCCCTGACCCGCGACCGTCAGCCTGCATGTAGATTATGTTGCTATGGTTCTAACAGCTACTACAGTTGAGAAAGCTTCATATACTACTATTAGTTCTTACCTGAGCATGACGAAATGGTCTTCAATCTCGACACTGCCCAGCGCATTGTTGAGCGCGAACAGCATGTCCTGCCCCTTGAGCCCTGACCCGCGACCGTCAGCCTGCATGTAGATTATGTTGCGATGGTTCTAACAGCTACTACAGTCCACTGCTGGACACAGGCCTCCATCTATTGGGGTTGCTATAGACACCACGCTTGGCAGGCGTATAAGTGACGCTGTAAAATATGTTTCACTCACAGGGAAAGCAGCTGCCCATTCCCTGGATAACTATTCCTTAGTCGCAAAAAAAAAAACACATTCAACGCAAATCCGACACAGTAGGTTAGGTTAGGTTAGAACAGTGACCCCCTGGAGCGAACGAAGTGAGCGACCAAGCTTACTATAGAACATATTTCATATAAAAACAATATCGATTAAGCTAGAAATGCATATAATATTATCGATCTAGTCACATCACTATTCTACCACAACACGTGATGTCTCCAACCATCATGTCGTGCAATCCACCCCCGTGCACTTTCGGTACGGGGTGATGGATGGCGACATTGTTTTGATTCCATCCACCATGTCGTGCTTCATCACGTCGTACATTACTCTGACGGCCAGTATTATGGTGTACAATACTATGTTGTACAATGTAGGGACTCATCAGGAGTATTGCCATAGATAGTCTGTATAGTACTGGTTGTTACCTGAGCATGACGAAGTGGTCTTCAATCTCGACACTGCCCAGCGCATTGTTGAGCGCGAACAGCATGTCCTGCCCCTTGAGCCCTGACCCGCGACCGTCAGCCTGCATGTAGATTATTTTGCGACGGTTCTTCACAGCTACCACAGTTGAGATAGTTTCATATACCTGCTTAGTAATGGTTGTTACCTGAGCATGACGAAGTGGTCTTCAATCTCGACACTGCCCAGCGCATTGTTGAGCGCGAACAGCATGTCCTGCCCCTTGAGCCCTGACCCGCGACCGTCAGCCTGCATGTAGATTATGTTACTACGGTTCCCCTTGTATACCAGCTATAGTATAGGCTGTGAACTTTAAGTTGAGGGTAGTAAGGATCAAAATCACTGGTACATGCTGTACCACGGTAGTTGAGGGATTAACAGCTACTACAGTCCACTGCTGGACACAGGCCTCCCCCTATCAGGAGTATTGCCATAGCCTGCTTAGTAATGGTTCTTACCTGAGCATGACGAAGTGGTCTTCAATCTCGACACTGCCCAGAGCATTGTTGAGAGCAAACAGCATGTCTTGTCCCTTCAGTCCTGACCCGCGGCCGTCAGCCTGCATCTAGATTATGTGGCTACTAGTCCTTAATAGACACAACAGTCCACTGCTGGACACAGATGACAGACCACACACTATCAGGAGTATTACCATAGCCTGCTTAGTACTGGTTCTTACCTGAGCATGACGAAGTGGTCTTCAATCTCGACACTGCCCAGAGCATTGTTGAGCGCGAACAGCATGTCCTGCCCCTTGAGCCCTGACCCGCGACCGTCAGCCTGCATGTAGATTATGTTGCGGCTGTTTTTATTAGACACAACAGTCCACTGCTGGACACAGGCCATCCCTAGATATTGCTATAGACACCACGTGTGCCAGACGTATAGGTGACGCAGTAAAAGATGTTTTAAAGCTGCTGTCCATTTCCTGGATAACTATCCCTTAGTCGCTTTTTATGACACCCACAGGTAGAATTGGGGGTGTGCTATTCTAAGCCGGCATTGCACGTTGACTGGTAGCCATTGCTGTATATGAATTATTTGCTAAGTAGATCTCAGACAGTTGCAATGTACATAAGTACCAAAGTACCTGCTTAGTAATGGTTCATATTTCTTAACTTTTTTTGTGATTGGTCGAAAATGTGTCGATGTCGAAGTGCCGATGCTTCTAATCGGTGCGTTGAGGCACAGTCGCACCCTGCTGCCATATGTATAGGTAGATCTCAGATAGTATGTCATGTACCTGCTTAGTAATGGTTCTTACCTAATGGCCTATTCGAATGACCGTACAATAGTACTGGTTGTTACCTGAGCATGACGAAGTGGTCTTCAATCTCGACACTGCCCAGCGCGTTGTTGAGCGCGAACAGCATGTCCTGCCCCTTGAGCCCTGACCCGCGACCGCCAGCCTGCAGTGAGATTATGTTGCTACTAGACAAAACAGTCCACTGCTGGACACAGGCCTCCCACTATCAGGAGTACTGCCATAGCCTGCTTAGTACTGGTTCTTACCTGAGCATGACGAAGTGGTCTTCAATCTCGACACTGCCCAGCGCATTGTTGAGCGCGAACAGCATGTCCTGCCCCTAGAGCCCTGACCCGCGACCGTCAGCCTGCATGTAGATTATGTTGCTACTAGTCCTTAATAGACCCAACAGTCCACTGCTGGACACAGATGACAGACCTCACACCATCAAAAGTATTGCCATAGTCTGTTGGTTGCTGGTTCCTACCTGAGCATGACGAAGTGGTCTTCAATCTCGACACTGCCCAGAGCATTGTTGAGAGCAAACAGCATGTCCTGCCCCTTGAGCCCTGACCCGCGACCGTCAGCCTGCATGTAGATTATCCCCGGGATATTGCTATAAACACTACTCTTGTAGGCTTTTTATTACACCCACAATTGGAGTCAGCGCTGTATGTAAATTATTCGTTAAGTAGGTCTCAGACAGTTGCAATTTACATAAGTACCTTCTTAGAATGGTTCTTATTACTTATCTTTTCTGTGATTGGTCGAAAATGTGTCGATGTGAAAAAGCCGGTTGCTTCTTATCGGTGGGTTGAGGCACAGTCACACCCTGCTGCCATATAGGTAGATCTCAGAAAGTGTCATATACCTGCTTAGTACTGGTTCTTACCTGAGCATGACGAAGTGGTCTTCAATCTCGACACTGCCCAGCGCATTGTTGAGCGCGAACAGCATGTCCTGCCCCTTCAGTCCTGACCCGCGACCGTCAGCCTGCATGTAGATTATTTTGCGATAGTTCTAATAGCTACTACAGTCCACTGCTGGACACAAGCCTCCACCTATTAGGGGTATTGTCATAGACACCAAGCTTGGCATCAAAAATAGGTGACGCGGTACAAGATGTTTCACGCACAGAGAAAGCTGCTGCCCATCTCCTTGGATAACTATCCCGTAGTCGCTTTTTATGACACCCACAGGTGGAATTGGGGTGATGCTATTATAAGCCAGCATTGCGCGCTCTTTGGTAGTCACCGCTGTATGTAAATAATTTGCTAAGTAAGTCTCAGACAGTTGCAATGTACCTTCATAAGTAGGAACCTTCTTAGTTATGGTTCTTATTTCTTATCTTTTTCTGTGATTGATCGAAAATGTGTCGATGTCGAAGTGCCTTTGCTTCTTATTGGTGCGTTGAGGCACAGTCGCACCCTGCTGCCATATAGGTAGATCTCAGATAGTTTCATATACCTGCTTAGTACTGGTTCTTACCTGAGCATGACGAAGTGATCTTCAATCTCGACACTGCCCAGCGCATTGTTGAGCGCGAACAGCATGTCCTGCCCCTTGAGCCCTGACCCGCGACCGTCAGCCTGCATGTAGACTATGTTGCTACGGTTCTTAGTAGCTACTACAGTTGAGAAAGCTTCATATACTAGTAATGGTTCTTACCTGAGCATGACGAAGTGGTCTTCAATCTCGACACTGCCCAGCGTATTGTTGAGCGCGAACAGCATGTCCTGCCCCTTGAGCCCTGACCCGCGACCGTCAGCCTGCATGTAGATTATGTTGCTACGGTTCTATCAGCTACTACAGTCCACTGCTAGACACAGATGCCAGACCTCACACTATCAGGAGTATTGCCATAGCCTGTTTAGTACTGGTTCTTACCTGAGCATGACGAAGTGGTCTTCAATCTCGACACTGCCCAGCGCTTTGTTGAGAGCAAACAGCATGTCTTGTCCCTTCAGTCCTGACCCGTGACCGTCAGCCTGCATGTAGACTATGTTGCGACTAGTCCTTAATAGACACAACAGTCCACTGCTGGACACAGGCCTCCCCGGGGATATTACCACAGACACCACGCTTAGCAGGCGTAAAGGTGCATGTTCTTACTCTTACCTGAGCATGACGAAGTGGTCTTCAATCTCGACACTGCCCAGAGCATTGTTGAGCGCGAACAGCATGTCCTGCCCCTTGAGCCCTGACCCGCGACCGTCAGCCTGCATGTAGATTATGTTGCTACTGGTCGCCATTGCTATATCATGATAATTATTTGCTAAAAAGTATTTTCTCAGTACTTACTCAGGTCGCCATTGCTATATGTAAATAAAAGTTCGCGACGAATTGAGAACCTCCTCTGTTTTTTCGTCGGTTAATCAGGTAACAAACTGAGGAACTGATAGCATTGCAATGTCAAAGAGCAGTTGCTTCTTATTGGTGCGTTTATGCTGCTGCTACCTGCTTTAATTATTAGCAAGCTAGGTAGATCTCATAAAGATTCATTTACTAGTAAGGGTTCTTACCTGAGCATAACGAAGTGGTCTTCAATCTCGACACTGCCCAGCGCATTGTTAAGCGCGAACAGCATGTCCTGCCCCTTGAGCCCTGACCCGCGACCGTCAGCCTGCATGTAGATTATGTTGCGGCTGTTTTTATTAGACACAACAGTCCACTGCTGGACACAGGCCATCCCTAGATATTGCTATAGACACCACGTGTGCCAGACGTATAGGTGACGCAGTAAAAGATGTTTTAAAGCTGCTGTCCATTTCCTGGATAACTATCCCTTAGTCGCTTTTTATGACACCCACAGGTAGAATTGGGGGTGTGCTATTCTAAGCCGGCATTGCACGTTGACTGGTAGCCATTGCTGTATATGAATTATTTGCTAAGTAGATCTCAGACAGTTGCAATGTACATAAGTACCAAAGTACCTGCTTAGTAATGGTTCATATTTCTTAACTTTTTTTGTGATTGGTCGAAAATGTGTCGATGTCGAAGTGCCGATGCTTCTAATCGGTGCGTTGAGGCACAGTCGCACCCTGCTGCCATATGTATAGGTAGATCTCAGATAGTATGTCATGTACCTGCTTAGTAATGGTTCTTACCTAATGGCCTATTCGAATGACCGTACAATAGTACTGGTTGTTACCTGAGCATGACGAAGTGGTCTTCAATCTCGACACTGCCCAGCGCATTGTTGAGCGCGAACAGCATGTCTTGTCCCTTGAGCCCTGACCCGCGACCGTCAGCCTGCATGTAGATTATGTTGCGATAGTTCTTAACAGCTACTACAGTTGAGAAAGCTTCATATACTAGTACTGGTTCTTACCTGAGCATGACGAAGTGGTCTTCAATCTCGACACTGCCCAGTGCATTGTTGAGCGCGAACAGCATGTCCTGCCCCTTGAGCCCTGACCCGCGACCGTCAGCCTGCATGTAGACTATGTTGCGACTGGTAGCCATGTACGTGTGGTAGCCTGCAGGACAAGGTTGCTTTTTAATTTATTGGCAGTGACGGAGACTGACAGAGTTTTTTGACAAACTTTTGACCTACGTGGCTTAAATGAGCGTTTTCATAGCCGTTTTCGCTCGGCCTACCCCAAAAATGATTTCAAGTGATTTATGTATGTATCATCGAAAAAAACAAAGAAGGTGGTCTTGTAGAATGTAATATAATAAATTTTAATTTATTATTTGCATGCACCGTCAGCTGATTGATATTAATTATTTTTATACACAGTCACCAGTTCCAGTTGCGAAATTGGTTGAACATCAACATAACATAACATTACGACTAAATTAACAATTAATGTAGTGAAATGGAAAGATAATAAATGAATGAGGTTATAGAACAAAAGTGAAATAAATAGGTACTATAATAACGTCATTACCTGACATCAATAACTTTAAACAATATGCCGATATTGGCATCATTTAGCATCTGTTCAAATACCAAATTGGATACACGTTCCAGCCAAGTAAACATTTATTCGAAACAAATATTCGGAATGTGCAAATTAAGTTGTGTATTCACGTATTCGTAATTATGAACAAATTGAATACTTAGCCGTGGAAAGTTCTTTACATATATTTATATACGTACCTATTATACTAGGCTATGACTGTGATGAAAAGGCGACCACATACATATATAACAAAGAACACAATACATATATACGGTTACATTTAATTAAGTACAAATCTCTTGAGGGTGTAATCTACTCACAAAACTGAACAACTTTTGTTTGAAACTTTTCTTCGAAATATGAAAAAAAAATTTGGTCCTCCCATACTAAGTGACACACTTTTTCAGCATTTTTGTATGGGAGGTCCAACATTTTTTTTCATATTTCGATGAATAGTTTCAAACAAAAGTTGTTCAGTTTTGTGAGTAGATCACACCCTCAAGAGATTTGTACTTAATTAAATGTAACCCTATGTACATAACACATTATCTAAATAAATGTATTGCTGAAATAAAAATATTATAATAATATTCTTGATATACATAGACATCAGGTACCCCTGTATGCATCTGCCATATATGTTAATGGCATTGAGTCCCGTATGTGGAAATTCCGAAGACCTCACAGTTCCAGTAAAGAAAAAAACATTACTGAGCAAAATTTATGTCCAATCCTGGAGGTAAGTGTCTCCTGAGTGCCGTGAAGCCGTTTTCTAGTGATGAAATCTTTGCTGTAGTAAAATTCACAGGCACTTACCAACAGCAAAGTTTTCTTGCACAGCATTGGTACCAGGTCCGGAGTACACGTGGAAAATCATAGGATATTTAGTGTTTGTATCATTCATGTCCAATCCAGGTGGTAAATGAAGCCTGACAGGTGCCGGGAAGCCGTTTTCCAGGGACGAAATCATTGCTATAGTAAAATTCACAGGCACTTACCAACAGCAAAGTTTTCTTGCACAGCATTGGTACCAGGTCCGGAGTACACGTGGAAAATCATAGGATATTTAGTGTTTGTATCATTCATGTCCAATCCAGGTGGTAAATGAAGCCTGACAGGTGCCGGGAAGCCGTTTTCTAAGGGTACGTTGAAGATGAGGCTGGTGGGGCGCTGCTTGCCGATGAGGTTCTGACGCACAACGGCATTGTCTTCCCAAGTGTAGAGGACTGTTGCGGTCTGTAGGGGAAATGAGACTTAAGACATTTATAAGCAGTAATCACATAACAGGAAAAACGTATCTGTATCAATTCATAACAATAACAAAAAGAAGAGCATGTCAATTTATTACAATTATAAAAATTCCAGCAATTCGTTAATATGGGCAAATGAATCCTGCTCGCCATATGGTGCCGGCTTAGAATAGCATCACCCCATATCTTTTCCGTGGGTGTCGTAAAAAACGACTAAGGGATTTGAGAGTTGATGTTGATTTTAAGCGATGAAACTTGTCGATATGGTAATACACAGTCTTCTGAATGACTCTCAAACTTTTGTCAGACGTGGTGTAAGTGGCAACTTTTACAGCCGTTAAGGCTCTGCATATCCCGCAAGGGATATACGCGTGATATATGTTTATATGCCGTGTGGTACCAGCAGAGTAGAATAGCACCACCCCCTCTCTTCCCGTGGGGGTCGTAAGAGGCGACCGAGAAAAAAAACCCGACCCAAACAGCCAGGGCCAACCGCATGGTGGCGGTTAATCCACCACAAAAGCATTCCCAAGGAGGGTTGACGTCAGGCAGACGGCCGGTCGTAAAATTAAGCCAAATCCTATGCAACACGATTTTGTGTTCAGCAAAACGTGTTGCACCGATCCCAGGTGATTTAGTTAGGGCCGGGAAGATGATGATATTATGTTTATAAGATGTTGCATTCGCTACTCACCCAGGGGTCCATAATGAAGACAGCCGAAGGTTCGTCAATAGAAGAGCACGTGACAGTCAAGTATCTGCCTCCGAGACTGGCAGACGCAGTGACCCACGAGCAGTTACCGCCCTCGGGCATCTGTAAGTGGAGACATGGTCGTGGCTACTCACCCAGGGGTCTATAATGAAGACAGCCGAAGGTTCGTCAATAGAAGAGCACGTGACAGTCAAGTATCTGCCTCCGAGACTGGCAGACGCAGTGACCCACGAGCAGTTACCGCCCTCGGGCATCTGTAAGTGGAGACATGGTCGTGGCTACTCACCCAGGGGTCTATAATGAAGACAGCCGAAGGTTCGTCAATAGAAGAGCACGTGACAGTCAAGTATCTGCCTCCGAGACTGGCAGACGCAGTGACCCACGAGCAGTTACCGCCCTCGGGCATCTGTAAGTGGAGACATGGTCGTGGCTACTCACCCAGGGGTCTATAATGAAGACAGCCGAAGGTTCGTCAATAGAAGAGCACGTGACAGTCAAGTATCTGCCTCCGAGACTGGCAGACGCAGTGACCCACGAGCAGTTACCGCCCTCGGGCATCTGTAAGTGGAGACATGGTCGTGGCTACTCACCCAGGGGTCTATAATGAAGACAGCCGAAGGTTCGTCAATAGAAGAGCACGTGACAGTCAAGTATCTGCCTCCGAGGCTGGCGCTGGCGGTGACCCACGAGCAGTTACCGCCCTCGGGCATCTGTAAGTGGAAACATCGTATGACATAAAAATTTAAACCAAAACAATAATATCTTCTGCTAGAATGTTCTATCTTCCCCATATATTTCCCGTGGGTGTCGTAAGAAGCGACTAAGAGATTTGAGAGTTTATGTGTGTTGCAGTTATAGGCACATGCTGACAACCTGTAACTATAGTCTTCTTTTCGAGTGGGACACCGAGTCATCCAACTACCCGATGAACCCTGGTGTCAGATTTTTTCTCTGTAACTATAGTGATACACAGTCAACTCTCTACCTAACTTTTTTTGACATCCACTTACGCTCTGCCTACCCCGAAAGGAATATAGGCGTCTTATTTGTATGTACTTATGTAGTATGCAAAAACAAGGTCTATTAAGTTATCATACCACTATCATTTCACTTCCCGTGTAAGATATTGTTTTTGTGAAACTTGCCTTTTCCACCGCAATCAAGATTTGAACCTGCAACTTTCGCCATTGGTACTGGCAACGCCCAACAATTACACAATTGGTAATTGTTGCGAAAATTTCCAAATATTTTTTGGCCATTCATTACGCTTGGCAGAGCTGCGTTTCAGCAAGAACCTATTTAACTAGAAATTGCAAACACGGAATCATCTCTATATGCGATCTCTTCCAGACAACCTATTTGCTACCCACCTGTATGTCGCAGCTGACGCAGCCATCCCGCGCGCCCGCCACGTGCACCTGTGTGCGCCAGGGCTGCTCCTGCACCGTGCGAGTGTAGTAGCTTTGGAACAACCTATATGCTACGTACCTGTATGTAGTAGCTGTGGAACAACCTATATGCTACGTACCTGTATGTAGTAGCTGTGGAACAACCTATATGCTACGTACCTGTATGTAGTAGCTGTGGAACAACCTATATGCTACGTACCTGTATGTAGTAGCTGTGGAACAACCTATATGCTACGTACCTGTATGTAGTAGCTGTGGAACAACCTATATGCTACGTACCTGTATGTAGTAGCTGTGGAACAACCTATATGCTACGTACCTGTATGTAGTAGCTGTGGAACAACCTATATGCTACGTACCTGTATGTAGTAGCTGTGGAACAACCTATATGCTACGTACCTGTATGTAGTAGCTGTGGAACAACCTATATGCTACGTACCTGTATGTAGTAGCTGTGGAACAACCTATATGCTACGTACCTGTAGTGTAGTAGCTGTGGAACAACCTATATGCTACGTACCTGTATGTAGTAGCTGGAACAACCTATATGCTACGTACCTGTATGTAGTAGCTGTGGAACAACCTATATGCTACGTACCTGTATGTAGTAGCTGTGGAACAACCTATATGCTACGTACCTGTATGTAGTAGCTGTGGAACAACCTATATGCTACGTACCTGTATGTAGTAGCTGTGGAACAACCTATATGCTACGTACCTGTATGTAGTAGCTGTGGAACAACCTATATGCTACGTACCTGTAGTGTAGTAGCTGTGGAACAACCTATATGCTACGTACCTGTATGTAGTAGCTGTGGAACAACCTATATGCTACCCACCTGTAGTGTAGTAGCTGTGGAACAACCTATATGCTACGTACCTGTATGTAGTAGCTGTGGAACAACCTATATGCTACCCACCTGTAGTGTAGTAGCTGTGGAACAACCTATATGCTACGTACCTGTATGTAGTAGCTTTGGAACAACCTATATGCTACCCACCTGTAGTGTAGTAGCTGTGGAACAACCTATATGCTACGTACCTGTATGTAGTAGCTGTGGAACAACCTATATGCTACGTACCTGTATGTAGTAGCTGTGGAACAACCTATATGCTACGTACCTGTATGTAGTAGCTGTGGAACAACCTATATGCTACGTACCTGTATGTAGTAGCTGTGGAACAACCTATATGCTACGTACCTGTATGTAGTAGCTGTGGAACAACCTATATGCTACGTACCTGTAGTGTAGTAGCTGTGGAACAACCTATATGCTACGTACCTGTAGTGTAGTAGCTGTGGAACAACCTATATGCTACGTACCTGTAGTGTAGTAGCTGTGGAACAACCTATATGCTACCCACCTGTAGTGTAGTAGCTGTGGAACAACCTATATGCTACGTACCTGTATGTAGTAGCTGTGGAACAACCTATATGCTACGTACCTGTAGTGTAGTAGCTGTGGAACAACCTATATGCTACGTACCTGTAGTGTAGTAGCTGTGGAACAACCTATATGCTACCCACCTGTAGTGTAGTAGCTGTGGAACAACCTATATGCTACCCACCTGTAGTGTAGTAGCTGTGGAACAACCTATATGCTACCCACCTGTAGTGTAGTAGCTGTGGAACAACCTATATGCTACGTACCTGTATGTAGTAGCTGTGGAACAACCTATATGCTACCCACCTGTAGTGTAGTAGCTGTGGAACAACCTATATGCTACCCACCTGTAGTGTAGTAGCTGTGGAACAACCTATATGCTACGTACCTGTATGTAGTAGCTGTGGAACAACCTATATGCTACGTACCTGTATGTAGTAGCTGTGGAACAACCTATATGCTACCCACCTGTAGTGTAGTAGCTGTGGAACAACCTATATGCTACGTACCTGTATGTAGTAGCTGTGGAACAACCTATATGCTACCCACCTGTAGTGTAGTAGCTGTGGAACAACCTATATGCTACGTACCTGTATGTAGTAGCTGTGGAACAACCTATATGCTACCCACCTGTAGTGTAGTAGCTGTGGAACAACCTATATGCTACGTACCTGTATGTAGTAGCTGTGGAACAACCTATATGCTACCCACCTGTAGTGTAGTAGCTGTGGAACAACCTATATGCTACGTACCTGTATGTAGTAGCTGTGGAACAACCTATATGCTACGTACCTGTATGTAGTAGCTGTGGAACAACCTATATGCTACGTACCTGTATGTAGTAGCTGTGGAACAACCTATATGCTACCCACCTGTAGTGTAGTAGCTGTGGAACAACCTATATGCTACCCACCTGTAGTGTAGTAGCTGTGGAACAACCTATATGCTACGTACCTGTATGTAGTAGCTGTGGAACAACCTATATGCTACCCACCTGTAGTGTAGTAGCTGTGGAACAACCTATATGCTACGTACCTGTATGTAGTAGCTGTGGAACAACCTATATGCTACCCACCTGTAGTGTAGTAGCTGTGGAACAACCTATATGCTACGTACCTGTAGTGTAGTAGCTGTGGAACAACCTATATGCTACGTACCTGTAGTGTAGTAGCTGTGGAACAACCTATATGCTACGTACCTGTAGTGTAGTAGCTGTGGAACAACCTATATGCTACCCACCTGTAGTGTAGTAGCTGTGGAACAACCTATATGCTACGTACCTGTATGTAGTAGCTGTGGAACAACCTATATGCTACGTACCTGTATGTAGTAGCTGTGGAACAACCTATATGCTACCCACCTGTAGTGTAGTAGCTGTGGAACAACCTATATGCTACGTACCTGTATGTAGTAGCTGTGGAACAACCTATATGCTACCCACCTGTAGTGTAGTAGCTGTGGAACAACCTATATGCTACCCACCTGTAGTGTAGTAGCTGTGGAACAACCTATATGCTACGTACCTGTATGTAGTAGCTGTGGAACAACCTATATGCTACCCACCTGTAGTGTAGTAGCTGTGGAACAACCTATATGCTACCCACCTGTAGTGTAGTAGCTGTGGAACAACCTATATGCTACGTACCTGTATGTAGTAGCTGTGGAACAACCTATATGCTACGTACCTGTAGTGTAGTAGCTGTGGAACAACCTATATGCTACCCACCTGTAGTGTAGTAGCTGTGGAACAACCTATATGCTACGTACCTGTATGTAGTAGCTGTGGAACAACCTATATGCTACGTACCTGTAGTGTAGTAGCTGTGGAACAACCTATATGCTACCCACCTGTAGTGTAGTAGCTGTGGAACAACCTATATGCTACGTACCTGTATGTAGTAGCTGTGGAACAACCTATATGCTACGTACCTGTAGTGTAGTAGCTGTGGAACAACCTATATGCTACGTACCTGTATGTAGTAGCTGTGGAACAACCTATATGCTACGTACCTGTATGTAGTAGCTGTGGAACAACCTATATGCTACGTACCTGTATGTAGTAGCTGTGGAACAACCTATATGCTACGTACCTGTATGTAGTAGCTGTGGAACAACCTATATGCTACGTACCTGTATGTAGTAGCTGTGGAACAACCTATATGCTACCCACCTGTAGTGTAGTAGCTGTGGAACAACCTATATGCTACGTACCTGTATGTAGTAGCTGTGGAACAACCTATATGCTACGTACCTGTAGTGTAGTAGCTGTGGAACAACCTATATGCTACGTACCTGTATGTAGTAGCTGTGGAACAACCTATATGCTACCCACCTGTAGTGTAGTAGCTGTGGAACAACCTATATGCTACCCACCTGTAGTGTAGTAGCTGTGGAACAACCTATATGCTACGTACCTGTATGTAGTAGCTGTGGAACAACCTATATGCTACGTACCTGTATGTAGTAGCTGTGGAACAACCTATATGCTACCCACCTGTAGTGTAGTAGCTGTGGAACAACCTATATGCTACGTACCTGTATGTAGTAGCTGTGGAACAACCTATATGCTACCCACCTGTAGTGTAGTAGCTGTGGAACAACCTATATGCTACGTACCTGTATGTAGTAGCTGTGGAACAACCTATATGCTACGTACCTGTATGTAGTAGCTGTGGAACAACCTATATGCTACGTACCTGTATGTAGTAGCTGTGGAACAACCTATATGCTACCCACCTGTAGTGTAGTAGCTGTGGAACAACCTATATGCTACGTACCTGTATGTAGTAGCTGTGGAACAACCTATATGCTACGTACCTGTATGTAGTAGCTGTGGAACAACCTATATGCTACGTACCTGTATGTAGTAGCTGTGGAACAACCTATATGCTACGTACCTGTATGTAGTAGCTGTGGAACAACCTATATGCTACGTACCTGTATGTAGTAGCTGTGGAACAACCTATATGCTACGTACCTGTATGTAGTAGCTGTGGAACAACCTATATGCTACGTACCTGTAGTGTAGTAGCTGTGGAACAACCTATATGCTACGTACCTGTAGTGTAGTAGCTGTGGAACAACCTATATGCTACGTACCTGTATGTAGTAGCTGTGGAACAACCTATATGCTACGTACCTGTATGTAGTAGCTGTGGAACAACCTATATGCTACGTACCTGTATGTAGTAGCTGTGGAACAACCTATATGCTACGTACCTGTATGTAGTAGCTGTGGAACAACCTATATGCTACGTACCTGTATGTAGTAGCTGTGGAACAACCTATATGCTACGTACCTGTATGTAGTAGCTGTGGAACAACCTATATGCTACGTACCTGTATGTAGTAGCTGTGGAACAACCTATATGCTACGTACCTGTATGTAGTAGCTGTGGAACAACCTATATGCTACGTACCTGTATGTAGTAGCTGTGGAACAACCTATATGCTACCCACCTGTAGTGTAGTAGCTGTGGAACAACCTATATGCTACGTACCTGTATGTAGTAGCTGTGGAACAACCTATATGCTACCCACCTGTAGTGTAGTAGCTGTGGAACAACCTATATGCTACGTACCTGTAGTGTAGTAGCTGTGGAACAACCTATATGCTACGTACCTGTAGTGTAGTAGCTGTGGAACAACCTATATGCTACGTACCTGTAGTGTAGTAGCTGTGGAACAACCTATATGCTACCCACCTGTAGTGTAGTAGCTGTGGAACAACCTATATGCTACGTACCTGTATGTAGTAGCTGTGGAACAACCTATATGCTACGTACCTGTATGTAGTAGCTGTGGAACAACCTATATGCTACCCACCTGTAGTGTAGTAGCTGTGGAACAACCTATATGCTACGTACCTGTATGTAGTAGCTGTGGAACAACCTATATGCTACCCACCTGTAGTGTAGTAGCTGTGGAACAACCTATATGCTACCCACCTGTAGTGTAGTAGCTGTGGAACAACCTATATGCTACGTACCTGTATGTAGTAGCTGTGGAACAACCTATATGCTACCCACCTGTAGTGTAGTAGCTGTGGAACAACCTATATGCTACCCACCTGTAGTGTAGTAGCTGTGGAACAACCTATATGCTACCCACCTGTAGTGTAGTAGCTGTGGAACAACCTATATGCTACGTACCTGTATGTAGTAGCTGTGGAACAACCTATATGCTACCCACCTGTAGTGTAGTAGCTTTGGAACAACCTATATGCTACGTACCTGTATGTAGTAGCTGTGGAACAACCTATATGCTACGTACCTGTATGTAGTAGCTGTGGAACAACCTATATGCTACGTACCTGTAGTGTAGTAGCTGTGGAACAACCTATATGCTACGTACCTGTAGTGTAGTAGCTGTGGAACAACCTATATGCTACCCACCTGTAGTGTAGTAGCTGTGGAACAACCTATATGCTACGTACCTGTATGTAGTAGCTGTGGAACAACCTATATGCTACGTACCTGTAGTGTAGTAGCTGTGGAACAACCTATATGCTACGTACCTGTATGTAGTAGCTGTGGAACAACCTATATGCTACGTACCTGTATGTAGTAGCTGTGGAACAACCTATATGCTACGTACCTGTATGTAGTAGCTGTGGAACAACCTATATGCTACGTACCTGTATGTAGTAGCTGTGGAACAACCTATATGCTACGTACCTGTATGTAGTAGCTGTGGAACAACCTATATGCTACCCACCTGTAGTGTAGTAGCTGTGGAACAACCTATATGCTACGTACCTGTATGTAGTAGCTGTGGAACAACCTATATGCTACGTACCTGTAGTGTAGTAGCTGTGGAACAACCTATATGCTACGTACCTGTATGTAGTAGCTGTGGAACAACCTATATGCTACCCACCTGTAGTGTAGTAGCTGTGGAACAACCTATATGCTACCCACCTGTAGTGTAGTAGCTGTGGAACAACCTATATGCTACGTACCTGTATGTAGTAGCTGTGGAACAACCTATATGCTACGTACCTGTATGTAGTAGCTGTGGAACAACCTATATGCTACCCACCTGTAGTGTAGTAGCTGTGGAACAACCTATATGCTACGTACCTGTATGTAGTAGCTGTGGAACAACCTATATGCTACCCACCTGTAGTGTAGTAGCTGTGGAACAACCTATATGCTACGTACCTGTATGTAGTAGCTGTGGAACAACCTATATGCTACGTACCTGTATGTAGTAGCTGTGGAACAACCTATATGCTACGTACCTGTATGTAGTAGCTGTGGAACAACCTATATGCTACCCACCTGTAGTGTAGTAGCTGTGGAACAACCTATATGCTACGTACCTGTATGTAGTAGCTGTGGAACAACCTATATGCTACGTACCTGTATGTAGTAGCTGTGGAACAACCTATATGCTACGTACCTGTATGTAGTAGCTGTGGAACAACCTATATGCTACGTACCTGTATGTAGTAGCTGTGGAACAACCTATATGCTACGTACCTGTATGTAGTAGCTGTGGAACAACCTATATGCTACGTACCTGTATGTAGTAGCTGTGGAACAACCTATATGCTACGTACCTGTAGTGTAGTAGCTGTGGAACAACCTATATGCTACGTACCTGTAGTGTAGTAGCTGTGGAACAACCTATATGCTACGTACCTGTATGTAGTAGCTGTGGAACAACCTATATGCTACGTACCTGTATGTAGTAGCTGTGGAACAACCTATATGCTACGTACCTGTATGTAGTAGCTGTGGAACAACCTATATGCTACGTACCTGTATGTAGTAGCTGTGGAACAACCTATATGCTACGTACCTGTATGTAGTAGCTGTGGAACAACCTATATGCTACGTACCTGTATGTAGTAGCTGTGGAACAACCTATATGCTACGTACCTGTATGTAGTAGCTGTGGAACAACCTATATGCTACGTACCTGTATGTAGTAGCTGTGGAACAACCTATATGCTACGTACCTGTATGTAGTAGCTGTGGAACAACCTATATGCTACGTACCTGTATGTCGCAGCTGACGCAGCCATCCCGCGCGCCCGCCACGTGCACCTGTGTGCGCCAGGGCTGGTCCTGCACCGTGCGAGTGTAGTAGCTGTGGAAACAATTTTTATTAGGATTGGATTTTGAACATCTTGTTTTGATGTACATACTGGGTTTTTATTGCACTCACAGTGCTATAAAATTGTCATATATGAAATGAAAAGTTGAAAAATTCATTAGCGTCAGCTGGGACTTCAACTCGAGATCGGGGAGTACCGTCCCACTGCTCTGCCAACTGGGCTACCGGCGCCTGGCTGACCCTAACGAATCTTCAAACCTCTTGATGCTCGTCTTGAAGCGAACATCTAGCGACATCTGGTAGAAAGTATTTAAACTTTTCGCTTCGAGACGAGTATCAAGAGGTTGAAATATTCGGTAGGGCCAGCCAGGCGTCGTTAGGTCAGTTGCTCCCTGTGAATACGATAATCATAATAATAATGCGATAATCAGCCTGCCTAGAATGGTGAGTATTGCAAATCTCCAATCGGGGGCGGCCTTAAAATATACATACTGCAAGCGTAAGAATCATTCATTCATATCTTCATTCATGCCTATAAAGTTGTTGTAGAACCCAGGAGTAACAGATGTGGATATGATCTGTCCGCCAAGCCTCTGTGAGATGACCAGGTGTTGCCAGATGATGCCATCGGTTTACCTAACCAACTAACTCGGTTGTAAAACTCTGACACCAGAGTTCATCGGGTCGTTGGACGACTCGGGTTCCCACACGAAGAGAGAGAGACCAACTAACTAAAACTTCACTGTGATATGACTAAGTGTTGCCAGCTGATACCAAGCTCCCTAGAAATAACTATGAAAATGTCACTTACTAAGCAACTAAGTCTTCATTCATGCCTATAAAGCTATTCACTGTGTAGAATCCTGGAGTAACAGATTTTGATATGATCTGTCCGCCAAGCCTCTGTGAGATGACCAGGTGTTGCCAGATCATACCTTCAGTCTGCCTCATTAAATAACTAATAAAAAATACTTACTAAGCTACGAGATCTTCATTCATGCCTATAAAGCTGTTGACAGTATAGAATCCAGGAGTAACAGAAGTCGATATGATCTGTCCGCCAAGTCTCTGTGAGATGACCAGGTGTTGCCAGATGATGCCGTCGGTTTGCCTCTCGGACCAGCGCGTGCTGATGTAGAAATCTCCGTTGCGGCCGAACCGGGGTAGAGGTATGGGCACCCAGCCATTTGGAGCTTCGCGGATTTCTTGCTAAAAGGGGAATAAAATAAGAATAAATAAAATAAGCCTTTATTACTGTGTTTGCTTTTTTACAATATTTTCCTTAATATGTATTTTATATTACATTACTTAGACGTTTGTGTCAGGTTGCCCTTTGGCAAAGGTCTCCCCTAGAATATTCCATTATTTTCTATCTATAGAAGGGAGTAGCTAAAAAGGGAATAGAAGGAAACAAATAAGAGATGTAACATGTGCAGACAATGGATCCCGAATTGACAACAATATTGTTGACATACTGCTCATCCATATGTCATATAATGTGATAGAGAGGCTGACATAATGTTGCCAATTCATGATCCATTCTGTATCAGCGCAAGTTATAACATTTTATTCTTAAATAAATATTTTTTCTACACTTGTATAGCATTGTTCGGATTACAAACTCGAAAGCAGTAATGTATGACCTGCTTTATGCATTGGTGGTCCAACTTAACACAGAATGTTAAGGTGTGCACGTTCTGTGCTATATTATACTATAAAACATTTAGAAATGTTTATAATCTGATCATTGCAAGAAATGTGATGGCGTTCCAAGTTTACGAGTTATTCTGAGTTTATTATTATTATTATTAACCATTTATTGCACACAAGAAACATTACAAGAGACATATACAAAGAAAGACGACACAACAGGACAGCTTATTTCTACTAAGAAATTTCTTCCAGCTGACCTACAGCAAGGGGAGACTTTTCCAAGACAGGCGGATTAGGCGTGCACATAATACAAATTACCTACGTAATTACTCAAATTCAAATTAACTATAATATTATATACCTACTTATACATACAATTTAAGTTTACAATTACATACAATTTAAATTTAAGTTATAGGTCACCAGTAAAATTTCATCCAGTATAGGTAGACCAATTATGTATTATTATCTGCTTTACTGTGTACAAATCTTACCTCGTAACTAGCAATGGCCCCATTGGAGATCTTGTAAATCCTGAAAACCGAGAAGTTCTGTCGCCTGTTGAGCCAGTGCACCGCCACCTACAAGAGAAAACACATTGATTCATGTAAATGAAAATAAGAAATACAAAAATGTCATGTATCGACCGGGGATCGAACCCGGGCCGCATGGGTAAACGCCCCACCACTCTGCCACTGAGCTATCGAAGCACCGGTTGATGAATGCCAAATTTTCTATCTTTTGATACTCGTCTCACAGCGACGATCCAGCGACATCTGTAGAAAGTTACAACTTTCTGTAGAAAGTTACTTTCAATACCGTATTTAAAATATCCATGTGACTCACACGTGTGTCACGTACAGACATGGTACATTTTGTAACTTTGTATGGGAGCTCCAATGATTTTTTTAAATAGGTATTTCAACCTATGTTCCTTGGACAAAGTCCTATATCGCTGTTAGATGTGAGATTAGTGCCTCCGGCAGAATTACGATTGGAAGTTCACTTTACTCAAAGCGGTACAGATGACGGGAGTTAACTTCGCGCGAGCGCTCGCATTGCAAGTACGCGCGTACAATACGCGCCACGCAGCGAAGGCACACAAAAGATAATATTTATATTTGAGTTTAAAAGTAGCCAATGGTTGTACCTCGTCTGCAGTAGGCCAGGTGACTCCTCCCAGCACGTGGTCTTGCGTCACCTCCTCGGGAGCTGGGATCTCTATGAAGGTGATGTTTATAACTAGCAATAGATTGTACCTCGTCTGCAGTAGGCCAGGTGACTCAAAGCACGAGGTCTTGCGTCACCTCCTCGGCCGCTGGGATCTCTATGAAGGTGATGTTTATAACTAGCAATAGATTGTACCTCGTCTGCAGTAGGCCAGGTGACTCCTCCCAGCACGTGGTCTTGCGTCACCTCCTCGGGAGCTGGGATCTCTATGAAGGTGATGTTTATAACTAGCAATAGATTGTACCTCGTCTGCAGTAGGCCAGGTGACTCAAAGCACGAGGTCTTGCGTCACCTCCTCGTGGGATCTCTATGAAGGTGATGTTTATAACTAGCAATAGATTGTACCTCGTCTGCAGTAGGCCAGGTGACTCAAAGCACGAGGTCTTGCGTCACCTCCTCGTTCGCTGGGATCTCTATGAAGGTGATGTTTATAACTAGCAATAGATTGTACCTCGTCTGCAGTAGGCCAGGTGACTCAAAGCACGTGGTCTTGCGTCACCTCCTCTGGAGCTGGGATATCTATGAAGGTGATGTTTATAACTAGCAATAGATTGTACCTCGTCTGCAGTAGGCCAGGTGCTTAAAGTATATAATAAGCAAGCTATAGAGTACGCCTAAAAAGTTAGACCGATTAGTAATCAATCACACAACCTCTCTGTCTATCAGTAGCAAAACGCCAGTCATATTTAACTTCTATAACTTCTCATACATTTGACGTCGGTATCTATGGAGCAACTGCTTACGTTTTGACAGTACGTTGATTCGCGCACTCTGTACTCTCAGATTGTACCTCGTCTGCAGTAGGCCAGGTGACTCAAAGCACGAGGTCTTGCGTCACCTCCTCGTTCGCTGGGATCTCTATGAAGGTGATGTTTATAACTAGCAATAGATTGTACCTCGTCTGCAGTAGGCCAGGTGACTCAAAGCACGAGGTCTTGCGTCACCTCCTCGGGCGCAGGGATCTCTATGAAGGTGATGTTTATAACTAGCAATAGATTGTACCTCGTCTGCAGTAGGCCAGGTGACTCAAAGCACGAGGTCTTGCGTCACCTCCTCGGGAGCTGGGATATCTATGAAGGTGATGTTTATAACTAGCAATAGATTGTACCTCGTCTGCAGTAGGCCAGGTGACTCAAAGCACGAGGTCTTGCGTCACCTCCTCGGGAGCTGGGATCTCTATGAAGGTGATGTTTATAACTAGCAATAGATTGTACCTCGTCTGCAGTAGGCCAGGTGACTCAAAGCACGAGGTCTTGCGTCACCTCCTCGGGAGCAGGGATCTCTATGAAGGTGATGTTTATAACTAGCAATAAATTGTACCTCGTCTGCAGTAGGCCAGGTGACTCAAAGCACGAGGTCTTGCGTCACCTCCTCGGGATCTCTATGAAGGTGATGTTTATAACTAGCAATAGATTGTACCTCGTCTGCAGTAGGCCAGGTGACTCAAAGCACGTGGTCTTGCGTCACCTCCTCGGGAGCTGGGATCTCTATGAAGGTGATGTTTATAACTAGCAATAGATTGTACCTCGTCTGCAGTAGGCCAGGTGACTCAAAGCACGAGGTCTTGCGTCACCTCCTCGGGAGCTGGGATCTCTATGAAGGTGATGTTTATAACTAGCAATAGATTGTACCTCGTCTGCAGTAGGCCAGGTGACTCAAAGCACGTGGTCTTGCGTCACCTCCTCGGGAGCTGGGATCTCTATGAAGGTGATGTTTATAACTAGCAATAGATTGTACCTCGTCTGCAGTAGGCCAGGTGACTCCTCCCAGCACGTGGTCTTGCGTCACCTCCTCGGGAGCTGGGATGTCTATGAAGGTGATGTTTATAACTAGCAATAGATTGTACCTCGTCTGCAGTAGGCCAGGTGACTCAAAGCACGAGGTCTTGCGTCACCTCCTCGTGGGATCTCTATGAAGGTGATGTTTATAACTAGCAATAGATTGTACCTCGTCTGCAGTAGGCCAGGTGACTCCTCCCAGCACGTGGTCTTGCGTCACCTCCTCGGGTGCTGGGATCTCTATGAAGGTGATGTTTCCGGTGGCTGTGAGGGCGTTGAGGTCCACGACGCGCAGGCGGACGTCCGGGTTTTTGTGCCCGACCTGTGAGGTGTACCAAAGTTTGTGAGTTTTCGATGAACGAGTGCCTGTTTTTAGGAAAAAGTTGCGGTCCGGCAAAATTTAATACGCCGCCACACGCAAGGATTGTGTAAAAGATTATGTGAATCTGAATGGTGTAAACGAAGATTCGACGGCTGATAAAAATGAATGGAAGAGAAAGGCATGTTGCGCCGACCCCAAATAAGTTGGGATAAGGGCAGGCAGATGATGACGCAAAGAAAAAATAATTATACTGGAATGTCTTCTTTTGTTAATTTTTAAAGTTCCGTAATAAAAGGGTTGAAAGAGTACGGACAGACGATTATAATCCCGTATTACCGAGACTTCGTTGTTCAAGGCTTGTCTGTCAACTGGCTGTATCTCATAAACTTACGTGTTTTTGAGTTAGAGAGAGTCTGAAGTTAGAGAGATTTCTAATATTTTTTTTTCATCTGGGGTAAGAAACTGCACTGTACCTTAGGGTATTTAAGGTCCACGAGTTCAGGGTACAAGTCGTCAGGGTCTTGTTTGTCCACCCAGTAGTAGTAGGAGTACGTGTCCACCTCGGTGTCGTCAAAACTGGCGAACGCGAGGTACGAACCGTCGGTTGAGAACCAAGTGGCTTGCCCGGTGGACATCACGTCCTCTGTGGAAATAGAAGGTAATGGTTTTAATGGTAATGGTTAAAGGGGCTGTTTTCCGCAATTCGACGTCTACATGCGCCTATTTTGCGTGAGAAAATAGAAGGTATAGTCCATTCAAAATCATAGTGCCATGACCAGCCTAAGCGGAAAGCCAAGGTACGCTGGTCGCATAGTATCTAAGTATTGCGAGCAGCATAACTTGGCCTCCCGCTTAAGCTGGTCATATCATTTCATGACAATGATTGCGAATGGACTATACTTTCATATTTAAATTTTGGAACGTTTCGGCTTCGAAGACAAATGCTGCTGCAAAACTTTTTAGCACAACATTCATTTCGTAATATAATACGTTAAAATTCCATGTTAACTTGGAGAGTTAAATCATTATCTTGAAAAAATCAAAATCATAAAAAACGACTAGATTATTTAGGAACAACGATAGTCTATGTTAACTTGAAACAAGAAATCTAACTGTAATCGACCAGTAGCAAGGCTTAACGTTTTCAAAAAGCTTATATGATAATTGATTACTATTTATGTACACAAATTTCACAAAATGTACCTTCATACACCCAGTCCGTGTGGCCATTGTACACCACGCCGGGTATACCGTCGGAAGTCAGCTGTATGGGCTGGCTGGAGTTCTCAGGCAGGTAGTAGAGATTATTGTCCAATACGTAAGCAAGTACATTCATCACGTACAATAACCCAACACGTACCTTCATACACCCAGTCCGTGTGCCCATTGTACACCACGCCGGGTATACCGTCGGAGGTCAGCTGTATGGGCTGGCTGGAGTTCTCAGGCAGGTAGTAGAGATTATTGTCCAATACGTAAGCAAGTACATTCATCACGTACAATAACCCAACACGTACCTTCATACACCCAGTCCGTGTGCCCATTGTACACCACGCCGGGTATACCGTCGGAGGTCAGCTGTATGGGCTGGCTGGAGTTCTCAGGCAGGTAGTAGAGATTGTTGTCCAGTACGTAAGCAAGTACCTTCATCACGTACAATAACCCAACACGTACCTTCATACACCCAGTCCGTGTGGCCATTGTACACCACGCCAGGTATACCGTCGGAAGTCAGCTGTATGGGCTGGCTGGAGTTCTCAGGCAGGTAGTAGACGTTATTGTCCAGTA
>JANFCV010000203.1:600000-834398 GCA_024500475.1 Phthorimaea operculella | reverse complement strand
GCGTTACTGGTGTGCACGTAGAGTTCGTTGCATTGCAATTCCAGTCACATGTGTTTGAGTGCTGATTAGATATTAACACTTACCATTCTTGTTTGAGGTAGGTACCTAGATAGTATAAGAATTTGATGAATAAATAAATTATCTTTCACAAAATTAAAATATGTAGTTTTATTTATTTTTACCAATTCTTAGCCTTCACCTTGACCTTGGTCTAAATATAGCTCTATCCGTTCCACGTGAAAATAATGTATTTATTTTGCTAAATATTTGTATCGATAGGTAAACAAAGAATTAACTTTAACATGTAGGTATAACCTTATAAACTATATAGCATACTTGTTAGATTCTTATCAGTTCAACTTAGTAGTCTAGAAAAATATTAGTTTAAAAACATTGTACCTAGAGTTGAAAGAATCTGAGAAGACAGGACCAATCATACAAAAATCCCAGAGATATTCCATCGTTTCGAGAACTATGATGACGCATTTATAGCATAATGTATAATGTTTACGTTTTCTAGTTTCTCACTGGTAAAACACTAGAGAACGTAAACAAAAACAAGATATTGTAGAGTTCTGTGAATATTATAGGTAAAATGTATGTTAATGATAATTACTATCGTTATATTATGTAGTACCATTAGAGTGACTTTTCTGTAGAACGACTTGAATGCTGTCAACAACAAAAATAGATACATTAGCTCCAAGTTATGCTAGGTATTCCTAGTTCAGTCGCAGAATTTTAGATTATCTGTTTAATGTCATGGTATAATTTTGACAACTTGCGTAAAAAATCTTTGATTCATATTGAAACAAGTAAAAATTATCAGACTATATTCGACACACTTTAGCTCTACATTTTAAAATAACTAACATTACTTATAGGCATAATCAGTGGCAAAATTTCATGCAGGCCGATTTCCACCGGCTTCTCTTTCATAAATTTACAAATCAATACCTCTCTCACATCAATCTACCTACATGCTTTCATTTTGTAAATTTTTCTGCACCGGCCAATCCTTACTAAAATGTCACCTTTCGCCACTGCTAGGTATATTCAATGTGATACGTACTCCTATCAACCTATCCATTTAAGGGATCAACTTACGCTGGTTTTTCATGAAAATGCCAAGAAAACCCAATATAAAACGACCCCCTAAATGGGAAGTTTGATATGCTGGTCCCACATATTATGAATGAATGCCTTATATTTAATTTGATACACACAAGAATATTTAAGCAGTTAGAAGTGTTAAAACATTCTCTTCAAGATGTTGCTCGAATCTTTGTGAGACCATCGTCGCTCGATTGCAAAACTATGAAATTCCTTTCCCCGTACGGTACAAAGTCCGTTACAGCAACGATACAGACGGTACGAGTTGGTACGACGGATTATTCTGTAATAAAAATAAAATAAAGAAATAAGGTGAACTGAAAATAAAGGAAATGAGCCATGTAACTGAATAACTTTACCTGAGGAAAAATGTAGAGTGTGATTTCTTTTTATATCCTGTGCTTCTTTTAGAAAGTTAATCAGGTAGGTATCAAAGGTTGGTTGATCCATAAATATTTTCAACTTAGAGCAGTGAAACGGTACCCCACGGTCTGGGGTTTAAGTCCCGGCCGTCGCTAATGAATTTTCCAACTTTTCTTTTTTTCGTTTATGAGTAGGTATATAGCACTCTTAAGTGCATTAAAAACCCCAATACATTTTAACTTTTTTTTTAATCTTTCTACACCTTGTTTTCACAGAACCTGTACCTATCAATCGAAGCTAGAAATAATAGTCTGTAACTTGGATCAATTTAAAGGCTGTCAAATTGTTCGTATACCTAATTAGATCACAGTACCTACACAGCAATCATCGAACATGGTGCGACGGTCTGCATCGCTTGTGAAAGTGAGCGGCGAACGGGCAGACCGCGGCGAGTGAGTGACCGGCGGATTTGGTACGAGGTACAAGATATGGCGGGAATAAAAAGGTAGAACAAGTAAGTGTTGGTGTATGAAAACGAGGTAAATTACTTGTGTAAGTATACTTAATGAATACAATGTTTTAGCGGTTTTAGTACATATATAAACCCAAACGGCATAATACAATTTCTAAAATTAGATAAAAAAATAGGGAACAATATATAAATATTAAAATATTATAAATAAAAAATTGTTATACCTAAGCAAAGCAGGTATCAAGTTTTGATTTTTGGTTGAAGATTGCGTTGATGTCTTTTGTATGATCGATCGATCGATAGCGCTACAGTACGTAGCGTCAAGCGTGTTCTTATTTAATACATAGAAAAGACAAAAATCCCTACAAAACCTTCTACTGTTTTATCATTAACTTTTATCTATCACACGCATGGCATGTCTTTCCGCATCCAGCTTTTTGACAAATGGAGTTTTTAAATTCGAGATAGTATGGCGCATGGCTTCACCGCAACAAATTGCTGAAAGGAACAGCAATACACATACATACATCACACGTATATCACGCATTTACCCCTTCCGGGTTAGGCAGAGCGTTTATAACGGGCGTAAAATAATGGTCGCTATCACCACGTCTGACAAAATTTTAGAGGCCATTTTCAGAAAATCCATGTAAAACTAATTCAGGATGTTAAAAAATTAACTGTAAATATTTGGAGGGGTGAATGAACCAGCTCATGTAACTGTTTTTCTCTTTCCCCAAATACAAAGCAGGAATCGGTCAGCAACAATCATCCATCACATCAATGAAGAGATAGCCTATACCTTAAACCACACAGCACACACCCACAACAAGGTGTGTCTGTGTGCGTTGGTGTGACATCACCATGATTCACGCAAGTCGTCGGCTGCAGGGTCACCACGGTTTGTGTGGTTAGTTCACCGTGGAACGGGTATTCTTGGCTGTGGGTTGGGGAGTCGGCGGGCGAACCTTGCTGTCAGAGGCTTTCAACCGCTTAGCCACAAATTAGGAAAACGGCGCGCGGGCGCCTTGCTTAGTTGTGTTTGGATGTATGAAATACGATATCTCTGTCATAACATCACATCACACTCACCACTCAGATGAAGAAAGGTACCTATTCTATTCCTACTTCCGCCACCACAACAATTTAGCAATATTGTTTTAGCAACCGACATACCTATTTTGAAACCAGAGTCAATTTCCAATGGTTGAGTTAACCCCTCAAGAGTTGGCTTCAACACTTTTCCCTAAACTGTGAAAAAGCCAAGCCTTGGTAGCAAAATACCTAAAGTATGTAAAACGGCATCCGCCGCAGAGCAGTCTATTTTTTTTTTCGAATTGCCTATTACCTACGCGGTATTAGACAGTTTAGGGGTTAAATGTTGTATCTACCTAGTCTAAATCTCATCCATATTCCTGATACCTTCAACTCAGAAGGCATTCTACGACCAACAAGGATCTAGGATGTTCCACTTCACATAGAAATAAGCAGTACGAAATGCACTTAGTAAATAATTTAAATGCAATTGCTCATTGCACGCCTGCATGCAGTGGAAAAGTAGAAACTGCATTTAAATATTCATGACCGTTAGCGGATGCACCTTGTCCGTTTGTGGATATTATACTATGCATTTTCTGTACGAATGCGTGATGCGATTGTTTAGATGGGAAATGAAAATGAGGTTATCATGTAGTCTTAGAATTTTGTCAAACATAGAAATGAATGCACAGAGTTTGCAGAAATAATACACTTTGTTTTGGCTGCACGGTTGATTACAAAAACAAAACACTACTTGGTATTGCTAGCGCCATCTATCCGTTCCGCTCAGTACTAACACAAGAGCTTGGTTATGTGCAGCGTAGCGTAGTATCAGCGCGCAGCGTAGTACCAGCGCGTATCGTAGCGCTTCGTAGCACGCTTCTACGTTGGTAGGTAGTTAGCAGTGTTAGTAGTTAGCGCTATTTGCGCTAGATGGCAATGCAATAAATCTTGATGATGGAAACTCAGAATCTCTATGAAACGAGAAAATTATCTTAATTACGTATATCTATCGTAGAAATAGCTTAATAGCATCTAGTTGAAATAGATTATAGAATGCAACTGTTAAATTTTAAAGTGATTTGTGTGTTATTAACAATATTTCTTTGGCCTTGCTCCTTACATGCAACCACTCTCGACTACCTACCAGATTTCGACCTATTAACTAAGTAATCCAATGTAACGCCCAAATCCTACTTTAAAAAAAGTTACAATATCACTTTGGCGATAGTCACAGGTTTTCAAATCGCATGCATGTGATATAATATAATTATATTTTTAAGACTTGATTGTCATATAACTTCAGTCATTCATGATCTTGAAATTGTGTAGGTAGGTACGTCGTATTAATATGACATCAAAGTTATTTGTATAACATCCGATTTAAGTTCTTAGTTACCTACCGGTACGCGGAGATTCGGCGGAGATTTATTCAAACTGATATTCTAGGCATCTATTAAAAATACTTTTCCACTTTGAACAAAATCATGTAATTTTGTTCTCTAACAAAACGCCGACATCAACTAATTTGGGATCAGGGCAGGCAGATGATGAAGATGTAACGTTCTGCTAAAGAACAGTCAAAAAGCTGGTTTTCATTTCATGACTATGCAGATAGCCTTATAGTAAAATTAGTTCACATAGATGCCTAGAATAATTAGTTTGAATATTAAAACGCGTGATGGTAACACAGTGTCCTTAATACTTACTAATTAAATAGTAGCGGCCCGCCCAGCTGTTGCACTCGCTGCTACTTATCTGTTTTCCCGTAATAATTGGATTTTTGCCCGTAGTAAACAGTCGAGTACTCCATTTCAGCAGAATAGACTCATCATGACCATGTGCCAGCAAAAGTGGCCCGTCATGCTGTACAAATTTTACTTTGGAGCCAGTACCGTAGGTACCTATCTCTTATAGTTTAGATGGGATGCTGGTGGTCTTCACCAGGTACTCCAGATCCTCGATAACCTTGTGCCAGTAGAAGCGTCCTGTCATGTTGAACAACTTTTACTTTGAGGCCATTATCGCGTCTCTTACGAGCTGTTAGTTCCACTCTTTAGCAGTTTGCATTAAAAATGTAGAAGCGAAGCGGTTTTTGCGAATTTGCGGGATCCCAACCGGCGGCGTCTCGTGCACCGGAGATGGAATGGTGACGGAGGTATCAGGTCATGGAGAGACTGTGCACGCTCCCCGAAATGTTAGAATACTATATTTTATTCATAGAAGAAAGAGACATGTTATGGAAACATTATTGTTGAGTTCTTGCTCAAATCTCATGTAATATGAAAAAGACGCAAACAATAATGTTGCAATTTCGGGCTCTTTTCTTCTATGAATCGGTTATATCAAATTCAAAATTAGAGTGTATTTTTGTTACGTTTATATATTCATCAAAATTTACTATTTCAAGAGATAGCCAGCGTTAGCTTTCTAAAATTAATTATGCTTTTTCAAACTTTCTTCACCGACGATAGTACGAATTTAAGGTATGGGTTGTGCCTATTGACGTCAAAAACAGCTGAAAATCTGGCTAAGAGCGTGTCAGACACGCTCACGAATAGGGTATCGTAGTCAACGTTTAAATATCAGATTTATTAGCATTTACAAAGTAATTTTGTTGCTGGTTTGTTTGCAGCTGTATGGTTACCAACCGCAAATTGAAAATAATTCATTTACCTGAAATCTTTAATGGTACAGTATCCGTTATAGTTTTTTTTTAATTTATTTATTTGATATTAGAAAAAATCACAGCACATAAATAGATATTACAATACAAATTAAAAATATACTGTTAGTTATTGATTTTTACACTGTTGATTGTACATTCAATTGTTGCAATTTTTAAATAACATGTTGAAAAGGGATGATACTGCGTCTCGTCGTATGACGGACAAACATGATCAATCCCTTCGGTTTGGTTATTAACAAACAAAGATAGCACTACCAAGTTGACTACACAACCTTGTCCAAATATGAATCGAAACGCAGTACCAATCGAATACGCGGCGATGTAGTAAAGTTTAATAGTTGTCAAAGTTTTAAAATATAACGGTACCCTCTTGACATTCTGTATTAGGACTTTGGTGAATAAAGATGTGAAATTGTGTAAAGTGTTCCTGAGTTATTATTTTTCACAATACATAGCCAATTACGAATTTCGTCATATTAAATTTTACAAAAGGGTAGATTTAGAACCATAATGAAGCCAATTTCTTTAAAAACATAAAAGAAAAATTTCCGAATATAATAAACAAAGAAAGAAGAAAATAGACTTTCCATGATAGCTGCAGGTTAAGAACTATAATCCATATCCTATTCAACGATTCCCTACTCAGTATTACAGAAAAAAAGTTTTTACCCCCTTTTCACTTGTAAGGGAGGGAGTCCAAAAATATTTGATATAATTTATTCTCTTTATAAATTTGGGTCAACACAATCTATCTCCTCACTATATTTCATGTCGATAGCTCCAAAAGTAACAAAGTTATACTTATGAGGGCGCGTCATACTGGCTATGACACGAAGCACGATTTACACTATCGCCGACACGAAAATTTTGAAAAAGCTTAGTTGATATTGCAACGCTTTATCTTTGAAAATACAAGACCAATTTTGATGAAATAAAAACTAAAGTATTCAAAAAACACAGTTGAATAGCTTGTGATATGTAATACTGTTTTGAACCTGTACAAAGGCTAGCTTATCGACGAGCAGATTCTTAACTATTTATCTGATGAGTAAAGCCTGCCTCTTTCTCCTTCTTCCACTAATCACGATCCTGTGCATTCGCATACACTCTTTGGAAAATCCGTCCAGTTCTACTAGCCATCTGAAGGCGCCCTGGAAATTAGGAAAAATTGTTATAACAGGTTTTTTTTACTTTAAGTAATGTTCTCGAAGAATAGTAATAGGTATATCCAAAATGTCTACCTACGCTTTACGGTGCTACGCGGCTAGATTACTACTGCTAATTAGGTACTTACTCGTTTTCCTGTAAGACATTGATGTTTGTCCATAGATAGTATCTTGCTATGGAGCAATTTCTGTATAAGTACTTTTAAGCTCTTGGTGGTCTATAGGTATGAGGTAGGTACTTTAGACTGTCTATGTCAATTATTGTCAATGTTCCAGCCGAAGTGGAGTTCATGCTGAGTAACTTTTATATGAAGCCATTTCAATTAAACAATTTCAAAATTGTGCAAACAAAAGAAAATATTATGAAACCACTTTTGTATCTCGTAGATTATCACACTTTGTCACCATCTTCCTGCCCGTCCTACCAAATCATTTGAGGTCGGCGAAACATGTTTTGTTATAATAACACAAACTCATGTAGAAAAGGATTTAGCTATTTCTTATTAACGGCCGCCTACCTGACGTCAACCCTCTTTGGGAATGCTATTGTAGGTGTATCACCGCCACCATAGTCGACAGATCTTCAGCCGAGGTCAAAAACTCTTCGTCGCCTTTTACAAATCACCCTGATTGAACTACCTAGGGGTGGCAGTATTCTAAGCCGCTACCACACGGCACATTATATTTAGATGGGATCTGTCTACATCAGGTACTTCCAGGCCCTTAAATGGTGACAAAAGGTGACAAAAAAGTAGATTAGTAGTATGAACATCTATCTCCGATGTGCTAGCAATCTCAATACCTTTCACGAAGTCGGTTGAGCGGTTCAGATGCAAAAAAGTAATATTGCGGTCAGCCCAGCGGATTTCCCGCTGTTAGGTAGGTACTGTTTTCCCGGGGTGTAAGATATTTCCAGATATTTTTTTTTAGCCTGCTGTTTTTATTTGTTTTTAGTAAGAGAATAATGTATCTTCGCTTGTTTATGCTTCGCAGTATCGGACATCAGTTGTGATATCCGCCTTAATCGCTGCGTTTGAGGGAACAAAAGCTGCAAAAAATTACGATTTTGGCGCTTACTGACTTTAAGGGGCAATAACCGAAATCTCAGGGAAAGTGGTGGTGGTGGTGGTAACTAAGAAGGTGATTGACACGAACGTCATATTTCATGGATTTAAAATTGGCTTAGAATCATATGACGTTCTCTTTCAGATTACGCTGTTTTACTTTGAGATTTTTGACAGTAATAACGCTATGTAACAAGTGTCAATCGCGAAAATCCGAAATAGGGCCGAGTGAACCTTTCGTAAGCCTTCCTGCTTGTGGTAGTGAAATGTCGCTTATCAAAAACGTTTTATCAAACATGTTTTCAGAATCTGCTTTAAAAGGTCTGCTTAGATCAAAATCTGGCAGTCACAAGTGCAACCCCTCTCAATTTAAGGGCAGAAGATGTGCGAGTTCAATTTAACCCAGGTTCGGAAAATATTACCTACCTACCTATTAATTTTCTATACAAAATTAGTTTGGAACTTGGTCATTAGGTACACCTTCTATTAGATTATTTCGGTTCTATCCAATTCCAATTAACTGTGAAAGAATGATTGATGCCTGCAAAACGCAATCAAAGTTTGATCAAATTAGTAAATAAAAAAATATATTAGATAAATGATTTACTCGGCGTAGATACTTGTAAAAATGAGGCAATCAAACATAAAATATGCCGGAGTCGGTCTGACAGTTACCTAATTATTTTAAAAATGTACATCCAGCTGTCAAAATTCATAGTTTGAGGTACCTACACATTATACAATTTTATACAATTTTTGGCACGTTTTCTTGACGGTGCAATTGGATAGTGCTCGGTCTACCAAGCGCGGCGAGGCAATTATTTTTAAAAAAAAATTACTATTAAGTAGTAGGAATCCTGCAAAAATCAGACTCTAAAAGAAAACCCTGCAGTGTCTGTCTACGCCGCCGTCTACGGCGCTACGGCGCGGGGTCGCGGGGGGGGGCCGAAGGGGCGGGGCCAGCCCAGCCTCTCTGCACTCGCGTCACCGCCCTCAGTGCCGCGGCGATCGCCGGCGAGAGAGGTCGTGTCGCGTGTGAAGTGATGTGTACCAGTGCCCACGGATGATGTCGCGACGGAAACAGAGCAACCCTAAGCCTTTGAAACGTAAGTGACCACTTTTCTTGCAAACACAGGTCTACCCGGGAAGATTACGCACAAGGAAAATTTTAGTTGGAAGTACTTTTGAAGTTGGTCGAAAAGTTCCAGTTGGATTCTTGTAAGTTTTGAAGTTATTGGACAAGTTTGGTTAACGGTAGGGTAGTTTTAAAATGCATTTGTTTTGGTAAATATTTACTCCATTTTATCGTGACTAAGAATCAAGTTTGATTAACTTGTACCTAGGTATGGAATAAGCATGTTGTTTTCCTCAAACTAACTTTAGCCTGTAGTGATGTTGGTATCAAATGTCTAACTTACCTACATACTAATAATTTAATTTACCAACACATTTTTACTTAGGTTAGAAACTTAACATAACTTACCAAAATGTAACTTACCTGGTGACTACGGAACCTTAGTAGGTAGTGCACAAGAAAATGTTCCTTATTTTTACCTATGGTTTGTTATTTATTATCACGGCGACTCATTGTTACGTATTTTGAATTTTAATATTAAGACGACTTAGTTAGATGCTAAAAATATTCAGACTGTTTATGATACAGAGTCTGAACCTTTTATGAGTTTTCTGCAAACCTGTCCTACAAATATTTTGCTCCTACCTATGCCGTTACATACAGGAAAATAACTTGGAAAGGTAGGAAAGGAACCTACTTCGTGCTAAATATTAACATTTTATTATGGTTTAGAAATTATAATTTGAACTGATGTGACTTAGCCTGTCAAATTACAAAATATACCTACTTAATATGACTTTCAACAGATTTCAACACCGTTTTGACATATCAACTTCGTATAATCAATGTAATGTATGAAATAGAACTATGACACCATACAATAGATCTGATTGATGAAATAAGTAAAAAGTTCTAATTAACGAAATTCATAAAAAGGTTGATAACTTTATTTGTACGTATCACATGAAAAATGAAAATAAAAACAAATATTTGTAGGTAGTAGTAACACACTAAAAAAGAAAATATATATATGATAGACTTAAAAACAATTTTTTATTGGTATAAAGATCTAAGTAGTGTAGGAGACCTAACAATAGGTATCTTACAGTTGGGAAGATTTCAAGATAGCCTGCACTGTCCTTCTACCGTGTAATCCTTATAATTCTTCATAACTGTTACGTGTAAAAAGAAAATATTTAGGTACCTATGTAAATCATTCATCCGGGGCTGCGTTATTGCAGCAGACCTTGAGTTTTTTTTAACCTTTTAATTGAACAGAAAGAGGCAGGACTTATCGACTCAATGTCTTTGGCTATTTATAAATCTACATTATAAGTTTTTATGTGTACTTTTTATAAACATATCTAGGTATAAGATGAATAACTAAGCTCCGAATAAGGTGAACCTTAATCTTTTTATCATGTGGCTACTAGTGAGTTTACCTAGGTTAGGTACCTACTCTTTCTATTCCAACCGCAAATCCATCTACCCATTTAAGGGATCAACTTGAACCGGATTTTCATACAAGTATTAAGACAAACCAGTATTAGTTGATCCCTAAATGGGTAGGTCGATTTACTGGCGATATTACCTCTTTATTTTTATTTAATGATGTAATGACTATCAGGGTATTGTAACTGTAATGATTCTTATCTTTAGTTACTGAAGCTACCTACCTTTGACACGTTCTTTATTATGAATCGATGTCTTGAAAAGTGTATATATTTGTAAGAATTAGGTAGGTAATGTAGGTATGTATGTTTACGTAAAAAGTTATCATTATCAGGTAACCACTCCACTATTTCATGTTCTTGACAGCAGTTCAAAGGTAGTATTCTGTAATAATTTAGTCATTTTTAGATTTATATCGATGACTTAAGTTAGGTGTAATCAATTCTATGATATGTTTATTACTTAGGTTCTTAAAATATCTAGAAACACCTAGCTCTCTTAAGTTATCTACTCCTAAGTTATCAAAAGCTTCTTTCTAGAAATAGGTACTATCAGCAGCACAGTTTAAGTCATCGACCCTGATTTCTATAGGTTGGTACCTACCTACATATGTTAATATTATCCAGTAAGTTGAACTCAATATATCGCCTATAGGTCATACACATAAGGTGTCGTATCATCATATTCGTGCGTTAAAATAATTTGGATTCTGCTCACCTGTACACTCGACCATGGGGTGTCAGATAACTCTGCAGCTGACTGTACCTACAATAATAATTGTCTGCAAAATCTTGTTGCAAAAGATTTAGTTTAATTTTACGACCAATCATTTGCTTGTCTCTTTGGGAATGCTTTCATAGGTAGATTAATGCCACAACATGCCGTTTGCCAAAATCAAAGGGGACCATAAGATTGGTAGCCGTGGTCAAAAACTCAACAAAATAACACATCAACGTACCCAATTGAGGGATCATCTTGTAATGGGTTTCTTAGCATTTGCATGAAAATCCAGTATACATAGATTGGCTCCTTAAATGGGTAAGTTTATGGCCTGGCGATCAGGTACGTACGACACGCCATCAGAACACTATATTTGTGTGACTAGGGTAAAGTACGGATAGATGCGCACCTTTTGGAAAATGCTCTATAACTCAATAATTAAGAACTTATTTACAAAATTATATTTACAGATTAAAGGATTGATCTTTAATCTTTGATTAAAGCCCTAATTCATGAATTTAATTTTTATTGTTTTGTTGTAAATCCAGTTTTATTTGACCTCTTGAATAAGGGATAGTCGCGCACCCGCACGGATAGTTGCGCAGCTCTAAAAAATCATGGGGGGATACTTGCGCTTTGAAGATTACCTAGGTGACTTAAGGCGTTCCGTTTTCCATACAAAAATTCAATGGAGTTATGTATGTAAAGGAGACAAGAGTCGGTTTAAAAAACTTGATGGGGAGTCCCGTGGGTATATAAGATTGTCGCAAAACACTAAAAAGAATTTTTAAATCATCAGATTTCCCCGTAAAAAGCGAGTCGCCACTTTACGAAAATAGATGGAGCTACTGCTGCAATAAATACGTTTAATTTTATTGTGCAGAAAATACTGATTATCTTTTGACTATAAGTAGTTTTGCGACAAATTTACGTGTGACTTCATAATTCAGAATAAAGTTTCTTTAAAAAGAAACTCTACAGCTCATGTGTAACCCGACTGAAGTGCAGTTTTTCGTTTGTATGACGTAACGAACCACCTTAATATGAAATTTGTACTTTATCTAAATTAAACCAATTTGAAATTAATTTGATTAAATACTTATTTTAAAAATCGAAAAGGCCTCCGAACCTTAATATTATTACTATTTCTAAAGTTATTGAGTGCTAAGTCATTATTTCAGTAAAAAAATTGTATCAACGCGTAGGTAGCATAAAAATGTATGTTGAACAACGTCCATATCTAGACTGTAATTTAGAAGCATTTTTTCCATCTGTAACATACTAAAATAAACAAAAATATTAATCTGCGCAACTATCCCCCAAAGCGCAACTATCCGTCCAAAAAACCTGCGCAAATATCCTTTTTGGTACGGATAGTTGCGCATTTATTTAAAAAAATAATGATTTAATATTTAGGAATAATTAATAAATGGGCACATACTTTATAAAGTAGTGCATATGAGCAAATAAAAATGAGAGCGATTCTACAATCGTAAGAAAAGATACCCGAAAAACAAAATGTGCTAAAATAATTTCGACGCCCGGTTTGACCACGCTACCGAATATTTTTGCTTAAACTGGCGTAAATTGTGCAATTACTCCAATAATTAACGTGGTACTTGGGCTTTTAGGAGGAAGACTACTATGTTTTAATAAGCAATAGTGCTGAAATTCACTAGAACATAGTGTTTTCGAAACCTGCGCAACTATCCCAACGGCGCATCTATCCGTACTTTACCCTATATATTTAGCTGCAAATTCAATTATTTATATAGGTTTTAATTTAATTATGTACAAATCTCTTAAGGGTGTGGTCTAATCACGAAACTGAACAACTTTTGTTAGAAACTTTTCTTCAAAATATGAAAGAAAATTTGGACCTTCCATACAAAAATGTTGAAAAAGTGTGTCACATAGTACGGGAGGTACAATTTATATATATATCTATTAAATGATTCTCGCTTCTCTTCTCTTCTTCATACACCTTTAAAAATATCAATGATCTCATAAATCTCAAACCTCAATCATTCGAGTAATCACCGATTTATCTCCGGTAAGTATATTTTTTGTTTGCAGAGACGAATCAAAGTGCAAACGAGTTCGTTAAACGTTTATCTGTACATAGATAACTACTTATAATGTGTTCTGATTGTTTGTATATCAATGTCAACGATAAATGCACGGTTAGTAGCCGTGGAGAGTTTAAGATTTGAATATTAATAAGATTGGGCTTGCTTAACTGTGGTTACTTGTGGTTCTGCTACAAAAGGATTTTTTTCCTTATAAATACCACAAATTAGGGAAACGGCGCGCGGGGCGCCTTACCAGATGGCTCACTCAGTACTAGCGACAATTTTGACGCTTGCTGAATTAAACTGGAAATAACCGGAATCTCAGGGGAAGTCAAGGTAACTAAGAAGGTGGTTGACACGAGCGTCAAATTTCTTGGATTTAAAATTGGATCAGAATCACATGACGTTCTTTGTCAGTTTGCTGTTTTGATATTTTTGTACTTTGAGATTTTAAACAGCAGCAACCCTTGCTATGTAACAAGTGCCCATCACGAAAATTCTGAATAGGGTTGAGTGAACTTTCTGCAAATACTAACGCCGGCAAATCCTATAACTCATTCATAAATCTTTTTAAGGGGCCAACTTAAACTAGTTTTGTACAAATTCTAAGGTAAACAGTATAAGTTGACCCCTGATGTATGGTTAACACTGATTTGACAACTGTCATCATACACAACCAGAAACTACCTACATAACGTAAGTATTGAGACACAGATATTTTTATATTTCTCTTGATTCAATTTGATCACTGATTTAAGTCACCTGCTGTGTATTTTCTAGTAGCAGAATTTCGGATAGTTAGTGAATATGACATCAAAGGGGCTATCTTCACAGATACCTTTACATCCACTACAGTGCACTGCTGGACATGGGAGGGGGGTATTGCCATAGGTACTCACCACGCTTGGCAGGCGGATTGACGAGCGCAGTGCAAGATGTTTAATTCACAGGGAAGGCTGCTGCCCATTCACTGGATAATTATCACTTACCTAGTCGATTTTTACGACACCCACGGGTAGAATTGGGGTGATGCTATTCTAAGCCGGCATCACACGGCCATCATCACAGATGAGACGAGCGAAAGATGGCATTCGTCACATAAGTCATCGTCAGTCGTCATCGATACGCACGCGTCTCACATGTGGAGACGGCGTCTCTTCTGTTTCATGCTTTTTATATGGAAACAGTTTCAAGCGTCGTGATGTCGCACTTCTCACGTCTCCGTCTCATGTCTTTCGTCTCGCTTAAAAAATATCCGAATTTTCCGCAATAATTGCTTCAGACTTAGAGACCTTAAAATTATAAATAAGATCCGCCACTTTTTAAAGATGTTGTTAGTCTGTATTTTTATCAGTGTTTGCTTTCTCTCGGTACCTACCAATTGATATTAATAACTTGAAGCGAAAGTAGTGATAAAAATAATAATGATACCTATTGGTAGCAACATTATGACATCATAAAAATATTTCTCTGTTTTTATTTCAACAAATCATGTACCTACCTAGGCTGCCTATCACTGTGTGAATTTGTTCTCAGTTTAATACTAATCTAAAAATCATCATATTAGGTAGGCAAAAAACACACGTTTGTTAGGATAATACGAATTTCGTTTTTATGTTCATACAAATAAGGCTTATGTCAAACGGTTTGACAGACGCTTCCACTAGCGTTGCGTATCGTACAGCGCTGCTTGGACGGACGCGTCTGTCAAACCGTTTCACATAAACCGTATTGGTATTAATTTATTACAATTGGTGGAATAGCATTTTCTTAACACATGCGATAGTGCTGCGCAAAATAACGACAAACGTACATTACGTGTATTTCTTGTCTTAAACTAATCATACATAGGTAATATAAACACATTGAATCCGTAATGAAGTAACTTTATGCACCAATTTCAATACTACGTATTGTTTCATAGATAAAACAAATTATTATTAAGTAATCGTCGCATACAATGTTGTCGATGATTGATCAACGTTTTATCTTATCATCGGCCATAGGTCATCATGATAACACCAACGTTACGTAGTGGGTCACTCCGATATTTTAAGTAAAGAAAAAATAGTTCATTATTTTTGGGGCATAATGGTAGTGATGATGTTATACGATAGCAATGAAGTTAAGAATATGTATTCGGCATTACTCTTTTTAATTCAACTAGATATCTAACGCCAGTGGCCAATGCTTAATCATAATATTAAAGAACTTATCAAAAAGTCTAAATACGAAAAAAAGGAAAATTATTACACTGCACCCACATTATTTGAATTTTATACCTTCTTTGTAGAGGAAAACTTATGACTTTAAGTCGTACACATGTAGAAGCCACATCCCATAACACAGAACAACATTTTTACACTAAGCAGGTACTTGTTGGAAATTTTTGAAAATACACAAGCTTTGAAAATACACAAGGTAAACACAGGCCAATAAAATACTACTACTATACTATAATCTGGTTACCAGTTCAAATAAGTATTACTTAAAAGGGGGGTACGTTTGGGGTTAAAACAGTAACAATGGATTTGATTGTCACCCTCTTTTGCCACCCCTGCTTCCCACGGTGACCACGCGTCGCGTTTTGACTTTATCCAACCACTTAATACTGTTAACGTAGTGTTAACTTTTTGAGGGTTGTGCTAACCCCTTTTATAAGGTTATGGTTTAGAATTTTGTCTTACTGTCAGTTTCGAAAAAGGATAAACATGAAACTCGTATTAATAAAATAGCAATATTACTCAATATTGCGGTGTGATATACGCACTTTACTCCATATTTTGCAACGAATATGGTATTCATGAAAGTTTGTTTTGCAGTAGCTACAATAAATCGACTACGGAAATATGAATTAGCGTAAGGGACATTTTGGCGATTTTGAGTTATATATATCATTGGATTCAGAATTTCGAGCTCTATCGAATGGTATATATAACTTTTTGATATCTTGAAAAAAATGTCGCTTACCTTAAACAAAAAGTGAGCAAAAGTTTAAAAATCGGGAGAAAAAAGTACTGTTAAGGACATAAAAAATGATGTATGTCCCATACGTTAAATTTTTCATCATATCGGCCAATTGATGTTCCTTACACTATTACAAATACACGTTTTTATGTCCGATATGCATCTTACATTAATTTTCAAAATAAACATTGGCCCTTACGCAGGCAAACACACTTTGATAATGAGGTAGAAAACCAAAACAACATTACACTATTATCTTACACTGCACGCAAATCAAATTCCTGTCATATTTTTTATTTATGTGACTTCAGAATATCTGTGTTAGCACTTATTTTGTAAGATATTTACATCACCCAAGAAAATAGAAATTAATGTAAGGGACAAAGTAACAACATTTTTGGAAAGAAGTTAAAGTAACGTACATGACATCATCAAATGTTTTGAAAAATGTTAATGTAAAGTACATTTCTTAACCAAAAATGAGGTAAAATTGCAGCAACAGATATCGATTTTTCAAAGTTTTGAGGCTATTTCAATAATGAAATAGTCTCAATACTTAGTTTTACTTATATTTTTCAATGAAAATGTACAAAGAAATGCGTCATGTCAATGAAATAAACATAAACAACAAAATTAATTCTTACTAACATAAAAACCATGCTCTCTCATTTTTACTGCTTTTATTAGGCCCCTTTATTCAATCTTCCATACAAAAGCAGCGAAAATTTAAAATTTCTGGCCGTTACTAAAATGAACACAAATTAAGTATGTACGCTAGAAGAAAACGCACAAATTTTCACGCCGCTTACAGGCAAACCGCTAACATCTCGAGTAGTATCGGAAGTGTTCAGTGACCATAGAAAAATTGCTTATTGAATACGGTGTCACTATGTTTGGGTGACTAAAAACATGTTCATATTGTGATATTAATATTTTTAAATATTAAGGATTGTAATTGAAAAGTATGTTAATCACAATACAATATTGCGCAAAACACAAAGATATAGTTTTCTTAGAATTTGTCGTTTTGTTCGGTAAAATGTTTTATTTTATTACAAATACAGTATAAATTATTAGAATACTTTAAAAATTAATACAGAAATTGATGTCATGAGAAGCTGAAATAGTATACTCGACTCATTATATTATGACACGACCGAGCAAATCGCGGATCACAGCAAGGTACTGAAAAAGAGTCGTCTGAATTCTTCAAATGGTAAAACCGTCACATCAGGTCGAGAGATTCTTGCTGTAGTCGAGAACTTCTATGAAAGTCTCATGCGTCGCATGCACCCAGACCTTTATCTGACGTGAGAGACTCCATTGTTCTCTTCCACCACCTTACTCTTAGACAGCTTAAGAATACAAAGGCTTCAGGGAAGAGTGGCTCCTGTGCTGCTTAAGGCTGGTGTCATGAAATGGCTGTTCAACTCGGTAATAACTAGTGGCAAAACCTCAGAGGCGTGGTTAAGAAAAATCGTGGTAAACAAAAATCTAATCACGGTAATAATCCAGTTTTAAACAATAATTTAAGTGTTGTGAACAACCGTGTAAACCTAAAAACTTACGAGGCGTGGTTACTCCACTCCACAAAAGAGACGAAACGTTTCTCAGCAAGAAACGTTCCGCAGAAACTAAAGGTCGATTTTACTTCTGGACCTCGTCTATAAGCTGTTCTTGAGAGTAGTCACCAATTGTAGTCATAAAAAATTTACGACTTTATGTTTTGCGCGTCCACTAGTACTTAATTTGTTATATAATTCTAATTATTACAGTCAAAACCTTGTATTGTTTTTATTAACTTACTATAATTTTGTTTGATTAACAAAAATTTCAACGTAGTTTAAATTTTGAAGATTTATTTTACTGTCAAAGATTAAATAAAAAGTTCCTGTTCGGTTTTTTTGCTAATGACGTTATTTTTATTCAAATATTTCTCACATCAAAGTATTGATTAAGTATTTGAATCACATTAGAAGATGTTTATGTTGCTTGTTATACTACATCGTGTCAGAGACGCATTTCTAAGAGTATTTCCTTTGAAAATAATTGGTTATAATAAAGATTTGGGGCAAACTAGTCATAAAAACCTATAGACGCGGTGTCCTTCACTGCAAATTTACCTCGTGTCCGATGATGAAATGTACGTTACATTAAATTTTTTCAAAATTTTCGGTGATTTTAACGGAAAAAATTAACGTAAGGGACATGCCAATTCCTAAACTACAGGGATATCTCAGATGATGATAGCTTAAGCATAAAGAACTCGAAATTCTAAGGAATTTTGCCCTAGAAGTTATTTGAATCGGACAAGAAACAAAAAAGATATAAACAATTTAAAAAAATTGCAATCGTTTTTTGGCTCTCCTGAAAAATTGCATTTTGTCCCTTACGCTAATTCATATTTCCGTAGTCGAAATATACCTACAGCAACCCCACCGTCCCATTTAAGGAATCCGTAGGATTTGCTAGCAATTGTACAGAAATTTTACTCAATGAATAAAAGATCTTGAGGAATTAACTGACAAATAACACAAAACCTGTCATATTCGTTAAACATATTTTTTCTTCGCCTTTCGGCAAACATGATAAATTATTTTGTCGTGGAATAAAAGTGAGAGGAGGCCACGGCTCGGCAAGCGTAGCGGTGGACGTCCTCCAGCCAGATGGACCGATGACTTAAAGAGGGCTGGTTGCGACTGAATGGTGAAAACGGGAGATCATGCTTTGTGGCCTACCCTGGGAGAGGCCAGTGTCCAGCAGTAGACTGCTGTGGGCTGATGTGAGTGTAAGAATAAAAGTTTCTTAGTAATGTTCGCACACTGACCTCTTACTCAAACCCGAATTATTAAAAAAAAAGAGCTGAGTACAGAAAGTAATTAATGCATTATTTTATTGGTTTAGGTACAGACAGGATAATTATAAGTTTCTGCAAGTTCAGATGAATCATCCTTTGTTCTTTGTCTAATATTAACCAAGCAAAATTAGAGGAAACAAACAGCAAAAATTTATATATAAAGATGAATAATTTTAATAATCAAATAATCTGTGACAAATAAGGATGAAATACAGAACAATTCCATGGTACTTCCGCGAATATTGTAGACTGGGCTATACCAGGAAATTATAATCTGTAAGCACAAAGTTTCAGTACGTTTCTACCTTAGTTCCTACTCATCCAGGAAAATTCGTTTTTTTCTGGAGTCTACATAAACTGAAAACGAGTACTTCTATGTGTAGGTGGAAATGTGACGAAAATGTAATTAATCTTAATTAAACACCAAATTTGAAAACACTTTCCGTATTAAGTAGGTATACAACTTTCAGAAAACCTTTTTTTGATCACTTGATTGATTGAACACGTGTCAAACAAATAGGTTATTTTGTCGCATATACTTACAATGATAACTTTTGTAACATAAATACAAAATAGATTTGACTCGTACCTATGTCAAATAAGATTTATAAAATTTAAAATTTGACCCTGATATCGTAGTACCTATTGTATCGTGTGATATCTTGACTCTTCTTCTTTGTCCAACCCTTTTCCCAGTTGATCTGGGGTCGGGTCTCCTTGTACGGTTGCGCCAGAGTACTCTGTTCTGGGTTGTCTGAGTCGTAAGATTTGCTTGCTGGATCTCTTTCTGTATATTGGACCACCAGGTAGCGGGGGGTCTTCCTCTTCCTCTGGGTCGATCGGGGATGTCTAGGACTTTTTTGACTGCGTGGTTGTCTTCGCGTCTTTGGATATGGCCATACCAGCGTAGGCGACTTTCTTTCACCTTTTCGGCAATGGGAGCTACTTTGAAGGATCCCCTAACGTATTCGTTACGCACTTTGTCTAGGCGAGTCACTCCGCCTGCCCATCGCAACATTTTCATCTCGTTCGTGTGTAGCTGTTGTTCGTGTACTTTTTTAATTGTCCAGCATTCCGCCCCATATGTCATAGCCGGCCTGACTACTGTTTTGTACACTTTGCCTTTAGTTTTCATAGGCATTCTTCGGTCGCAAAGGACACCCGACAGCGACCTCCATTTCAGCCAGGCGGTATTGATACGGTGGTTGACATCTTTATCGACGTTTGCATCGGGGGTAAGTACAGAGCCGAGATATTTAAAGTGTTCTACTTTGGGCAGGGCGGTGTTGTCTATATAGATTTGGCGTCCAATTTCAGTTGTGCATCCGTAGTCGCATTCCATGTACTCCGTTTTAGTGCGGCTAATGCGTAATCCATGGCTCTCTATTCTTTCTACCCATAGGTTAAACGTTTCCTGCATATCACTTTGACTTTTCGTTATAAGGGCTATATCATCTGCATATAGTATGCACCAGGGAGTTGGCCTTTGTATTTCACGTGTGATGTGATCCATGCAGAGATTGAACAGGAGCGGGCTTAAGGCAGAACCCTGGTGGACTCCTACTTCGACATGAAACGGATCACTTAGTCCTGCATTGCAGGGCTTTTGACACATGTTTTGGTGTTCTTGTACATGTCCTGGACTATTCGAATATAGCGCTCTGGGATATGTTGGGCTCTCATAGACTGCCAAACTAGTTTCCTGGGTACTCTATCAAATGCATTTTCCAGGTCAATGAATAGAAGGAATAGATTCTCTTTGTTGGAACGGTGTTTTTCCATCGCTACTCTGATAGTCTGAATTGCATCAGTAGTCGATTTTCCGGGAGTAAAGCCATATTGATTTTCTGTCATACTAGAGAGTGTTGTTATACGTGATGCAATTATTCTCTCATATAGCTTTAGGGTATGCGACGTTAGTTTAATCCCCCTATAGTTGTGTGATATCTTGACTAGTTTTAAATAAAAGTTTTATTTAAATAAATGACTAATAAAAATTACCACACAGTACAAAATAAACTTTGATTCGAATGAGAGGAGCAGTTACAAAAACTTAAATAATCTATCAAAGAAATTTGATTCGTATGTCAAATAAGATTTATTAAATTTGACACTGATGTCGTAGTATCTATTGTGTCATGTGAAATTCCGTCTATATTTTTTAAATAGTTGAAGTCAAATAAATTAATAAAAAGATATCTCACAGTTATCAAATAAACTTTGATTCAAATGAGGAGCAGTTAAAAACTTCAATAAATTAACAAAGAAATTTGACTCGTATGTCAAATAAGATTTATTGAATTTGACACTGAAGTCGTAGTACACTATACTGTTGAGTCATGTGTAATATCCTTTATTTTTTTACAATAGTAATTCAAATGAATGACTTATAAAATGGCCACACAATACCGATTAAACTTTGATTCGATTGAGAGGAGTAGTTATAAAAATTATAATTAACTACATAATATTATCAATCTGTGGGCCTAACATGCCAGGCACGATAAAATTTTATCACGCCCGTTTATCGTGATTCGACGATATATATAATTTATCGACTGTCGGTAACATGCGCGCACATATTTATCACGTCGCTTTGTCAAAAATCGACAATTTTAAAATTTATCGACAAGTCGTAACATGCGCGCCATTTCTTATAAAATTTTATTTTTTTAATGAGTTAAATTACTCGAATTTTATCGTCCATCTTTCAAGTCAACGATAGCAAAGGATAAAATGGCGGTGCCGTATTTTATTGATTTAATTACGATTTAACCGGCTAAATTGAGTGTAGCGTCGGACGCTACGAAGGCGTCGGACACTATAGAGGGTAAGCTGTAGTGTTGAACACCATGCAGGCGTCGGACGCTATGAGTGGTGGAGATAGTGAAGGACGCTGTGAAATTTGGGGGCTAGCTTCAGATGCTATAAAGGGTGGGGATGGGTTTAACCCTGAAGGGTGTGGGGAAGCGTTGGACGCACTGGAAAGAGGTGGGTAGCGGACGCCCTGGGGAGCGGGGGATAGCGTCGGACGCCCTGGGGAGCGGGGGATAGCGTCGGACACCCTGGAGAATGGGGGTTAGACCCTGGATGGCGGCAGGTAACGTTGGTCACCCTGGAGGATGGGGGGTAGCCTCGGACGCCCTGAAAAGCAGGGGGTAGCGTCGGACGCAACGGGGTTGACGGATGCTGTGGAGGCGTCGGACGCTATGAAGGCGTTGGACGCTATGTGAGACAGGGTAAGTCGTGGGATGATTGTGTTCCGAATAAGGGACTGATTTTACGTTTAAGATAATCAAACAAAAAAGTTTCAATAAGAGTACGAAAATACAGCTATTTTTGCTCTACGACGCTCCGTTTTCGAGATAATTGCACTTTTAGTTCTCATTCGTTTTATATATTAGAAATCGTTACTTTATTGAGATATGATGCTACAGAGGCGTAGGACGCTACGGAGGCGTTGGACGTTATGCACGTGTCGGACGATACGGAGGCGTCGGACGCTACGGAGGCGACAGACGCTATGGAAACGTCGGACTTTATGGAAACATTGAACGCTGTAGATGATCGGGGGTTTTATCAGACTCTATGGAGACTTTAGGCACTATGGAGGCGTCGGACGCTGTGAAGACGTTGGACGCTATGTGAGACAGGGTAAGTCGTAGGATGATTGTGTTCCGAATAAGGGACTGATTTTAGGTTTAAGGTGGTAATCAAACAAAAAAGTTTCAATAAGAGTACGAAAATAGAGCTATTTTTGCTCTATGACGCTCCGTTTTCGAGATAATTGCACTTTTAGTTTGCATTCGTTTTTTATATTAGAAATCGTTACTTTTTTGAGATATTATGCTACGCAGGCGTTGGACGCTACGGAGGCGTTGGACGTTATGGACGTGCCGGACGATACGGAGGCGTCGGACGCTACGGAGGCGATGGACGCTATGGAAACGTCAGTCTTTATGGAGACATTGAACTCTGTACAGGATAGGGAGTATTGAACTCTGTAGAGACGCTATGGAGGCGTCAGGTGGTATAGAGTCGTCGGGCGCTATGGAGACATTAGATTCTATGGAGGCGTTCGACGCTATGTGAGACAGGGTAAGTCATGGGATGATTGTAAATTGAATATGGGCCTGATTTGATTTTTAGAGTTTATCAAACAAACGATCATCTACAGCGTTCAATGTTTCCATAAAGTCTGACGTTTCCATAGCGTCTGTCGCCTCCGTAGCGTCCGACGCCTCCGTATCGTCCGACATGTCCATAACGTCCAACGCCTCCGTAGCGTCCAACGCCTGCGTAGCATCATATCTCAATAAAGTAACGATTTCTAATATATAAAACGAATGCAAACTAAAAGTGCAATTATCTCGAAAACGAAGCGTCGTAGAGCAAAAATAGCTCTATTTTCGTACTCTTATTGAAACTTTTTTGTTTGATTATCTTAAACCTAAAATCAGTCCCTTATTCGGAACACAATCATCCCACGACTTACCCTGTCTCACATAGCGTCCAACGCCTTCATAGCGTCCGACGCCTCCATAGTGCCTAAAGCCTCCATAGCGTCTGATAAAACCCCCGATCATCTACAGCGTTCAATGTGTCCATAAAATCCGACGTTTCTATAGCGTCTGTCGCCTCCGTAGCGTCCGACGCCTCGGTATCGTCACACACGTGCATAGCGTCCAACGCCTCCGTAGCGTCCTACGCCTCTGTAGCATCAAATCTCAATAAAGTAACGATTTCTAATATAAAAAACGAATGCAAACTAAAAGTGCAATTATCTCAAAAACGGAGCGTCGTAGAGCAAAAATAGCTGTATTTTCGTACTCTTATTGAAAAATGAATTTTGATAAGCTTAAACCGAAAATCAGTCCCCTGTTTGATACACAATCATCCCACGACTTACCTTGTCTTACGTAGCGTCCAACGCCTTCATAGTGCCTGAAGCATCAATGATGTTTGATAATACTCCCCATCCTTTAAAGCGTACGATGTTTTCATAGCGTCCGACGCCTCCACAACATCCGTCAACTCCGTTGCGTCCGACGCTACCCCCTGCTTTTCAGGGCGTCCGAGGCAACCCCCCATCCTCCAGGGTGACCAACGTTACCTGCCGCCATACAGGGTCTACCCCCATTTTCCAGGGTGTCCGACGCTATCCCACGCTCCCCAGGGCGTCCGCTACCCACCTCTTTCCAGGGTGTCCAACACTTCCCCACTCCTTTCAGGGTGTCCGACGCTACACCCCACTGTCTATGACGTCCTTAGCCTCCGTAGCGTCCAACACTACCCCTCACATTTCATAGCGTCCGACGCTACCCCCCCCCCTCACCATCCATAGCGTCCCACGCTACCTCCCCCCCCCTCACCATCTTTAGCGTCCGACGCCCCCGTAGTGCTTGCCGCTGACCCTTTTATTGTAGCTTGTTCCATATAGCGTCCGACGCCTTCATAGCGTCTGACGCTACAGCCCACTCTGTATCTCGCCTGACGACTCCGTAGCCGAAGCTACATCCAATTTAACCAGTTTAATTATACATATTTAATTTTAGTTTGCCTTTGCCCTGCACTGGGACACTGAACAGGCTAAGCAAAAAAAAAAAAAATAATAAAAAGGACCTTTGCAAAATAAAATACTTCGGCAATCTCTTTAAAAAAGAAAACAGTCTATCCCTTTCAATACTCATAGTTGTGAAAGAGAACGACTGTGTTTTTCATTCGTTCAATTTTTGTTTCATTCGTTCAATTTGTGTATGGGTAGTTTTTCAAAACTCATTTGACATAACGTCGTGATAAGGACGAGAAACTGCGATAAAATTGTCTCTCGTGGCGCGCATGTTACAATCCACGATAAATTTATCGAAATCGATAAATTTTATCATTCGATAAGTGATATATGTCTTGCCTGGCATGTTAGGCCTTCTGGACTGGTCAACATATCGTTATCATCGCCGACTCGACCGGTGATAAACAATCACTGTGTTACTATCACATTTCGTCGGCGTGATTAGCGCAGTTTTCATTTCCCCAATTATCACTAAAAAGAACAGCCGTGATTCTATTATTATATTGTATTTTGTTTATCTATCTAACCTGTATTAGGTCAACCTTGGATAAATGCATATTCTTTGAAAAACTAATACTAACGGTTAAAATTTTAAATTCATTATTATCTAATTTCTACTTATTTTTAATAATATTGACTCGAACTAAATTACAAAAAAACTATAACTAGGTAAATAGTAATTAAAATAAAACAAAAAAATATATACTACGCACTATAAATTCTCTAAACGCATTATGGCCAAAATATATTACCTATTATAATTTTTTATTTAAACTATCCTCCAATATGACATCAGATATTATCAAAATAAAAATAAAGTACTTAAAATAAACATGCGATACTAAAATTATTGTTTAAAACAGGATTATTACCGTGATAATATTTTTGTTGATCCCGATATTTCGAAATATTTAAATTTAGTGTTGTGAACAACCGTGAAAACCTAAAAACTTATAAACTTGCGATATTGATAATATATGAAAGATTTTAACAGTTTTAAAATTATTACCAACATTTGGCCAAATTAGAGTTGCAGATTTAGAAAAAGACATGTAGTACTAATAGAAAGTATAATTCATTGACAAAAGTAAAAACAATGTAGTACTTAAACTGAAGTTATTCTTAATTATTCAATTGACGTGTAGCGAAGATAACAATTAGATAGTTCCCAACCGGAGATTCGTTAACCTTATTCCGTAGATTTTGACTTATCGCTTGTTTTTTTGTAGGTAGAGGTACACAAGACATTGGCAAGATGTTACGTGGACGATAATGTGTTATACTCGCTTGGGTGAAAGTTGGCGGGTCACGAGATAAGAGATTCAGATAAAATGAGATGAGAGATCGTGGAAGATTCTAGTCTTTTACTAGTCTGTGCTACCTACCTAATTAGGTGGATTGTACTCGCAACTTGTGAGAGCTGCAATTTTATGCGGCAACATGTGCAATGGTAGGTATCTAGTTTTCAGGGATTTGCAAAACTACTTTCCTCACCTGAAAACCATACATTGCGTTTGAAAACCATCTTTTGCTCTGCATTCTTCTTCAAAATACAACCAAGCTAATAATTAATTTTATAATTTGCGATTAGTAAAAAGTTTTTCAGTGAGATATTATGCGAGGATAATCAAATGTTGCTAACTTTCTCAGAGACCAACAATCAACATGCCATGAGACATGTACCTAACATAGTTTTTCAGAATTCTGTAAATGTTTTAGATACATCCGAATCAAACCGCCTCCTCCTGTTTCAAATGACCTGTTACTCAAAATACACAAGTTCGGAATGAATATGGTCCGATAAGATCTCACAAATACAGCATTAACAAGCCATCAAGAGAGCTTGTAAACCCAGTACATCCTTGGAGCCGGTAGCTACACCTGAATTCACCTGATGCGCGCGGCGTGATCAAAGGGATATTGTGCGCTTGCGCATAGGGCTGCTGACCCACAGATCCTATATTTTTGTATACCTAGGTGCGATTTTCCTGTCCCAGAATTCATTCATATCGTGTGGAAAACTGAGTCAGGAAATGTCCTGATAAAACCGGCTTTAATCTAGCAAAATATAACATTGCATTAGTAACTAAACAAGCAGCTATAAAATCATAAGCTTGTAAACACAGTATATCCTCAGATCCGGTAGCTACACCTGATGCGCGCGGCGGGATCAAAGGGATATTGTGCGGATTTGTGCGCATGCGCTTAGGGTTGCTGACCAACAGATCCCGTATTTTGTATGCCTACTTAGGTATGATATTCCTGTCCCGGTTTTCATTCATATCCTGTTGGACACTGAATGAACGAAGGGCCTGATATAACCAGCAATCTGACAATTATAACATCACATTAGTAACTAAACCAGCAACTATAACATTATAAGCTTGTAAACACAGTATATCCTTGGAGCCGATAGCTACACCTGATGCGCGCGGCGTTATCAAAGGGATATTGTGCGCATGCGCATAGGGCTGCCGACTGATCCTATATTTTTGTATATTATTATAATATTTTAATATATTACATATTGTACGGTATACAATTTAGAATAGTATGGGATCTACATCCTTGCAACGCAGCCAGAACAACTGCACAAGGTACACGTTTATGCTTTTTTAAATTATCTTTTGTTAATCGGCTGTCCATCAAACATTATTTCATACCTATCGGAGCACATCTTCTTCGGGTCAATGACAATAAATCCTAGCCTAAACGGCAGCTTTTCAAATAGTGGCTGTATCAATAACATGGTAGTAGGCTTTACGTATATCAAATAGGTCCTCCTGAGGTTATGAAGTCACGGGCGGCCTGGCTGGCACCTACCCGGAAGGATAGGGTAGGGATATCCTGCCAGTAGCCACAATTATTGGTCGTTTAAAGGTTTTAGATATGCCATGCCAAGCGGAATACTTTTCGGGACCTTGCTATTGGCAACCCTACCATACGCAAATGATGCCGCATGCACCATTGTGCGTAGAAGTTATGCTTTCCACGGATCCGTAGGATATGGCGGCGGTCGCCTGCGCCCGCGCAGATTTCAGATCGGGAATTGATGGGGCCTCTATTGATACTTTTAGAAGCCAGTTAGTGAAATTATTGCCGCATTCAAATTTCGAAGGACGGAAAATCTTTGATTTTAGGTGAATCGTAAACACACCACGTGATATAGCACTTAGCTACAGCTACTGTACTTTTTCAAATAACAGCATATGACATCCACAATTTGATGCGGACGTGTGTGTCATTGTCATGAAAGTTCAATTTTTTCAAGATCCGGCAAAACATCGGAAAATTAGCGGTGCGTTTTATAATTGACTTCTATTCAGACAATTTTAAATTCCTTTTCTAACTTTTCACTGATTGATCGATTTTGGGTTACTACTAGGTTAAGTAAGGCTAGCCAAAGAATCTGAACAACTTTCGTTACTGTTTCGTCCTATTGCTGCTATTTAAAATTCTGAGGTTCACTCCCCAATTTCCTTTAAAAATAGTTTGAGTAATAACTATCTTGTTCAATTTTAATTATAATTGATAAATATTATTGCTTTATAAAACGTAATCTATGTCAAACATTACTGATCAAGAGTTACACAACCGATAAGCGTAGCGACTAATTGTAAAATATTGCAATATTTTTAGTAAACTTGTGCTGTACTAGAGTTTTTCTGATAATATTATCAGGTTTCTTATCAGATGTGTTCTAGCAATACCTACATACGTACATACATACATAGGTACACACATTACGCCTTTATAGATACCTTGAGGGGTAGGCAGAACGTTAAAGGTCGTAAAAATACTCCTGACTGAATATTTATGGTCGTTTCAGAAAAATCATACATTACGACATTTTAGGCATTTTTTCTCATTTAAAGGTATTACATTAGAATAGGCCAGAAACAACCTAGCACGAGACCAACTGCAAAACGTGAATAATGGCCTTGATATCAATGATACTTAGTATATTACCACAAATTAGGTAAACGGCGCGCGGGGCACCTTAACAGATGGCTCACTCAGTACTAGCGACGATTTTGCCGCTCACAGGAATCTCACAGAGAAGAACGTTGCCACGAACAATCAATCGCGAAAATCCTAATTTGATCGAGTGACCCTTCTGTAAACTCTCTCTAATTTGTGATATTACCTAGTCAATGAAAAACCTTTTAAAAAGTGTGGCTAACAACTAAACTGATACAACAGAACAAGGTGTGTCCAACAAGTCATCAACATATTTGACTTAACACCTACTTAGCGTGCATGATTACTTAACTGTTTAACTGCGCCTCTACTATTCTGTCCTCTGTTTCAATTCATAGCCAGCATATTAACCTAACCATTCAACGGATCAGTTTATGATGGTTTATCTTAGTATTTGTATGAAAACCCAGTAAAAGTTAGTCCCTTAAATGCGTAGATTAGTTGATGTGCTGGCGATAATGTAAGTTTTTATATGTATTCAATCGTTCTGTCACAGTGTTTTTGCTACTGACGGACGAAGAGCTTGTGTGCATACGCGTGCCAACCGTTCATACCCAGTAAGGCCATAATATTGTAATACTACTAGTAAAGGGCGCCACACACCACCTCCGTATGCGTGACGTGCACGTCATCACGCGTGTAGCTATGACGTTGCGCTTTGCGGTTGATTACGCATACGAGTACGCAGGCAGTGTGCAACCTCTTATACGATCCCATACAATACAACGTCATCTCTACGCGCGTGATGACGTGCACGTCACGCATACGGAGGCGGTGTGTGGCGCGCTTTAAGCGCTATACTCTAAAGATTTACCGTACATGTTACCTCTTTCGCACAGTTAGCAGCGAACATGTTAAGGCCGCGGGCGACCACGAATCGCTCAATAAATCAAATCGACCAGCTTGTTTGAGCTTATTTATAACTTTAACTTAAAACCCCATCTCTGATACTATCGGACCAATATTTAAATTTCTTATACGTACTGTTATTATTACAGATAGAGATTGTTTTATTAGTTAGTTTTAAAGATTTATTAGATAATGTATTTAAAAATGTTTCTAAACATTATTACCGGTGGTGTAAAAAGTGCTTGCCTAATTAACCAACAAAGTTATGTACATAAATTATTGATCAGAAAAGTAACGCTGTACTTAGGTATTGAAAATACCTACATGTACTTAATATGCAATAGAAATAGTTTAGAAAGGTTTTGGCCAAAAAAATACCCAGCTTCGCCAGGGATGAAATGTATATAAATGGGTTCACTAGAGTATTGCTATTTAATTAAAAAAATAAACAGGGTCCTACCCCATCTAGTATAGAAAATATTAGATAAAATATACGAGAGGCTGGTCCAGTGGTTACTTTCGCCCCCTAGTATATCTTGAGCTCAGTTGTAGGTAGGATGTCAAATAAGTATATAAAATATAATCGCGTATCTGGTAAAATTGCAACTAGGATAAATATATTTGATTCAAAGATAAAATATATTGGATGACTTTGCTAAATGCTTATAAATAAAACAAAAACCCAGATTCTACTGAAACGAAATGTATGTACACAGGATGTAAAAAAAAATCAAATGCAAACATTTTCAGGGGTGAAGCAGCCCATGAAACTGAACAACTTTCCCCAAAGAATAAAGGTCGAAAAAATGGAAAAAAACATTAGGACCTCCCTTATACCAGCCGTCGAGTCAATTTGTATGGGAGCTCCAATTTTGTTCTTTGGGGAAAGTTGTTTAGTTTATGGGCTGGTTCACCCCTGAAAATATATGCAGTTAATTTTTTTACACCTGTGTACACACATTTCCTTTCAGTAGAATCTGGGTTTTTGTTGTAGAAACATTAAGCAAAGTCATCCAATATATTTTATAAAATATTTTATCTTTGAATCAAAGATCCTATATCCTAGTTGTCATTTTACCAGATACACGATTGTATTTTATGTACGTATTTGACATCCTACAACTAAATACAAGATATACCTACTTGGGGGTAAGAGTAACCACTAGACAAGCCTCTCGCATATGATATCTATTTCATCTAATATTTTCTATACTAGATGGATTAGGACCCTGTATATTTTTTAAATTAAATATCAATACTCTAATAAACCCATTTATATACATTTCGTTGCTGGCGATTCTGGGTTTTTGTTGTATGAACATTTAGCCAAGCCCTTTAATTTGGGTCAAATTATATTTTCTAAATCAGTCTCTAAATTCCGTTTTTTTACTAAAAAATAAATATAGGTATTTGACATTGCTGTCATAATAATAGTATAAAATCTGCAACTACGCTGTAGGTACGAACTGTACGCAGTGTTTCAAGACATATTTTTATTCCTACAAAGTATAAAAAATAAACAGCATATACCTACCTACTTATATTCTTAGGGATGGACCAGTCCATAAAATTTCAGTAGGTAGGTAGGTAAATAAAAAAAAAACTGTTTTGGATTTACCCCATAAATATTTGCGGTTGATTTTTACATGTCATAGAGGGTGATATTTGGGTGCACTCAAACCACAAAACTGAACACTTTCCCATTATAAAATCTTCCTATGGTAAATTCAATCAGCTGATCATGATTTTGTATGAGAAATCAAAATAATATTTACGTCTCCTGAAAAAAAAAACATTATTATCAGCATTCGGAGAGAGGTGTAAGACCCTGTATAATTTGGATTTTCAATTATACTGCTTCTGGAAAATGCGTAAATATGATAGGATAGGACAGGTCTATGGAATTAACAATCTTGATGGAAATTTAATGCTCGATAGTGGTTATCGATGTTTGGATTAATATCGGTTGAGCCCAGTCTGTATCGATACAGATCTGACGATAACTTATTATCGATACTAGAATACATCAACGGTAGAGTACACCCGCAAGGAGTTTTGGATTACTAATCCCATTAACTACTCACTAAATCCTGTACTAAATGTAGAATTGGACCTGTGTTTTGTTTCCGAAGTAACGTAATTTCAAATTGTGTGTTCTGTATTAAAGTTTTAGCATCCAAGGTTGTTCAATTCAAGTTCTATAATATATTAAAAAGGACGAAAAATCCGAGAAACATAGAGGATTCCAACCATAAATAACCAGAGAGCTATTTACAGCATGCAAAAAATACTAGCAAAGATCCTGAATAAGGTTCTAATAAATAGGTACCTACCTAATTAATGCCTTTTTCTAGAAAATCTTCATACAATTCTAAGTTTATTTAAGTACAGTTTTGAAAATTCCCTCTGTGACATCTGTCAGATACGTGATAATCAGTGTGGCAAAACATATTTTTGTTGACTCTCTTCTATTAGTAAAAAACAAGTAAGTTTAGATCTGACAGCTGTAAAATCTGTCTTGTAACAATCATACTCCTACTAATATCCATCGATAATGTTAGCCGTTTGGTTGGCCTAAGGCCAGCTGATGCGATTTCTATGCTACACAAATCTATTGTCAGAATCACATTCAGGTGTACTCAACGTAATCCATCGAAAACATTCTACATCCATGTAATTTGATCTTTATCAGGTCTATAATCGGTCTGGGCCGAGGGGGGGTGGGGTAGGGGCTAGAGGGGGTGCAGGAGGGGGGGTTGTCGATAGCGCGTTGATCGATGATGTAGAGATATCGATTTAGATAGCGATGTTTATCTAGTGAAAGATTTATAATTTTTACCTTCGACTTTCGACTCTACTGTGTAGAGTGGCCTGGCTCGTAATAAAGTTAGCTTTACTTATTATTTTGTTTGAATAATGACAAAGGTTATAACCTCCTTTTCTTTGATTTGAATTCCAAAGTAAGTAGATATGTAAGATTCTTTGATATTTGCACTGTTTAAATTTTTTTAAAGTAACAAGAAATGGATCTAGGACCTTTCCTAAAGTAAGTATTTAGTGGTGGTAGTGAAGGTACCTAAATTGTTAATCGTATTTGGTAAGTTTGGTTGCAAATAAAAATTGTACAAAATAAAAACATCAAAGATTTTCTATCTAAACAAATCGGATGGTTAAAAAAATAACTGTTAAGGTGTTTAGCTCACATGCGGATGTTTTAATGTGACAGTATCGATACTTGTCTGTCTGTCATATCCCATACTGTCTGAAATATGCGATATACCTAAGAAGTTTTACAAATAAGACTGCTCTATTCTCATGTACCGAAAACTTTTTAATGATTAAAATGCTACGTAACCTACCATTGATCGGTATCTTTTCCGCAAACCGTCTACCTACCCCAGAACATTGTCCTCTCGTGATCGCAACGCGCACGCATAAATCCGCCCACGCGCAGATGCGATCAAGCTATTTATCATTGGCTCGTTCTACAATGCTCCAAAATTATATTATATTATTAGTTTTGAGTTATTTATTATTTGTTTTTAATGTATTTTGACATTTCTATTTTTTGTAATAAAAATTAGATATATCATAATATATAAGTAAAATTATCATAAAATGTAAAAAACACATCATGAAAGCCAATATATACAACGATCCATAATGTTATTCCAAAACATACTAAAACATGAGAGGCAAGGCATCACACGTAAATAATATATTCTACGGATCGCGCAATTACTTCTTTATCGGCGGTTTCGCGACGGTTTCGGACCGGTTGGCGGTCCTTCTTCAGGCTGAGTGGCGGCGGGACGCCTCGGCGTCCGAAACCGTCGCATAACCGCGACGCCGATAAAGAAGTAAGTGCGCGATCCGTAGAATATATAATTTACGTTAAAATGTCGCACTGGAGTTTAAACAATGCAAGGCATCACATCTACTCTTGCGGAGTAGGCAGAGCGTGAACGGCTGTAAAAACCGCCGTTTACATCACATCTGACAAAAGATTGATAGTCATTCAGAAGACTATGTATCACCATATGGCAGGTTGTTAGCCTGTTACCTAAACTTGCAATACACATCAACTCTCAAATCCCTTAGCCACTTCTTACGACACCCACGGGAATAATATAGTGTAGTGTGATGCGATTCTTGCTGGCACCAGATGGCATATTTACCTACACGGCAAAAGTAGTATTGGTCTTTGCTTTAATTATTTTTTAGTAAATGACTTAAGCACCGGACGATATTACAGTTCCTGACAGTCACAAAGACTTGTTAGCCCCAACTAGCCACTATATCCGGTTTTTAAGTAAGAATTCGTAAGCTCCTTATGTTAGAAAACCACAACAAATCCACCTACTCATATACTTTAACTGGTTTTTCATACAAATCATAAGAAAAACTATTTTTTTTCAGCCTGTTTTGTATCCCACTGTACCTAAGTAAGAATAATGTTTTTAACAGAAACTGTTCTGGACACAACCGGAACAACCCGTGATCGCTGCGTATACGCATAAATAACGCGTGCCCGATCCCCACTCGATGGTTAATTGGGATCGCATGATTAGTCACTATTACTGATCCCATCGTCACCGAACCTTTGATTTTTGTACGGAAAGTGCGAAATTCCGATGTTGGATTGCATGATAATCAATGGCCAGTTGTGGTCATTTGTGGCCAATGTAAGTACAAACGTTCAGAGCACCAAGTCTGCTATTTTTAGCCATTGTACTTGTAGTGACAGCGACACTCAACTGACAATCCATTGTCACTGTGATTTTTCCATACTAAAAACTGTTAGCAGAATATGAAACTACCGAAACCAAAACCGAAACCATCCAACTGACATGACATTGACACGGAAATGAAACGATTTTTATTTAGCAGACGTCGGCTTCTGGTTTTAGAAAGAATGGTGGTAGACCAAGTTTGCCACCGCCGTGTGGTAGTCGAGAGCTACTGCCACTCCTAGTCCACTCAGGGTGTTTCTTTAAAGGCGACGTAGAGATTTTGACCTCGGCTGAATAACCTAACGACTATGGTCAACCGCACCTACAATAGCATTCCCAAAGAGAGTCACGTCAGGCAGGCGACCGGTCATAAAAGATTGCCAAATCCGTTTTGCTATATGATTTTGACACAAAATAGCGCCCCTTAATTTGTGATTTCATGCTCTAACAAAACATGTTGCGCTGACCCCAACAACTGATTTGGGATGGGCAGCCAGATGATAATTGCAGACCATGCTTGGTAAACCTAAGGCAGATGGACGACCACAGGCGCAAGGTGTTGTATTCATCCTTCAGTCCAGTCGCCGTTTATGACATCTACGGGTAAAAATAGATTTTAAGCATTACTTGTAAAAGCGAATATGTTAAAGTAGGGTCCATCGCCAGAAAATCTACCTACTTAGACTGGTTTTTCTCAGTATTTACTTATATGTTTGAAAAACCAGCATAAAGTTGGTTCATTAATGTGAAGATGTATTTGCTGGCGATAGTTCCTACTTTATAATCTGCTAGAATGAAATCCTTGAAGATTTTCTGATAATGCAGTGGAAATGTGTAACCGATTAGCCACACATAATCGCAATCGCTGTGTAAATCATTGCTTTATCGATAATCGGTAGTCGATAGTCGATACACATTGATATCCATGTTATCGCGATAGTGAAGATTGTGTATTCTGCTACTTCAAGTAAAACGTAGCATTTTTGTTTGCTTATAATGGTGGCGTTACTATCTTTTCTAATTACACACGTCAAGAAATAGCACTCCTAACACTCGTAAGGCACGACCTCCCGTTTTCGCTATTCAGTTACTACCAGCCGCTTCTCTTTTAGTCATCGGAGGGGTCTAGCGCTACGCTTGCCGAGGTGTCGTGATTAATATATAAAACTAAATGTGACGTCGTATAGATGATTCCAAAGCAATAAAAACAATTCAACATTCAATTTGACATAAACCGTATTCGTATGGCAATAAGATCAAAATTCGTATTGTCTTAACGCATGGATCTGCGTATAAATGGCATGCGGCATGCCTTACGCTGACGTTATTTTTTCCCAAAAAGGTAATAATTCTAAAATTTAGATCAAAGAAATTCTAAAAAAGCTGGGAATAGTTATTTAATTTAGGCCGAAGTTTTGCTAGATTTTTTCGGATTGTTTGTCGACTCAGCGTCTCAGGAAATATCCAAGATGATATCCCCAGTAGATATCCGCGGTCACCCATCATGTTGCCCAATGCTAAACTATCACTATCGGCCAGACTATTCATCATATCAGTACTTTAGTACGTTTCATAATTAGAGCATGTGAATCGACCGTTGACACGATGAGGTTTATCGCTGATATGCCGGATGCTGGCGATATTCACAGATATACGAGGTATTAAAAAATATCTTTGATGTTCTACATTAGTCTACTGCTGGGCAACACCTCTTTATTTCATGCCACTGTGTCACATAATAGAGAGTTTGCAAAAGGCTCACTCGACCTTATTTTGGATTTTCGCGATTGTCACTGGTAAAAGCCAGGGTTGCTACTAATTCTAAAAATTGCTACAAATCTCAAATCTGATACGGGCATGTCATACAATTCTGCGCCAATTTTAATCCATGAAATATAACGTTCGTGGCAACCATTTTCTTATTTACTTACCTTAAGTTCCCTTGAAATTCCAGTTATTTCCAGTTAAAGTCAGTATGTAAGCGTGAAAATAGTCGCTAGTACTGAGTGAGCCATCTGTAAAGGCGCTCGGCGCGCCGTTTCCCTAATTTGAGACTGTACTGACCACGATCTTTGGTTAGCCCCATATAATTTTTTTAGCCATTTTGATTCCATAGAGCTTAGGTACAATAAGTTTACTATGGTAGTTTGTGGCATATTATGTACGATTGCAGTATAATTGGCACAGTCAAATAAAATTATTTATCCATAAAACTCACAATTAATAAACGTAACACCTTATATTAAATTATCTCATCGCTGTGTTTTTTAAATGAGATAGAGATATGGTGATAGAGACAGAAACAGAGTGATCTCTGTGTGGGCGATAAATGAGTTTGATATTCATGAAATTAGTAGGTACGTTATAAATCTAGATATTATAGAAAACAATTAATAGAGCCTGCGTCAAAATGGTTTCCTGCTGCCGGTGCAAAATTTTCTGGATCTGGGCAAGGTTTTAAGTTTTTTGGCGCTTTAATTATTTTTAGCATTTTTAAATTATGAGTATTTATGATTTATCTATGATGTGATATACTAAAACTAATTGAACCATGACTATATCTACTATTGAATAGTGCCTGCATACATACTTACTTGGTATGTAGGTATTTGGTCGTAAACATCGTTTTCATGAAATTGCCAAACGCTATCTGATTATTATCAACGAAGATGTTATCTCAGTTCAACATGACCGATAAACTTATAAAAATGAGAACTAAGGTTGTATAAATACATTTTAACAAAATAATCGAGAACCAACATGGTCTAGACTCGGAATTTTGAAAAGCATAAATTTGACATTTAAGTGTTTTGCCCTGAACAGTGACGTCATCATGCCAACTGGTGACAGGACTAATTTCTCTTTTCGGTATTTTGGCTTAATGAGGAACTGTCAGGGTCAGGTAATTGAAAAGAAAATATAGATGGCGTTTTTCAGATGCTTAATATATACTTTTCAGTCCATACTAATATTAAAAATAATATTAAAATTAATCAGTCTGATAAAAGAGATAACATTGTAGTGATTCCTAAGCATCTGAAAACACCATCTATGATTTGTTTTCAAAGTATGAGCCTGTTCTTCATTGTTACATAATTTTTGGCGCACGCATGCAGTATGATCTATGATAGGTATTATGTATGAGATACGACTACATATTTTATAGCAACTCTCAATTTTATAGGTATATTCGACGTAACATTCCTACCTATGGTTTAAAATTTTGACAAACTGAAATGTGTTGTTGTCTTTTGATTTAACCCGAATTTATAAAGTGCCAATGCTCAAGTGCGAATTTATAAGTTGTTTTCAGCATATGTGTAAAACCATTGCAGAATAAATTATCTGTAGCAAATCTAGCAAACAAAGTCCCGCAACTTAGTCGATACAAAATAAAGCAGCATACACACATACGTGGCTTATCGCCGCGTCTGTATCGCTCATTATGTCAACTGTTGCACTGCCTTTATATGTATACCTCCTTATCAGTAGCTTATCAGTAAAAATTTATTAGTTAACGTAGGATCCGGGTGGCGGCACTTAAAGTTAAATTTATTTGTGACGCGGAATTTAAAAATAAAATTGATAAAATTGTTTGGTTACGAATTTTCTTTGTCTCTAGAATCTACCTAGAAAATTGTATTTCAAGCCTACTATTACGTGATTTTTTACCTTGTAGTCTCTAGAATCTACCTAAAAAAGTGTATTTCAAGCCTACTAATATGTGATTTTCCACCTTGTAGAGATCTTTTTTTTCTTTTTTCCACACGTTTAAATATTAAAGATTACTTTGTACGGTACATAATTTCCAAAATTTTTAAGTACCTATTTTTTAAGATCCTTTAACAAGGATCAATTAAGGTTGCTTATTTGTAGTAAGTATATATACGTTATACTCTTACATTCCTAGATAATTGGGAGAATATATGATTGTAGGTATTCTTCCAGAAGAAGTTCCTTCGAAATAGGGCAACGTTTCATTTGCATCAAACTAAACCAGACGATCCTCAAAACATATTTTATCAATAGAATAATTTTAAAACGGAGATTCATTACTACTATCTTATCACTCAGACAACAGAGTCCATTAAGAGACGTACAGTGCTCCCAAAATCTACTATTACATCAAAAACCATACAGATTTAAAGCAACCTTATCTCGAAGAATTAAAGTTCATATTTCATTGAATATTATTTGAAGAGATAGACTGTATAATATCTGCTTATCGCTTCTTATCAATCCCAGATGAGACAGACGCTAAATCGATCCACCGCTTATATATAAATTATAGTTTAAATATAATTTTATATATGACGCTAGTATTAATATTCAGTTTTAATTGACACATATCAAAATTGATATCACGGAATTGATATCACGGATGTGATCGGGGATTTCTTGCTGTGTAGATATGGTGTGGGTCTAATCTAATAGGGAATTATTTATAATTGAATCTATTAATAAGTCAAAACTGCAAATCCTTGTTTTTTTTTCCAGTAAATGTTATGTTATACCTAACTGTAGGTAGGTAACTTGGCCAGTACTTATGCTGAAATGATGATCGTATCGAAATATGAAAGGTCGGTCCTGGTTGTTTCATGTTCATTTCGAATCGAAGTGCCCATTCAACATAATTTAATTATAGAAGAGTATCTACCTACCTATCTCTAGCCTCTGGACTCATTGAAACGTATTAGCTAAAATTAGATTTGCATTTCAGTATTAGCTACATTTGCATCTTGCATCACACAATTTTACAAGCATGTAGAGATACTGTAGCAGAATTTTAGACTGTTTTTTATATGACACCCAAGATTTTACACGCCACGCCATCTCACTTTACTCACCTGACAGGTCACACTTAATCAAATCTGCTTATAATCTTCGTAGATATTGTATGAAAAATGTCAATTTGTGCATTAGGTCTTTGATATCATATTCATATAAATCAAAAATTCTACTGTGCTGGTGAAAATTTTACCATAATCGATTTTGAAACCACCTGAATGAAAGTATCTTGCAGCACTGCTGATTCGTAATATTGAACCTACATCCGTAATCTTTGGCCACCAATCGCATCCAAATATGAACAATCTGAACAATACAAGTATGTATTCATAACATCAGATTGTTTGTAGAAGTGTAACACAATTTATCACCTGTATCAACCCACGGATGGCCACCCGCGGGTTACTGGAACGATAGCAAGCTCAGAGCAGAGAAATGTTTCAAAACAGATTACGAGCAATCAGAATGAAGCCGAAAGAGGTTGCCGATCTTGCTTGGAACGTTCTAGAACAGAACTAAACGTACACACGACTAAATACACATATTAGCACTAAAATTGATTTAATTTTCAGTTCATTCTCAAGTCAATCTCAGACAAATTCGTCTTATAAAATATTAATTTGCACAATAGTTTCTTATTTTATGCGTGGTTTGTTATAGGTTGTTGGACTTCTTTTAGATCAATTTGAACCTGAGTGTAAAGAGGAAAAAAGAAAATTGACTACGGATTATGATATTGCATTGGAATATACTGCTTTGGCAGTATTAACTACTGTACATGTATTTGTTTTTAACAAGCACCAAATCTGGTTGCAAAAAGTTTTTTACGGCTACATTCTACTTGCTACGACTTCCCTTTGAAAAAAATCTTTCCCTAAGTAGCCACACAACAAGAGATTACGAAACTGAATAAAACGGTGTCGGGTTTCAGAGGGTACGGTTGCAAGTGCATCAGTTAATGTTACGATGTGATAAATAGGCCGAGATGGCGTTTTGAGAAGCTGAACTGTTTGATTGTACAAATTGTACATGCATAAAATCACGGTGAATATATTCCTTGGTGGGCAGAACGTCAGTGTCTTACACATATTACATATTTTCTAAATCTGATAAGTTATGAAATTGTTTTGCTGCAACTCAAGAACAAGCACAAAAATCTTTTATATTTTGCGTTGTTTGTTAAAAATGTACATTTTATTTATTTTATCAATTGTGTCCAATATCTATGACATCATTATTTGTCAATTTCTTTTATTTAGTAGTAGATGAAGGTAACTTTTCATCATTCTTGTTCTCTTTTCATACTCCTAAATTAGCAGCAGTGACAATTTCAAAGGTAAACATATAACTTTTGGTAAAAAGTGGTTGTCCAAGCCGACTAACAAATCGCTCTAGATGAAGTTGAAAAAATGCCCCCGACCAATCACGAACCCTTTCAAATTTCGACCTCGACGCCTTTCCCTATTGTTCGGGCAAAAGTTCGATGAGAGCTCAAGATAACCCGGCAAAAACAAATAGTACTAATTACGTGGAAGCGCAGTTAACGATCGTGCCGTCCGTAATCTGGCAGACTAATAAGAGGCAATCCGTCAGATTGTCCGGACAAATTAGGCGAATTATTTTTTCGATTTAGGCGCCATCTTGCCCATTGTTTAATCGTTGTCGGTTAATAGCTGGGGAGATAGCATCGGCCTAATATGTGGCAAGCCGGGATTGAAAGCGCCTAAGTGCTGGTTGATAGTAAGTAACAGATTTGTAACTTCAGTTTTTAGTTTGAGAACCGGCACTTTGTTTCATTATCTAATGTTAAAGCTGTAAGTATGTTTTAGTTATTATAGTATTACAAATTTTTGAATTTGAAAAGTGTCACAAAACTTGTATTGTATTTATTTTAGAGAATTATACTGACAAATAAAAAGACTTTCCATTGATACATAAGTATTTTGGAGAGTTATTCCTTCTTGACATAATATCTTGTGTTTATTTACGAAAGGGTGGTGGATATGAGAAATACCCACTTTTTAGCGGTCCACCCCAGACAACAATTCCATAGCACAGGCTAAGTGCAATCTAGCTGAACAAGCACACCTAAATAAGAGTAGGCTTCGGGCAGAGGCAGCCTGACTCGGTAAACGATGATCATTCAATATCAAACACCAGTGATCATAGAGTTGAATAACTAAACCCACTACTGTAACAGAAAGACAAAGATACCTCGATAACCTTTGTCGACCGGCAACTTGGCTGAGTTTTTTCCACCTTGTCTACTTATTGTCTCACACAGTGGTGTGTTTTGACAGGCGTCAGGTTACGAGTTAGATGTGCGATTGTGTGCCGTGCTCAGATGACGAGATAACGGGAGACACACTGCTGTGAACAGTATCCAACTTATTGGGATTTCAATGTACTCACAGTGCTATAATTCTCATAAATACGAGCTAGCCCCAGTTCAGCAGTGGACTGTTGTGGCTGTAAAGAAGAAATGAAAATAAGAAATTGAAAAAGTTGTCATGCATCAACCAGGGCTCGAACCCGGGCCGCTTGGGTTAACGCCCCAACGCACTGCCACTGAGCTACCGATGCAACGGTAGATGCCTGCCAAATTCTTCAATCACTTGATGCTCGTCTCCAAGCGACGACCTAGGGTCATGTGTAGAAAGTATTTAGAACTTTACTACCAACTTCATGGTGAATCGCACCGGACAGTATTGCGATTTGTAACAACCACCGTACAAATAGCCAGAACGGAACGGATAATCCGCGTTGCTCGAAGCAAATAGCAATCTGTGATGGCCTCAATTTCACGCGGTGACTTTAGTCATGAATGTCATGACGTCATGACTCATGACATCCCTTTTTGTGCGGAATTTTGTAAACTCAATCGTTTCGTAAATTTGAGTTTTTTTCTGCCAGATCCCCTGAATTTATTTGGATTATTTGAATGGAGACAGGGGTATGCCTTTGACTATACAGTAGGTAGAAACGCCATGCACTGCACAATACTTTTACATAATTGTAGCTGTTGCAGAAGTCCCATATCTTATGATATTCATGCTATCTTCCGCACCAGCCCGGTGACTATCCATTGATCTCCGTTCATACGAGCAGTGTGTCCCAAAAGTGTATAATGTTTCACATCGCTGTACGTCTGTGTGTATGTTTTGTGACTGGTAATGGTTCGACTTTAGATCAAGAGATTAGATAAACAAAGTACATCGTGTTTTGCCTTAATTATACACGAATATATTTTATTCCAGCTCTATAGTTAAAGTTATAAGTTATGGCAACACGCATGGGAAGAGTAAACACAAACACAATGGCCAAAAGCTAGATGACCCAAACCAATGAAATGTATTTTTAAAGACATGTTTTTTCTAAGAATCTGAAAAACTTTCCCGACCTTGTGGCAGGCATGTGCTCTTAGAAAAATTGTTGTGATAAATTGTTTTCATAGTGCTGCTAATATTTTTTTTACTTGAGATAAATTATCGCCACTTATTAAAAAAAAATGTTTTATACTTCAGGCGGCCACTCGCTGCATTCGCCTATAACTGTCATACGGGGGCGAATGTAGCGAGTGGCTGTCTGAAAATAAGTTTTACAAAATATACCTATCTTATTGATAGCAACGGAGAACTTAGTGAAATCAATGTTCCTCCTTGTACAGCCCCCTTGAAACCAGTCGGTCCTTATTTAGCTAGTGAAGTACTGTTTTTGTGCTCGTACCGATGCTATCTGCGTACAAAACGGGCTCAGGCCCAAACAATAGTGCGTAGGCGACGATCAACTGTATCTGTTTGAATCGCACTGTACTGCCATACTGGGATTTCTAGGACTCTCTGTATTTATCAGGTAGGTGGTAGGGAGGTCTTGTAAAGAGGCGAATCCGCGACTTTGAGGAGCAGCGTAAAGCAGACCTTGACGCTAAACGAGATGAATTGAAGGTCTGTCGTCCTGTCGCCATTAACTACAATTATATCAATGGAAAACCAGCCCCCTTCACTCACTCTGGCACCACCCCCAGTTTTGATTGTTAGCTCAAGAAGTATTCATGTTGATTTTTATTTTCGAGATCTCTAAGGCTCACTCAGACGCTAACACCCCCAATAATTAATTAATAGGCAAACCTTTTTTTGTTTGATTCCACAAAAATCGTTTTGAAATCAAAATAGGTAATACCTAACTAGGTTTTGATATTTCAAACAGTGTAGGTAAGTAAAATGTTGCATCACCTAAATTGCCCATTCAAAAACTGTTTCTACATCGCTGTAATGTTATTCAAACACGTTTTATGTATTTTAAAATAGTGTTGTCAAAAACCGATGTTAATCTCTGAAAATTATCGAGTAATCGACGTTACGGTGCGTGTACGCCGGATGTCAAACAAAATGGACTCGCAACGTATAAAGTCGTAAGTGACAAATTACTGGATTTTCGTTTTTACGTCGTCGTAACACGAGTTACTATTTTCTGTTCGACGGCAAAACTAAAGTTGTGTCTTTGTGTGTTATAATAACAGTAACCTGTCATAGTGTCACATTTTTAAGAGATTACCATCGCGCCATTAAATGCCTGTCTGATCGTATGGCCGATAGAGAGATATGTTGTATAAATGGTCAACCCATTTCTGTTGTTTTTTCTTTGATAGATAGAGTCAATCGAATTAATGATGTAAAGCTCTTGTATCGATTTTCTTGAACACGTTTTGTTACATGTAAGTACTTACTTTTAAAGCCTATTATTAACAATATGAGTAAAATATATTTATTGACAGCAATATTCATTTATATGCAGTAGACAAATTACAAAAAGTGTATTTCTCTTCCCTTTCACCATGCATATTTAAAGGTAAACTAACTTAAATGAAAATAAAACGAATTTAGTTTAATAATTTCATTTTCGCTAAAATTTACTTACCAGGAACCATACCCAACACTTCTACGAAACAAAATCCATAGTCTATATCTTATTGGTGAGCTTCAAGTTGCAATACAAATAAATCCGTGTTTACACAAATCGTCATAAATTGTGCGCGTGCGCTTAGCGCCTCTCTCGTATTTATGAAGCGTCGACGCGACGCAAGCGCCGCGGACGAACGGGCCAGTTTATTGAGATCTGCACACTGTGAACTGTGATTCTTTTGTCCATAGCTAGGTATACTAGCTTTAAACACACTTTGATATAAATTGGCCGCACATTTTTAAATCATAAATATTCGAGGGCGTTTAGTTTCGATTTGAACCAATCCGGAATTATGCAGACCAATGCAATATTTGTAGATGAAGCGCTCCACATTATAATTAAGCTAGGTAATATTGCTCCGTCAGGCATAAACACTAACCTTCTTTACGAGTAGTTTGTGGGGCTTGTTGAATCTCTTTTGTAATGTTTTCGATACATTACAAAAGAGATTCAACAGATTGTTAGACATGAAGGGGTTTTATTAAAAAAGATGAATCAGTTGTGCAAATAACTTTGTCAGAACTTGAACTTAGGTTACTTACAGTCCAGATCATAGGACAAAAGGTTACGCAACCTGAAACCCACAGCTCAAGCTCCATTGGCCAGCTCATTCTGACTTATGTGATTGCTGAGCGGGCTCGGTTCCGATCGATCAATTTGCTCCCCGTGATTTAAGGGCTGGCGAAAGGTCGTGCCGATGGAGGATAGGACACCTTAGAGCTGGGTTATAATTAATTCTTGTTCTTGTTGCGTCTGCGATGCTGTTTGTTTGAAGGTTGGTGGGAACTGTAAATATTGCGTTAGAATCAGGGCTCGCTTCCTCGTTTCAATAATATTCTAAAACTTTCGTGTTGCGAAAATAATTATTTTTATTTTATTATAATTTTCATGGGACGGTTACTTATTGAACTTCGTTACATTAGATTGTTCTATTTGAATGTACCTAGAACAAGAAAGGGTAGTATCGTTACTTATTTATATGTACTTAACTGTTAATTTTATTATCCCTAATAAAATAAAATAAAATTACCTATTATGAACCGTCGTAGTGCTAATATCCGAGGTCGAGTTTTGAATAAATATACACAGTAAGTATAACTGCAGTGTACTGTGAGAAGTAAACTATATATCCATAAATATCAGACCGAAGCAGGCGCGAAGTGTCGGAATGCTTGAACCAAACAAAATAAGTAATAAGACAATTACCTGTTGGCAAATGTTCCCGATACGGCCAGCACAATCGGCTCTGCGCACAATCTCGCCATCGGTAATTTGGTAATAAAATGAAAATACGCTCGCCTCTTATCTATAATCCACCCTATATAAATACCAACTATATAAACATTTGCAATTTATCCGGAAAAACGACGTAAGTGCACTTACGCCACATTGCAAACCGTCCCCTGAGAGCTCCAAACAAAATCACCCTGAAACTGATGCGGGATTTAAAACCGATTTAAAGCAATAAGGATTAATATTCCGTGATGGCTGAAGGCTGTGCTCTTCTGCTTTCGCGGATTCGTGCTTATTTCGCGTGGCCGCGAATTGAATTTTCTTTAATAAGTTGTGGTGTTTGCCGTCACTCAAAATTGAGACTTTATACTTTGAGTTAGGGTTGCATTTCAGTCGTTATACGTCCGGTCGGGTAGAAGGCATGTATCTCGATAGCGAACATGTTTCATCGGGCGAGATGCTGGCCGCGATACGGGCCCCGCCCATGCTTTTTTCGTGGTTTCTCCTAAGTAACAATGGGGTGATCTGCTAACTAAATAACGAGTGAGATACATCAGTTGGGAACGCGGCGATGTGCGAGAACAATGTTCGCGTTTATTTTGTTTTGTGATGGTATTGACGGGCAGAGTGCACTGCTTGCTTGATGCACTATCGCGCCGTTTTGAAGTATTACCTTTGAATAGTTGTTGTTGAAATGAGAGTTTAGTTGGCAAGCATTTGTACTTTCTAGTATATTTTAAGCCGGTCAACATCCTTCTTTTCCTACATGCATTACTCCTATTGATTGAATGTCTCGAAAACCTTGTACGTACTTGCAGTTACAAGGTTTTACCTCGGCTTCAATATTATTTTTATATTGACTAACTTTTATAAAACATCTATACTGATTTGTGTTTATTGTGTTTAAAAAGCTTATCAATTTTTATTATTAAATAGTTAATGGTAACATTTAATCAGAATACCTACATATTTAATGGTATATTCTGATATCCTGGCTGGCCACATTGAGGGTACACAAACCCATAAGGGCCCCCATCGTAAACAACTTAATGGCGAACATTGATAATACAAGGAAACTCAATTTTATAGAGTCGATAAAATTGAAAAGGTTAATTATGTGAAGAATAATGAGCCAACAAATGTCATGTGCCGGAAAATTGTACAATAAAATACACATAAATGCAGTGTAGGACCTATTGATAAGGTATTTCGATATACCGTTTTGAATTTGATTGACTCAGCACCTTGTTTACCGGTTAAATTTACTTGTGACTGGTTAATTTTCGTAAACAAATGCATTTAGACAATACTTCTTAAACAAAACCCCCAAATTTAAATCTTTTAAAATTCGTATATTTTTATGTACATTTTAATTAAAAATGTTGTTCAACACATTGGATTTAAATGCAGCTGTTAAACAGAAGCTTCAAAAACTGATTGTTTTTCTGAATTTGTGTTTAAAATTCCTTGCATATTGCCAACCGAGTTGTTTTAAGTTGTCCAATCTTTTATAAGAAATTTAAAAAAACTTCTACAGTTATTTAGTTTTCTTTTGAGACTGAAGAGAACCTTAATAGGTACGACGTAAAACCTAAGGTGTTGAGAAAACTTTTGAAGGATGAATACACTTTAAATCTTTCCTGTGTACACTGCACCTAGCTTATTTATCTTGTCTGCACCGCAGCAAAGGCAAGTAAGTCTGTGCAGCCGTAGAGCCTTCTCTAGGAGGCGGGGCGAAGCCCCACCCCGCGCCTCGCGGTCTCGACTGGTCTGACAAGTGCCTCGAGTGACGTCAGAGATTGAAAGTGTCAAGTTTATTAAAATATCTCGTTACTGTTTTGTCAATATTGTGGAATGACTCGGGAAAAAGGCAGGTAAAAAGATGGTATACGAAGAGTAAATATAGTGAGCCAAATAGCTTGTCTTTTAAAGTTCTTTTCAAATATAATAAAATCACTAGAATTTCGATTTAGACAGTTTTTTTATTTGTCAATTAAAAAAAGTTACTGATTTTTAGCTGAACTTTTGAAAGTGCTTATTTTAAGAAAGGTAAAAAATTTCAAATATTAAATTAAGTCACTTACGACATAAAATGCGCTTAAATACCTTCATAAAAAATCAAGGCAAAATCTTGCATGGCTTGGTGTAATGGAATTCAATATCGCCGCCTCATTTCCATCAATAAGGCGTCAAAGAAGGCTGATGGGCTGGTGACAGGGCCCGCTTGTCCGCTAAACGCCCGTTTGTAAACAAATTTACGCCGACCGCCGCGACTCGCCTTATTAAGAAATAAATTGCCTGCGGAGACGCAGGGATGGCCCGTAAGTTTTTCTGGTTGACTAATAAGACAATAATGGGCGTTTTTTGGAGAAACTAATCTGCAAAATGGCATTGTACGCTTCTATAGACTTTGAGGGATTGGCTGTCAGGTTTTTATACGTATTCCATCTTAGTACTTGGCAGCGCATAATCCCATCTTGCGGTTTAGTTTCTCTTAAAACGCCCATTATGGCAAATCAGAATAATTTTTCAATTGGTTCAGCTCGTAATTTTTACTACTACAACAGCGTGACTGCGTGACACATGATTCAAAGTAATAGTATTTTTTTATTGTCATAAAACTTTACTCTCGACTTAGTTTATTAATTTAGTAGCGGGGAAGTTATCGTCCTCTACTTCACACATCGAGCTAGAGAGCTGACAATTGGCATGCAAACTCTTTTTGGTGTACAGATCAAAACTAGGGATGGTGCGTGTGCGCGATCTTCATGCCAAATTTCAGCTTTCTAGCTTGAGTTATAAAGTTGTGCTTCTTTTTTTGGCGCTAACCTCAAAGCTATATTTGATATATTGTACTATTGTGTTTATTGAATAGTACGTACAGTTGTCACGGATGCGGATAGACAAGCTGTCCCCATTGGAATACTTAACCTGATTAGAATCAAAGAAACTCATGTACGAAAGAGTATTTACCTACTCCAGACACTGATGCAATATTTGATTTAGATTAGCAACAAGTACAACTATTAGTATAGATGCATTACTGTCTGTGAGTTAATTAGGTGATATCCTGCGTGTAGGTATAATTTTATCTGAGTTAGTCCGTAATGATAATGAATAAAAACTTGGAAATATTTACAAACATTTTTGCACATCTGTTTTATACTTTAAATTACTGTATAAGGAGCAAAAAAATCATTAGAAAACACATTTTTCGGCTTTATGGGATAATCCAAACCTGCAACAAGTTGGAGAGAAAACTGCGGAACTAAAACTTTAAGAAGTAATAATTATTATTTAATAAACAGGTACAAAAAAAGAGCCCTATGATTTTTCCGTATTAGTATTGGGTGTGTATCATCTGTGTTTTTTCTAGTATGATTTATTTGATTTTTATATTATCAGTGTTTCCTCCTTGCGACACCCCTGTCTAAGTTCTCAGCGGCGCGCCCGCGCCCGCGGCACCGCATATAAATTACGGATTTACACGTAATCGTTCATTTTTCACGCCGCGCTAATATTCGCGATTGACGCCTCTGACTCCGCTGTTGGCGTATAATCGACTAACTGCCACTTAATGGAGTTTACATTATTTCAAATTAGGAACTGTTTTTATGAGATAAGAATCTGTGTTTGTTTTCAAACGCCATACCTATTTTAGTTTCATACATAGGTATTTTTAAAAAAGTGTTACCTAATTAATATGATGACCAAGATGACTTGTCGTCCCAAAAAAACAGAAGAGTACGAGAAGTCGTTTAAAAAGTTTCACTTATAAACAAATGTTTAATGTAATACCTATTTGTTTCACTGTATAATTAATAAATAAATAAATATCTCCGGACGAGAATTTAACCTGGTAATAAATTTAAAAGTATTTTTTGTAAGATTATTAAATCTTCATGACAAATTATTGTAACATCTGACATTCATAAGTAACTTAAGGTACCATTGACTGCAAAACTGTTAAAAAAAACAGTTTTGTACGAAACTAGGTACTTACATGACAAGAAATGTGTAAGTATGTACAGTATTCCTCCTACTTTCAAAATATCATAATTCTATAATAACGATCGTAACAACACTTTTTGCGACATCATCATTGCAGCTGTTTAAGATTCGCGGCAGGTTTTCCCGCGCGATTTGCAAACATGGCGTCGGTTCCGGTGAGGCCGCGGCGGAAATTCGAAGAAGAGGGAACGGGAGGGGGGACAACAAGTCAGGAAGCTGATGATTGAGGATCTAGGGCTTAATGGTTTTTTGGTGATCGCCTGTCAAGGCGTTTCGGGGTGTAGGTTGTGCTTACAGGTTTTTAACATTTCTTAAACAAAGAGGAAATAAGTCATTCCAAACGTTCTTTTGTTTGATAAGTTTGACTATTGTTTTTTTTATAGTTTATGCGAAACTAAATACTATTTTACAATGAACTTCATCAATACTTAGTATAAAATGAAGTCGCTTTTTGCGTTTCTCTGTCTGTCTGCCTATAATAGTCAATCATACTTAGTCAATCATTTATTTCTTATTAGAAATTTACAAGACTCTCTTTAAGAAATCTTATCTAATTCAGTCTTTAAAAAGAGAACTAATCCATTTTTTTTCTTTTTTATAACAATTTGTGTTTCTAGTCTAGCTAGACGCGGCTCGTAGAACTCATTAACTCCTCTTCAACCTATACGCAACGTATTTGATGCGGTTTGATTGATACCTACAGTGCTTCAAAAGGAACGTTTATATGCGTAACACATACCGGAAAAATGTCTTTTCCCGCGGGAAAATAAGTTTCAGCGGGTGAAACCACTAACGGGCCATTTTCATCTCGCATATTTTACTTTGCGAGAATTAATTTCGTTTTCCATGCTTTTGGACATTACACTTTTTCCACGGCTAGGACGTAGCTCTACAATTTGCCTTAATAACCCAGAAAATCCTGGTTTGCAACGAAAAAAATAATTAAAGTAATTGGAAAAAATGTCTACAACCGTTATAATTCATAGTTAAATGTCCCTCGCATTTTTGTTAATGTCCCTTGCATCGGATTAAGGAAAAAAGTACCTAGTAATTAAAAACAGATTTCTGTTAATGACTTTTTCTTGGGAATGAGAATTTCTCCCCTATATGTAGGTACTCCTCTACTAGCTCTATTATTAAATCTCTTGTGATTGTAATAAAATGCGCCTATGTAAATTTGTACACCGACGTATTATAGTAAACCGTTATATTTTTGTTTGCAGGTAAGTCATCATAATTAAGATTTCTGGTCAAAAATGAAGACGTCGTCAAGGTAAGTTTTTAGCTTAGTAAAAGATATATGACTTCACTTAGTCAGCATTTAAGCTGAAGCGATGAGTGCCGAAACACCGATGGCGAAAGGTCCTGGTTGTTTCACCTTCATTTCGGATCACCAGGTATGGAAGTGTCCATACGACAACCTTTTAGGATATGTACTTACAGTCCAGATGGACTATGAATGCGAATCTGCTTACTTGATACTGTTAGAATTTATCAATCAGGAGAATAAATATTGAATTTGAACTTACAAAGGATTTGCAATGTACCTAAGTAAGTTATGTAAATGATTTTTAAAGAAATCGTATCATCATATCATATCATTGATGAATGCAAGATTTATGCCTTATGCGCACTGCGGTTTTATTTTGCGCGACATTTTATCGACTTTTTGTAACACATTGAATCTTATGCAAGTTTCCGCACTGCCGGGAAATATAATATCAGGTGTTATTTCATACAAAATAAAACGCAAAATAGTTGCGTCGGAGCGCGAATAAAATTCGCTGTGCGGACAGGGTCGGTGTTTGCTATTTTTTACTGTGGATAAAAGAAATAATATTTTGTATAAATACATTTAGGTACTTAGCTTATAGTAACCAGATTTATATTTACAAAAAACAGAAAACATCTGGCTACACGAACAAGCCTCGTTTTCCTTTAGTTTCACGTATAAGCCCATAATGCACGTACGTATCTGTTGACGGACTTTTCTCGAGCCATAGACATAAAGAGGCGCACACACGGAAGCTGAAACTTTTTAATCTGTGCAGACAATTCAAATGGCGCATTATGCCAAGCCGAGTTTGAACAATAGCTTAAGCTGGCTCCAGCCAAGCCGGCTAAACAGAAGTGGGCTATCTCAGCAGCTTTGTACTCAACATGTGGTAATGGGAAGTTGAAATGCGCATGCAAAAATGCTGGACTATTTGTATTGATTATTGGAAGTCAAGTTGGAAATTGCGCTACGAGAAGAGGGCTGGTTTAGTCTATGGCCGCACTAAGATTTGTTTATCAATGCTCTGGAGTTTCATTTCAAAGAGTTGCCTTAACATTTTTACGTGGTAGCTGTGACAATCTTGGGCACTTTGCCTTGATGCGTCGTCCTTGAAGATTTTAAGTATACCTAGTTCCAAAATGAACCTATCTACAAATACCGCAAATAAAAAAAAATACTGCACTATTATATCACCCAGTGCATATCGGCTCGAAAATTGGATGACTTGAAAAGTATGATTAACGATTATAAATGTGAAAGTACAACAAAACTTATCTGTTGTTTTCTTAAAATAAAGTAGGATGACGAAACAAAGCTGTTATGTATGTAGGTGCGTCATCTATCTTGCGAGCGGTCGAGCGCGTATTCGGAAATGAAGCGACGCCGTGACGTGCGTATTTATCGCGCAGTCTGAACAGACCTTTATAATATGAGAGTGTGACTTTGGTTGACTGTCGGAAAACAGTGAAGATAGAAGTGGAGTTCGTTCTCTTTTTTTATGAAAACCCCGAAAATTGAAATTTATGAGCGTCTTGATTATAATAAATAGTTTGCCTACTGAAGAAGAATCTTTGTAAAAATTGAGGTTTTATTATAGAGGACTTGTTACTGCTAGGTACCTAAGTATTACTATTATCGATGTGTACTGATGAGCTATGATTAAGTAAGATATTTTTATTGAGACTGGATTTTCAAACAGTGACTCTTAAAAAGATTTAACCCTTTCTTGAATTAAGTTATATGAACTTAAATAATAGACTATATCTGTTCTTGAGTCTGAAGGTCTTTTGTGATACTATCTAAGTGATGGGTAAAAAGAGTCAATTGTATCTTTTTTATTCTTTGACTTACTTATTCATTCATTCAACATTTCAACATTCACAGAATATTCTTCTTTTAAGTTTTTTCTTATAAAGTCGGTTAAAAAGAAAGCATTTCGTATTTTTCCACTAGCCAACCTCTCCGATACGTTGGAAAGAGTCACCTCTGTTAATTGGCACTGGTATTTACAAATAGCACAGATAACCACTTTCTCCGTATCGCAAACAACAGTGTTATCGCGGACAATGCACTATCGGGGGTAACTGCAGTTGCATCGGATGCAATCGTAGGGCTGCACTGATTTTTTGAGATACAGACAGCATTAAGAAAAACTCAATTTTTTGTTAGACTTTTGCATATTCTAAAGTGAGGCCAACGAAACGAGATTAATGTAAACAATTTTTAAGACTCGGTGACAGCTATTACGATCTGTCCTTATCTGTCATATGGTATAATGTCAGTTGTCTCTTTCTGGTTTGTTTACATTCTTTATCTCGTCTGGGTGGCCTTACTTTACACATTTATTTCTATGTTTGTTTGTAGGTATCGGTAGGCTTCGACACTGGTCTAAGCACAATATGGGGAGGTATTAAGTTCAAATGATCTAACAATTAAAAATCATGCTTTCAAAATATTTTACAACTGAACATATGTACTTGATTTAAAGATGTTTGTTACTTTGTGACAATTACCTATCAGTTTGTCCATGTTAAACTGTTAAGTAGAAACTATGTAGATTATAAATATTTCGCAGAACTGTTTTTTGTTGATCATTAAATATTTTTGGACGTTTTCTAATTCGATGACTGTATCGCAAAGGCCCCATATCTATTAGCCATCTTTACTCAAATTCCCTAAGAACATAGTTTGGTGGAAAGTAGGTTAAGTTAAGGTAGGTCAACCCTAGGTATCAAATGAAAGTGCACGTCTCGATATCGAACAATGTGACACGCAGATAGCGCGGCGTGATCGCAGCGTTATCGTTGCGTTATCGCTGCGGGTGTGACGCGGATTGTTTGTTCTCCCTTTATAAAGAGGAAGGTCTGTACCATGTCCAAAGACCGAAAAACCTATAGATTTCCAAATCCTGGTCACGGCACCAACCAACTCCCACCCATCCTCTTTAATAAATAAAACACGAAATACCTACGCGAAGCGAAATAATTATATATATAAGAGGATGGGAGTTCTGTTACAGGTTGCAAAAAAGTAGTTGTCTCAGACTTGAGAGCAAACAAACTCACCAATCATTACGGAGACGAACTTTGCGTCGAACCTACGACAACTTGCGAACAAATTCTTTGACTTCACAATTAAATAAACATAAAGAACTTCTTTATTTCATTTATTGAAACATATTTTCTTATATTTTCAGTGACTTAACTATATAAACAAGTTCTTTATTTATTATTTTTATATTTAACTAAGTATTTTTTTTCAGTAGTCTAACATTAATTTTGTCCTCCCATACAAAACGACATGGGCAGGGCAGTGTAAATTTTTTTATGTGTTTGCAAATCTTTAACGGCATTATTCGTGGAGAACAATAGCCCATGAACCTAATGGAAGCAAGATGGCTGCGATATTAAAATACAGGGTGTTAATGTTAATGCTTAGCATACCTAGCTTGAGGGTTGGTTCAGTGTCGATAGAGGAACCCGTAAAAAATTATATACTCAAATTGGAAAGCATTTCTTTATATTGACATTTTTGCGAAAAAAATATATATTGGTTTGAGAACTCAACAGTGGTTCTTGGCCTCCGATACGAAATTTCGCCATGGAAAATATTTGGTTTTGAATTTTTGTCGTGTAGAGAGCGACAATACTAGCACTTTAAAATTCCTATCAATGTAAGGTTGGATGCTTGAATGAAATAAAGCCTATTTTCTTCTATTTATTTTTTCTATGATTTTTCTAAATATATTTACAGTTTTCTTTATTGATACCGAATTAACGTACCCTCTCTCTCTCTCTCTCTCTCTTCGCGTACCCTTATAGTATGCATTGAAATTAACACCCTGTATACGTGTGATTTATCGATCTATCCGAACTGAGATTTTGATTTAATTTTCCGATAAGCTTGTTTTAGGAGGGCCCTCTAAAATATTACTTACTTATCTGTTGGATACGGCTTTGCAGGCGATTAAGTATTTTTGATGTAATTTTAGAGCTATCGTCAAAATAATGTGTTTCAAAGTTAATTTTGAAACAAATTGTTTTCCGTGTTTAGTTCATGTCCATTTTATTACGAGATATCGGACAGTCAAAAACTCGGTAAGTACCTAAGTTTGTACAGTTGAGTACCTATATGTCACACGCAATAGGTATGAGTTACAATCGTATGGCACTTTAAGTGTCAAACTGGAACTGAGCTTGAATGTACGTAAATGCCTCTCGGAATGTACATGTACTTAGATTACAACAATGTAGTTTACAAGCTCACAATCTAATCTACAGCCTCTCAAAATATTAACTTGCATGTTTATGTACTCAACAAAGCTGGATTAGTAAATACAGGTTTTGGTGAGTTGTACCTACAAGAGTTGTACTTTGGAGAGTTGTACCTACAAGATAGGTAGATAATATTATTCAAAAACAGTTTCCAACATGCAGTAATAAATAAGTATGTCTAGAGGCGGTGGACTTTTGGCGATATTTTTAAGAAAGTTTAGAATAGGTAGATTTGATAAAGGTTAACTGGGTTAAAGATTTTCATAGTTAATATCATTACTCAGAAAAAGTGTTAAGTTATATGATTTTTCAAACCTTTTCTTTCGCCACCTCTCTTTTCGTGAACTGATTCTCGAAAAACTATTTCACACTCCCTACGAAACAGGCAACTCACTATCACACCTATGTAATCTTATTACAGGCTGTATTACATGTAATATTACAGGCCATTACATGTAAGCTAACAGATTACAGCATTATCTTCAGAAATTCAAGATGGCGCGTAGATACGGCACGCGCGCTGGTTTACCTCTACTATGTAAGGTGACGTTATGAGGTAGATAGTTTTGCAAACTGATATTTTGATTTCTAGGACAGATATTTTGTAACGTGTAACTATGTTACAAAAATCTGCTATACTGTGGGGGTCAAGACTTATTAAAAAATTCTATGGGCACGACATCTGACGTCTTTCTAGAGGTGCGATAAAACCGTCTCAGCACATAATGTCCAATTTCTCATCCAATTCATAACGATCATCGTGTTACATTCTAACTTCTTGGGCTGCATATATTCCCGCTATATTTGCAAAATATGACAGACAGCTTATAGCCAAAATAATATTTGAAGTAATGTCACATTGTCATATTTAAGTATTTCATTGATTCATTATCTGTCTCTCGTACTATGGATTGTCTGATTGATTAATGATTCGTTGTCGTATTTTATGCTACCTAGAGATTTTAATTGCGCAGGTAGGATCCGCGTAAAAAGATTGATCGATTCTATCTCTACATTTATTCTTAACTACCCGGAACACCCATAAACTCCCAAAAAAGCCCAACACATGGGTTCATAACAGCTAGATAAGGAGCACCTTCGGCAAGTTCCCCGTTATCTATCACCGCACAATTGCCCAGATCGCGATCGCAACTTGGTGTGGTGATACAACCGCGCCTGTAGGATTGGCACGAGCGTTATAATACAGAAATCAACTACAAATATTTAATGTGTGAACCAATCTCAACATTTATTCCTAACATCTACCCGTAACATCCACGAACCTCCCAAAAAAACCCAACACATGCATGGGTTCATAACAGCTAGATAAGCAGCACCTTCGGAAAGTTGGCCGTTATCTATCACCGCACAATTGCCCAGATCGCGATCGCAACTTGGTGTGGTGATACAACCGCGGCTGTAGGGTTGGCACACGAGTCAAAATGTAGAAATGAATTGCAAATATGTGAAGTGTGAACAACACCTACGAACCTCCCAAAAAAGCCGAACACATGGGTTCATAACAGCTAGATAAAGAGCACCTTCGGCAAGTCCTCCGTTATCTATCACCGCACAATTGCCCAGATCGCGATCGCAACTTGGCGTGGTGATACAACCGCGGCCGTAGGGTTGGCACACGAGACAAAATACGATTTGTAAAAAAATCTACTGAAAATATTTAAATTGGGTAATAAGCCAACGAGACTGAACATATTTTCCCAGAAACATAGGTCGAAATATAGAATATGAAATTGAAATTCTACCCGGACGTAGAATAGTTTGATGGACTGGTTCACGCTTTAAAATATTTGCAGTTGATTTTTTACACCATTGTAATGCTGAAAAACTTTTATCCTGTGCATTAACCCTTATTTAAGCATTTCTCTAATATTATACCTGCAACACCCAAAATTTTTGACTTAAAAAGACCAAATTTAATAAGTATAGGCTATGCCTCTAACGCTATCCCAAAAGCTAGTCACATTAGGAATTCCTTAGAGCCGGAGCCATGGCCGAGCTCTGTGTATAGAGTTTGGAACAAGAAAATTGTTAATGTCATATTTAAACAGCCTGAAATATTGCACACAACAAACGTGTAGTTTTAGGCTATCGTGATGATACTGGCGTAACCATTTAGCAATTCCTGCAACAGTTTTACCTTTTACTATTTCCTCCAGCCAGCCCTATCGCGAAGCTCAGTGCCCACCCCGGCCGAGGGGGGTTAAACCCCCCCGTTATCAGCGATTCGCGGACCATTAACCCTCCCGATACAGTCGCCACTCCATACAGAGTACGCAAGATCCTAATTGATAGTGATGGTTGAACAGGTGGGTAGAAATAGACTTTTTGTAAGTTTAACGCTTGTAGATTTCTAGTGTGGTAAGTACTGCAGCTTGGAATAAAATCATTTTAGCCATGAAACTTTTAGAGGTAAATAAGGTAGGAAGACGAATTCTACATCGAAGTCCATCATCATTATCTTCCTGCCCTTAGCCCCTTATCCCAATTACTTGGGGTCGGCGCAACATATTTTGTAAGAACACAAAATAATGTTGCAAAAGGATTTAGCTTAATTCAATGACCGGCCGCCTGCCTGACGTCAATCCTTTTTGGGAATTCTATCGTAGGTGAATCCTACATCGAAGTCCGATGGTGCAAAAGAGATAGGTGTAAACTGTATTGCATTTAAGTATTATAATAAGTGTAACAGAGACAGATACCAACGCAAGTCATTGAGTTGCTGCTGCGTCAACGTCGGTTTTTTGGTATGGTGAATTCGAACTTGCCTCTAAAAGACGCATGCATTACGGATGCAAGAACGTAAAAAATACTAGAATAAAAAATGAGGGAGGATAACTATCATAGTAATCTGTGTAGGTACTAACAACCAAAATCCTGAAGGCCCTGAATAATTTAACAAGTATTTATCTCCGTTTGTGTAGATAGCATTATCAAGCACATCCTCAGGCACATAAATGAATATGAAGTTGTTAATCCGCTCCATCATCCTGTATCTAGCGCGCTGTATCGCATTTTCATAAGAGATTCATTTGGTGAACGTTTTGCGAACATCCTCTAGGAGAACTGTGCGTTTCCATTGTGCAGGTACAACCGTATTCTGCTTTAGGCCCTATTGAAAACTGAGCAGAATGCGGTTAAGTACACGATATTCTGATTAATACAAATTGTCAAGCGATTGAGCTTTGCACTACCCACATACCCATCCGGATTCCGCTGTAGTTTGGTTTACTCATTTACATTGTCTTTTTCCCTACAGGTCTACATTAAATTTAACTATTGGGATTATTCAAAAAGCAAAGTAAACAATTGGCTGCAGCTCTACTGCAGCTTAAGAGCATTTTTTTTTTTATTTACCTCCATATAGTACCTACTTAACTTAACTAGCTTATAGTACCTACTTAACTTAACTACTTAACTAGCTGATCGGTAATTTTGTTTGGAGGGTCAAAATAGTAAATTAAGTAATCATGGTTCTTACTACTACTGACAGCCAACTACGGGTCTTGGACCAGCCTTTACTAGAGTTCGTTCATGCTCTCATCTTTCGTAGCTCTTTTAAACTAGTCAGCTATATGTAAGTTCCATACTTTCGTCGTTCGAAAGGTACCTATACGTTCAGCGACAAAAGAGCGATGAAAGAGCTATGAAAGATGATAGCATGAACGTACCCCTGGGAGGTAGCTTTACTAATTGCCCATCCTCAATTCCAATATCGTCAGTATCGGACACTTTATGAAATTTCACTCTCTACACAATATTTCTCTATCATCTGTGTGTTATGGAGCTCCGCACCGGCGCGGGTCTGCGAACAGCGATAAGTCCTTTGTTACATTCCTGTATCGCACAGGATCACCCTAAATTATTTATCCGTCGGTAGGGGGTTAGGTGGGACAGGGGGGAGGGAGGATGTGTCGATACAGAATATTCTTCATAATTACCTTATAATATTTATCAATTATAAATATATGAATGATTTCGGTCGCGAAACTTTAGATGTCGAAGGAAATATGTCAACTTTAGAGGTAAAATCTGTAATATAAAATTAGAACAATTTTATTTACAAATACAGCAGTATATGCAGCATGCGTACCAAAATGATTTCGGTCGCGAAACTTGCGATGATGAAAGAAATATGACAATAGAGAGCGAAATCTGTGATGTCAAATTAAAACCATTTTATTTACATACGCAGCAGGTCGATTATGAGGTGGTATCAAAACCTTGACTAACTAGGCTCATCGAATACTTCCGCGTTCCGATCATCATCATCTTCCAGTCCTTATCCCAAATGATGAGGTTGGCGCAATAGGTATGTTTTGTTAGAGCACAAAATCATGCAGCAAAAGGATATGGCTACGTTTTATGACTAGCAGCTTGCCTCACGTTAACCCTATTTGGGAATGCTATTGAAGGTGGTATCATCGGCACCACCGCGGTTGACCATGGTCGACAGATATTTAGCCGAGGTCAAAACTCTACGTTGCCTTTTACGAAACACCCTGATTGGATTAGGGGTGACAGTATACTTAGCTGCTACCACATGGTAATATTCTTATCATTTCCACGCGATCCGATGTCACACGAAAAGAAACACCTTTTGCTTATAATAACACGGCATTAATTTCTCTTTCAGGGTTGTCCCTTCAGCAATGAATCACTAGTATCTTCCCGGCTCCGCGTATCGGCACCTGGCCGCGGATATTTCGTGCCCCGATCGTGGTGAAAAGGGCCACAGATTGATCATGTGCCAGACGGACGTTATCGCCCTTCCGTGTAGGATCCTTGAAGCGAGAAACACACGCAGCGTCCGTTGGTGCGTTATTTTTGCGCCGCGCTATCCGTTGCGTTTGAATAATATGATTTTACACCTTATTTTCATACAAATACGTTTTATGTAAAACGGTTTGACAGACACATCCATCAGCGCAAAAATATCGCGCAACGCTGCGTTGACGGAAGCATTTGTCAAACAATTTGACGTAAACCATATTTGTATCAGAATAAGTTCGAAATTCATACTATCCCAACACATGCGTTACGCAGCGCAAAAATAACGTCGAAACGGACGTTAGGTACGTGTGTAAAGTGCCTTAGGGCACGTCAAGGTGGAAATAGTGGGTCAAGAAAATCAAATAGATAACCGAGTATTGATTCAGAAGAATGGTACATGGTACATGTAGAAAGAACTTGATCGATTACAAACGAGGATCTTTGATACATCGAGATAGAAATAACACTGAGGAATTGCGAAATAAACAGAAATATTTGTCGTATTGCATAAATGCGATTTCAGAAGTAACAATTAATTAAACGTAGCTACCATACGCAAGTAGCCAGTATCGTAATGTGCGTTTTACAGGGACTTTGAGAACTAGAAATGTATTATTAAACATTTTATATCTTATTTTATTCAAAGTGCTTTAGAGTAAAACAAAGTACAATACGGCGAAAAGAATACAATATTTTCTTTACCTACTCAGAGCACACAGCAATTTTGTATATTAGATTTTGATGTTTTGATATTCTTCTATAGATCTGTTTTGATATCTTCATAAGAACTTTCACAGTAGCAACCCTGGCTGGCTATGTAACAATTTGACAGTCGCAAAAATCTTAAATATGATCAAGTGAAACTTCTGGATACTCTCTTTTTTGTAGTGTTACCGACAAACAAGGTTCCCTATACCTGTTTGGAGGCGGTCTTATCCTCTCACAGGCAATTGCTTGCGACATCTAATGGGATACCTCAAAACACGACACGCGACTAACTTTTACACCGCTCATTTTGATAATCTTTATCTAGGTTTCAGGAGAGTTGGGCCTTTGGCAGTATAGGTATTGCCCTTTAAAACGGTTTTGTATTCTGACAAAGTACAGACAAGGAACTAAAGAAAAACGACAGTTTCTGTAAAGTCTCCTTACTTACTCACTACATCACATTTAGAGCCGAATTGATAAGGAGTATAAGTGATCGCCATGACCGAAATCAGTCATAGAGATCATGACGTCACATTGGCGGATGGGGCTATGCCACTAATTTAAATGCGAAGCTAGAAGATAGCACTACCGTAGACCGGATGATAAGGGCATGGTTATTATAAGTGAAGGTTACACCTTATTTACCTACGCCAGCGGCATAAATAATTTTGACTAGGTGTACACCTTATAAAAGGTTCCCCCCCACCAAATTCACGTTTTTTAGACATGGGTGGGTATATCGCTGATCTCGATGGCGATGGTCGTTAGGCAATGTTTGGTACCAATAAACCTAGGTTATTAAAGAGTTATTTATTTATCACACCGTCGGTTCCCTCATTTGACGTTCATTGCTGCGAATTTCCAGCGCAGCGCGTCTGTCAGATACAAGTTTTCGAATTCCCCATAAAACCGACGTTGCCGCAGGAGCAACGCCAAAACTTGCGGTAGCATCTGTCTCTGATACATGCAATATGCCTATCTCATTTCATCAAATGTCAGGTGTGGGACTCGCCTAAGATACTCTTCCCGAATCACGTTTTTTAGACATGGGTAGCCTCCAACAAGGCGGTATATCTTGGATCGCGATGGCGACGGTCGTTAGGCGATGCCGCGCGATGGTTGAGCGCCAATGAGCCAAATTGCGCGTGACGCGATAACACCGCCACCTTCCGAGATGGCGTTTTTAAAACCACTCGCCTGGACTTGAATAGGCTGTGTGTGGTTTGGCAAAGATTGCGAAGGCTTTTGATGCCTTTAGAGTGAAAACTTGCTTGCCAAAAAACGGGATCTACACGTAACGTCCGTTGGTTCGCATTTTTAGCGCAGCGGTAACGCATATGTCTGTCATATGCAAATAAATTGCGGGCTACTAAAACTGACGTTAAAACAACGCAACGCAGAAACTTGCGTCTGTTAAATAACGTTCAAGAAGCAGTAATTTTTTATTTTTGTGTGTTTCACATAACGTCATAATAACAAAAAATTTATTCACACTGGCATAATTTTGCAATAAAATAATCTGCTCTAATTTCCGGAGGTACAATTTTCGTAGCTTTTACCAGCCATACAGGAAGATTCGTATAAATAAATAATCTGTAGCACAAATTTCTTGGATAAGGCCACTGTTGTAAGGTATTGCTATATTATTACCTATTCTGCTAGTTCTAGTTCCGCAGTATCTTCCCAAAATGATCACCCAGAAAATGATTTAACACACGCCAACTTATCCAAACACAAATTTTATCACATCCCACCAAAAACCCTATTTAAAGCTCACACAACTTAGCTACCATCAAAATTCATATCTGCTCATCGTATTGTGACAATCTTATAAGTCGCGGGGAGGGTGGGGCGCGGTGGCACGGGGGCCTGCACAGCGCAGATAACGGGTAAAAGTGGAATGATATGTTGCTACCCTGTTTGTTATAGATTCCACTTGAGATGGAAAATGTTTGGTCGCGAGCGGTTTTGAATGATGGAAGTGTGGATCGATCGGCGTGTCTTTGTTTTTGGGTGTCTTTGTTATTGTTTGTTATACTATGGTCCTTTAATTTCCTATGAGATTTCCGGTTCATGATGAACTGAAATATAGACTGAGCAGGTAGTTAATGTATTTAATCATCCTTGCACGATTAGCAACTAGGTTTTATTAATTTGTTTTATGACATCTTAAATAGAGTTAGTCCATTCAATTTGCCTACCTACTTGTTTTTGCAGTATCAGGCAAGTCGTGTCAATTAGATTGAAATATTAATAAAAAGTCTATTTAACATCCACGATTCTACAAAACCCTAACAAAAAGTAGAAAACCATATGTTTTTCTTTAGTCTCGATTCCTATCCACCAATAACATCAACAACCTCGCATCTACCGCCCGGTAATGTTTGCACACCGGAGTTTGAACCTAATCTTTTCGCCCGTAGTGCTCACTTTCCCCCGCCCTCCCCGCCCGCCTGTTGCGTCAGGATATAGCGCTATCGGCTCCTCGCGAATCGCGTAATACGCCAAATTACACACTCGTAGCTGTAATTAAATACTTTTCTTTGTTTTACATCGGTTTTGTTATTTTTAACAATACCGGGAGTAACAGGAAGGGTATTACAAGCCGAAAGGAGGTGAAGGTACTCATGAAACTGAACAACTTTCCCCACGGAACATGGGTCGAAATATGAAAAAAAAAATGCACCTCCCATACAAAATCGCCGATCAGCTGACTGATTTAATATGGGAGGTCCAAATTTTGTTTTCATATTTCGACCTATGTTCCATGGGGAAAATATATTAGGACTTTCTTTGTGCTTCAACTAGTCCTCACACTTTGCAAAAACCTAAAGAATTTTAAGAATCCCTATATCATCTTAAAGAATTTATTTAGATTACCCATTTTCTTAGACAGATGATATCATGTGATTTTTTATGTGAATATAGACCCATGTTAAATTTAAAAAAACGTAGAAATACCTAACGCGATTAAGGTTAAATAGTAAGTAAGTTACTAAGTACATTTGGTAACCAAAAACTTAGTTTTTCTACCAAGTACGAACACCGCCATGTAAATTATTATCAAGGATCTGAAAGCCCAAGTTTGCAGTATCGAAAGTTTGAAAGATCGTCTAGATAAGTGTTATTCCGAGATACCATCTTTTCAGGAATACAAGCACGAAAGAAAGTCGTTTGGCTTGTTTATATGTAAAAAAAAACATTCCTTGAATTAAAAAAAATAAGGGCAAATAATTTTATTTGTTAAGTTCAAATTCGTTGGGATATGATCTTGGATATGTATCTGTAAAGTTCGTCATGAAAATCATGATATTACATCAAAATTTTTTTGGTGGAAGCTGTCATGTCAACTATAAAAAGAATCTGTCTGTCTGGGACGTTTGAGTTCTGATTCCCTATCTACTCTAATTGAGACGATTGTGTTTTTTTTTAATAAACGAACAATTAGTTAATTATAAGGCAACTAGGCACATTGAAAACAAAACAAATTCATTTATACCCTACAGATTACCTCCAGTTGATTATACAGGGTGTTATTAATTAGCAAACGTCCAGTGACGTGGGTGCGGCCGGCTTCGTCGCGCGACGTCCGTCGTGTGGCGTCTTGACGTAGGTTTATGAAAAGCACACATTTTTACGGCCATTTGCTTTGGGTATTAATTAAAAAGATCGTATCTGCCAAGGTGCGCCTGTTGAGCGAAGATAAGGCAGGAGTGGTGCTGGGTGTACCTGTGTACAGGGTTGTTGTGGAAAATGTGCCTAAAATGATTACAAGATAGAAGACAAAATGATTGTGTTTTTCATTTTAACAGCAAAGAAAGAAGAGAAGAACTTAGCTCAGTTGGCAGATCAGTGGGACGGTACCAAAACGATCCCGGGTTCAAGCCCTGCCCGACGCTAACATTTTCAATATTTCATTTTCAAATTGAAAGAAAGAAGACTTTTGTCCTTCACTATAACCAAAAGTAGACACAAATATTTGAATTTGGTTATTTTCAAGGTCGTTTTTGTTTTCCTTCAATCGGACTTTTTATCAAACTAGGAAGGCACAGAAAGGTTCTACCTGTTATACCTATTCACACCAATGCTTTGTATTTTTAATCATTTCCTTATTTCGTCAGACTTGAATAAAAGTGCAAAAAAAGAAGCAGCCGCTTTTTTACGTACTATCTGCTACGGCTACGGCGTAGCACATTCGTAGCATATTGCGGTTTAGTTAGAGCCGCAGGAAACATGTTTGTCATCATAATCATAGAAAGTGAATCGCTCATGTTGTTAGGTAGTTATTTTAGTATGAGGCTTTGCTTTTGAGGCTGTATAAAAAAAACAGTTTTTAAAACATCCACAGAACCTTCGCCGTCCGATGTTTTATCACACCGGCACACTCTAGCGCGATAAACGCGCATGTGTGTGTCTGTGCATGTACTAGTGATGTGCGAGTGTGTGAACTCGACGATAAGGATGTATTAGCACATTCCGCCGGCGAGCTACTGTATTTATTCTTATCCGGAGTAAGTCAGGTTATACCCCTAGTGATGTGAGTTGACGTATCGATATTTTTTCGAGTGAAGTGGCGGTTACTGCATCAGTTATCGCCTGAAAATCATGTTCATAAAAGAAGGCCTACTTTCAATTTACCCAGCCTGCACCGAAATCTGATCTCAAAAGGGATGTGCCAAGCTACCTATGAAGCTGTATTGAGGCTGCACGCTAGTCTAAATTTATGTAACAGTTCTAGCCATCGATACGAAAAAAATAAGAAGTTTGTACAATAGTTGAAGACTGAACACACCAGTTCGTATTCATTAACCTATTTAATGGTTTAGGGATCATTTTTATTCATAGTAATTCAAATAATTAACTTTAAAATAGAAAGTTTATAAACTTAGAAAACATTTCAAAATTTAGGTTTACAGAGCCTGCTAAAAGTGCGATTATAAAAAAATAACAAACAAAAAGAAGTACACTTACGTTCCCACGGGCGGGATAGATTGATTCATCGCTCATTATAATTAGTTGTCACATATTTAATCATTAAATACACGAATCCATTTTTTGTGGCGAATTTAGTTTTGTTCCATTAGTACCGTTACACTAAAGCCTTTCGTAGTTCTTGACTAAAGGTTTATTCTTGCTTAATACGTACATCGATGTTTGCCCATCCCTAGCGAAGGGGGTGAGACGCTTGGCGCGGCGAGATAGCGCCGATACCATCGCCGGGTGGCAGCCCTGATAGTACGAATAATAATAATTTACTATCGCCATCTAGGGGTTTCAGAGTTTTTAACTTTTATTATGGTTTTAATGCCTGTTAACATGTGTGTATATGTTTTGTGATACGGGTTTAAATTGTGGTTTTAATGTCAGTGTTATGACTCTTCGTATAGTTATTTTACATGATAAATTATCATAAAAGATATTTTGGATGTGAGATGGATATAAATTAATTTTGTCACTGTTTTTGTTGTTGTATAAATATGACATAATTCGGGGGAAAACCCGTAGATGTCATATTCAAACTATTTAAGGCGAGGAACACACGCAACGTCGGTTTGTGCGTCGTTTGTTCGATTTTCCACCTTATTTTTATACGAATACAGTTTATGTCAAACGATTTGACAGACAACGCAGCGTTGTGCGATGCCGTTTGACACAAACCGTATTCATATGCAGGTAGGGTGGAAAATCGAACAAACGACGCACAAACCGACGTTGCGTGTGTTCCTCGCCTTAAATACTCTGACTATAACAATATTTGAAGAAAACAGAAAAAAATTAAGAAAACAGCTTATACACTACACCGCCATGTTAAAAAGTAAAAAAAACTTAGATAATAGAGCTACACACAGGTACAGATTAAAGGGGTTAAACAGTAGATATTTATACATTAGAAAGCTACTTACCAATATTTCAATAGTAATTTACAATTCTAAGTAGTTTTAAAGTAAAATATTTTTATAATAATCTTAAAGTAAAGGTAAATGTAAATAAAAAGAAATTAACTAAATGCAACCTTTAAAGTGACCGTCAAAACCTCGTATCCGGTGAACCACCCCCTCCCTCTTCATCCCTCACCTCCCCTAACGCCCTCTGTTATCGGCAACGCGCAGATTGAATATATTTCATGTGTGAACTCACTCCAGATCCATCGTCTCAGACTTTTTGTACTTATAATATACACGAACCTTATAAAGAATCAGTTGATATTGGATTTTCATAAAGTTAACAAAAAAATATCATCCATAGGATGACATCCTGAATAGTTGGTGGTGGTTTTTGACCTCCGCTGAATATCTGTCGACTATGGTCTACCGCATGATGGCGGTGACATTACCTACAATAGCATTTCAAAGAGGGTTGACGTCAGGCATACGGCCGGTCATAAATATAGGATGATTTTGTACTCTAACACAAGTTGTGCGGACCCCAACTTATTTTTGATAAGGCCATGACGAAGAAAAAGATTCTAAATGGGTTCAAGAAATAAAATTTAACTCATATGTGAGTAAGTAGGTATAATCGATCTTTCGGCGATGTGTCTATCATCAAAAGAAATATTCGACAAATATGACAACTAGCAACTCTAGCTATGTAACAAGAGATAATCCTATATAAGGTCGAGTGATCCTTCTATTTAACTCTTTTCGGTGTATCTAAACACTTTGCCATACTGAAATTTTGTATTTTTTGACTAAGTCAAGTGAATTAAAGTTACAGAAGGCCTCAAACAAAGGCAAACGTTTGTAGATTAAAGTGGATAAGTTTGAGTAGTTTATGTGCGCGGTGAACACAATCGAAGGTCGCAGCAAGGTTATCGAATAGACAAAACCATGTTAATTGCTGCAGGTGATACGGCTCCGTATGATTAAGCTAGGGGTGCCAAACGAAGCCCTTTGCAAAATACATCGATTCCAAAAAAACGCGGTCACGAAATTTATAATTGTAGAGGTACACTTGCATGCCAAATCTTTTATGTCATTCATTTGATCTCCCGACTTTTTGCTTTGAAAATCGCGATTCAGTAGTAAGGGTAAACATTTACAAAACTCTTTCTATTCGGCATAATTCGACAGTTTGCGTCTAGCACAGTCCAGATACAACCCTAAATAGATAAACTCTTTGCGTCAGTTTCTGCTCCTCATCAGCACCGCATGTCAGGTTCTTTTCGGCATGATATTATTTAGTATTTATTTAATCAATTACAACGATACAATTATATAATGTCACAGTACGATGGCAGAATTAGAGTTTAGATAAAAGCCGGTAAATGGAAAAATCGTAAACTTCTTTCTGCTAGTTCTGAGGTTTTGTTAAGGGTAGAGTCGGATACCCTGCCGCCACCCCCGCGCTCTAGGGCATCCGTCACCTCCAAATCCTAGGATTTACTCCAAAATCCTGATTCGGCATCGTACTGTGACATACCTATATATATTGTTATTGTGATAAAGTAAAATATTGATAACTATCTCAACTTAACCGTTTGCGAGTACTTGCCCTAAAATCAGTTGTTATTAACTTAGTAAAAACATCCACAGGACAGGCCTAGCCTAGTGAGGACGTTTTTGCCAACTCGTGAAAGACAGGAAAAATCAACATTATTGTAAAATAATTATAAACTGATTCTTACGTTATTTAATAGTATCTTTTCGACCATGGTAGCCTCGATTGCATATCTTGGTAAGCCCAGAACGAGAATACGAAACGGCAGCCCTAAAGATGTAGGTTCGATTTCGTCGCAGGCGCATATCGGCTCATTAGCCGATAGTTATTCAGTTAGTTAACAATGCCGGCGCGTCGATAAACGGACTGATTACGGTTAACACACTACCGTGTATTAATTGTTACACTTTTGGATAAACAATGTTATGAGGAGGCACGTGCAAAAGATAATATGTTAACGAGAGTTAATAAGAAACGAGAACTTACTTCTAGGTATTCTATTCCGAAATGTCCGGCCAGGGTTTAGTCACAGAATTACAGATCATACTTTATGACCATACTTGCGAATGAATCTACTACTACCAGTCACAACAGTCCACTGCTAGACATGAGCCTCCGCCTCCCCCAATTGGGGGAAATTGCCATAGGTACTCACCACGCTTGGAAGGTGGATTGGCGAGCCCAGTGCAAATTGTTGGAGATATTCACAGAGAACGCTGTTGCCCATTACCTGGTTCTATTTATAGAAATGGTGTGAAGCTATGCTAAGTCGGCACACATGGCTAATGAATGTCATATTAAAAATAACTGAATTTCCACGAAACTATTAACAAACAAAACTTTGACGTGCATTAGTTATTATATCTCAGTAGCTATATGAAACTTCTGTCTTCGAAATTATTGTTATACCTACTCATTTAAGACACCAACTATGGATTTGCTCGGTTGATGATAGTTCCTAGGTACGTGAATTATATTTAGGTAACCATGAATGGTATCTCGAAGTTCAGCTTTCTTGGTTGGCTGAAAAAAACATAATTTGAAATTTATTTTTCATATCTAATGATGTACTAACTTATCTCAATAAAACAACATCACACTCGTTTAAAACGGTTCAATGGTGGTCATATCGCAATATCACCCGCCATCCTATTCTCCACCTCGCCCGCCGAATGTGTTGCCAGACGCTAACACACAGTTTTGTCTAAATGTCAAATTTGACATTGACAGACCTGCAAAGCTAATTTAATGGGATGAATCAATAAACAACGTCATGATGCAATATCTATTGTCTGCTGTAGTAACCAGCCCCAACTGACAACACTGAAATATGAAAAGTTATCGCACGATTTTCCACAAAATACTACAAGCCACACCACATGATAAGATTGGACAGGAATATAATTGGCATAAAACGGGTCAAACTGGCAACACTAACAACCTTGTAGGCCACAAGCTATGGCGGTTTATGAAAAACGTGAAAAGTGATAATGATAAGCGCGGTTTGGCGCGTGGCGGCAGATAGCGCCTGCGAGACGCTTTCTAATTGTACGCTTCACCTTATATTTGACAGGAATATAATCTACAGGAATGCTCTTTAGCTGGCAACTCTGCCCTCCTGTGGCCGCTTGTGAAAAATGCGAAAAGTGACCACGATAAGCGTAAGTTCACAAAACGAAGTCTGCAGAAAACTGGTCAAACTGGCAACACCAACAACCCCGTGGCTGCTTGTGAAAAACGTGAAAAGTGACCGCGATAAGCGCGGTTTAGCGCGTGGTGGCAGATACCGCCTCGGATGCTTTCCAATACATATACCATGTGATAGTCATAGACAGAAATATAATCTGCAGAAAACTGGTCAACCTGGCAACACCAACAACCCCGTGGCCGCTTGTGAAAAACGTGAAAAGTGACCGCGATAAGAGCGGTTTGGCGCGTGGAGGCAGATAGCGCCTCGGACGCTTTCCAATACACACCATGCAAAAATCTTTGACAGAAATATTATCTGCAAAAAACTGATCAACCTGGCAACATCAACAACTCCGTGACAGCTTATAAAACTATAGCTTTCCGCCCGCGGTTTAACTCGCGGTATTTAGCTGTTTGGTCTAATAAAAAAGCTTGAAATACATTGCATTTAGAAACGCAACTCAAATAATCGTTGTTCTGAATGGAGTTCAACTACTCGACAACAGATGGCGCCACTGTTGAGGGGATGGAAAAGCCCTTATATCTTTAAAAATGCGCCATTTAATTTAAAATGGGAACTTTCTTGTTCGAGGGGGGATAAAGGGCTATTGCACTATATTAATCCCTTTATCGTACCGGGAATCCTTTTTAAGTTTTATCGGCACGTACATTTTGTCAACTTAGTTTTATTATATATAATGATTTTCTGATTGTAGGATTCACCTGATATTGGACAGGAATATATAATCTACGGGAATGCTCTGTAACTGGCAACACTGCCCTCCCATGATCGCTTGTGAAAAACGTGAAAGTGATCACGATAAGCGCGGTTTGGCGCGAGGAGGCAGATAGCGCCTCGGACGCTTTTTAATTGTACGCTTCACCTGATATTAAACAGGAATATAATCTACGGGAATGCTCTTTTGCTCCCGTGGCCGCTTGCTTAAAACGTAAAAAATACTAATTTTGGACAAAAATATTATCTGCAGAAAACTGCAGTCAACTTGGTAACACCAACAACCCCATGGCCGCTTATGAAAAACAATTTTTAATTGTACGCTCACCTGATATTCAATAGGAATATAATCTACAGGAATGTTCTGTAACTGGCAACCCTGCCCTCCCGTGGTCGCTTGTGAAAAACGTGAAAAGTGACCGCGATAAGAGCGGTTTGGCGCGTGGAGGCAGATAGCGCCTCGGACGCTTTCCAATAGACTTCTTAAAGGACTTAACATAATTTTATTACACAAAACGAGACTTAATCTGGTCCTATGGTACATTTAACAGAAAAATAGTCTGCAGAAAATTGGTCAACCTGGCGACACCAACAACCCCGTAGCCGCTTGTGAAAAACGTGAAAAGTGACCGTTTCGGCGCGTGGCGGTAAATACCGCCTTCGACGCTTCACCTGATATTGGATAGGAATATAATCTACAGGATCGCTCTCTAGCTGGCAACCCTGCCCTCCCGTGGTCGCTTGTGAAAAACGTGAAAAGTGACCGCGATAAGAGCGGTTTGGCGCGTGGAGGCAGATAGCGCCTCGGACGCTTTCCAATACAATCCTTAAAGGTAGACTTGACAAGATTATAATCCACAAAACGAAGTCCTATGGTCAATTTGACAAAGAAAACTGGTCAAAATGGCAACTCCAACAATCCCGTGGCTTGCTAGTAAAAAACGTGAAAAGTGACTGTGATAAGCACGGTTTGGTGGCCTTCGGCGCCTTGTAATTATACTCTTTACCTGATATTGGACAGGAATATAATCAACAGGAATGCAGGAATAGACAGGAATGTAATCTGCAGAAAACTGATCAAACTGGCAACACCAACAACCCCGTGGCCGCTTGTGAAAAACGTGAAAAGTGACCGCGATAAGCGCGGTTTGGCGCGTGGAGGCAGATACCACCTTCGATGCTTTGTGATTGTACGTTTCACCTCAAATTTGACAGGAATATAGGTAATCTACAGGAATGCTCTGTAACTGGCAACCCTGCCCTCTCGTGGTCGCTTGTGAAAAACGTGAAAAGTGACCGCGATAAGAGCGGTTTGGCGCGTGGAGGCAGATAGCGCCTCGGACGTTTTCTAATTGTACGCTTCCCCTGATATTGGACAGGAATACCGGGAGTAACAAAAGAGTATAAAAAGACGGAAGGAGGTCAAGATACTCATGAAACTCAACAACTTTCTCCATGAAACATGGGTTGAAATATGAAAAAAAATTTGGACCTCCCATACAAAATCTCCGATCAGCTGATTGATTTACTATGGGAGGATTTACCGTAGCTGGCAACCCTGCCCTCCCGTGGCCGCTTGTGAAAAACGTGAAAAGTGACCGCAGATAAGCGCAATTTCGCGCGTGGCGGCAGATAGCGCTTCGGACGCTTTCCGATACATACCATGTAATACTCATCGACAGAAATATAATCTGCAGAAAACTGGTCAACCTGGCAACACCAACAACCCCGTGGCCGCTTGTGAAAAACGCGAAAAGTGACCGCGATAAGCGTGGTTTGGCGCGTGGAGGCAGATAGCGCCTCGGACGCTTTCCAATACATATACCATGTGATAGTCATAGACAGAAATATAATCTGCAGAAAACTGGTCAACCTGGCAACACCAACAACCCCGTGGCCGCTTGTGAAAAACGTGAAAAGTGACCGCGATAAGCGTGGTTTGGCGCGTGGAGGCAGATAGCGCCTCGGACGCTTTCCAATACACTCCTTAAAGGTAGACTTGACAGGATTATAATCCACATAACGAGGCTTAATCTGGTCTTATGGTCAATTTGACAGAAAAATAGTCTGCAGAAAACTGGTCAAACTGGCAACACCAACAACCCCGTGGCCGCTAGTAAAAAAAGTGAAAAGTGACCGTGATAAGCACGGTTTGGTGGCCTTCGGCGCTTTGTAATTATACTCTTCACCTGATATTGGACAAGAATATAATCAACAGGAATGCAGGAATGGACAGGAAAGTAATCTGCAGAAAACTGATCAACGTGGCAACACCAACAACCCCGTGGCCGCTTGTGAAAAACGTGAAAAGTGACCGCGATAAAAGCGGTTTGGCGCGTGGAGGCAGATAGCGCCTCGGACGCTTTCCAATACACGGACGGAGTTTTTGCGCTATCTTTGGCATATGCATATCCGTGTCGCGAGATAAAGTAGGCTAAAGTTTGGCTGCGTTTCGTTTCGGCTGTTTTTGTGGAGGTCGGATAATGGTTGTAACTTTTTGAAATCGGCAAGTACAGAGTGTAATCAATCGCATGAAAATGTAGCAAAAATTTATGAGGTAAAGTCAAGCATCAATGGCACAAATGTGTCAGGATGTCAGGTATATTCCATGATTGAACGTCCGCTTATAATGCTGTTTGTGCTAAATGTACTAACTACGTAGTTGAAAAGTAGCGTCACATAGTAGTAAATACAATCGACCGCAGCATTTTGGGCAAACCTTGACGGAGTTTCGTAGGTTGTTTTGTAAAAAGCAACGTAAAGTTTTTAGTCAACCGTATGGTGGCAGTGAAACCAGCTATTCTTAGAGAAAGTTGACGTCAGGCAAGCGACCGGTCATGAAACTTAGCCAAAACCGCTTGCTACATTATTTTGTGTTCTTACAAAATATGTTTCCCCAACCCCAACTGATTTAGGATTAGGGCAGGCAGATGATGATGATGGTGATGATATTGTTATTAAATTAAGAACAACAGTAGCAACAGTAACTCGTATAAATAATTGAAAAAAACTAATCCCCGTTATCGGTAGCATTTAAATCAAAGATAAAAGCATTAGAAGTAAACCCATAAACCCATGGTGTGTCGTAATAAACCCATGAGTCCTACAATTAAACGACACAGATCTCGATATGGTGTGGTAGTCACGCACCATAGTACCAGGCAGCATTACCCCACCCCTAGAATGCAATGCTTTTTCTGCATAACAAATGGGCCAATGACCTTTGATGCTAATATTTGTTATAACATCTTGACTTGCTCTATGTTGATGTCGCAATGTTCATTCTTCACTATTAACAAACTTATTGTTTTCTCTGAACGGCATATATTTTCTGTTTGAATGTAGGTACTTCTACGCTCGTCTAGGGCGCCAGGCGCCATCTACCTTTTCTTCTCTCAATCTTCTCTTCAATTATTGTTTACAGTTGGTCGACATGTCCAATTAAGTGTATATTTTATGACAAGCCAAGTTGACCTCACAAATTATATAATAAGTAGTACCTAGAAAAACATTACCAGTTCCAAAATGTGACACATGCTAACCTCAGCTGTAAAACCGCCCAAAAAGCCATTTACAAGCCACACATATTAGCGTCTAATTTAACCGAAAAAATAGTTACAAACCTTCAAAAGCCGCAATACAAAAACTTAACAAAATCAAACTTAAAACCTAAACGTCCACAAATCATAAGAGAGGTGAACAATTTTCAAAGTACACCAATAGTCGAACATGCACTGCAGTGCGCGTGCACTAGATGTGGCGATAGCAGCCGAGATTTGCATAACGCCGCAGATTTTTTCTGCTAACCGTACACAGCAATCTTTATATTGCACTAATGGGAAGTGTTTTGGGGGGTGGTCTAAATCGGAAAGTTATGCGTTAGCTATGAAAGTCCACATTTTAGCTATAGGTATACCCTACCTAACTATAAAGTGTATGTTCGTTCTGTGACCTTAATTCAAATGTTAGGGTGCTAAATTGTGTAATTTTTGATTGTAGGTAATAGAGACAATTAACGCAAAATGTTTGTAACGTCATTCACAAACAAGATTAAATTACCTAGGTGAGTACAGTGTAGAAATTGGATGATGTTTATAGGAATGATACGGTCAAAGGAATATCCGTAGTGTACCTATTAGGATTATGTTACGTCATTTTTTTTCAGAAGTAATAATCATTAATCTATCTCTATGTTCTACTGAAACTTTGCATATCTTTATAAAAATAATAATTACAAATAGCCTTTTTTTATGATGCGCTACGACTTTTACGAAATAACATTGTATTTGTATGCGACTTTTGAAGTTTCCCAATAAAAAACCTCTAGGTGTAATCGCTACCGCTCATAATTTAGGCCAAACTTTAGGTCAATCGCAGGTCGTGGCCTAGCGCTATGATCCTAATGATATTATAATTAATTTAATTCCGTTTTTTTTATTCCAGGTAAGTAGGCCATTGCAGATTTCTTGAAAGTTTGCAAAAACTAAACGGCAAGTATTTAAGCAAGCAACAAGTAAGTACTTTTTTATTATGCACAGTAGGTACCTTCTACCTACTCACATACGTCATACAAGAAAAACAGTGATTGTCTTAGTAGATATTTACAGCTCGTCAAGAAATCCATTGATATTCTTAGATATTAATGTTCTTTAGTAACTGTCTGAACAATCAGTATATTATTTTAGATATTTTTGATGTCTTAGGTTACCAAACTGGTGCATAGGGCATTCACAAGATGTCACAATTTGCCCAAGTCCCGACTTTTGACTTTCCATAGTTCCAGTCAGCACTGGTCGTGATCTTGTATGAGAAGTCAATTTTTTTTATGTCTACTGAAATATTTTCTTATGGAATGTATTCGGCTGACCCGTACACCCCTGTTAAGCTGCTATTTTAAGTTTAAACTTTTACTTGAATGTTCTACTTTCTTCTTACCCTACTAAATGTAATATTGCCAACTTATCTTATATTTCTTGAAATTAGGCCTAAATGTATACCTATCACTCATGTATCTAAAGTCCACAATTTCAAGACTGTTTCAAAGTTCTAGTTTATTTAAATCTTATAACCTGAATTTCATACTGAAAGTCGTAAAGCACTGCTTCTAACTTGCTTATCGCACGTCAACTTTAAATATGTGTGAGTTACACCCACATAGACATCGCAGATAAGACAAGGACAAATATAGCATTGTATAAGATTACTTCAATTATGAAATAATTTTATCCTTAAATTTGTCTACGGTGAGTAAGTGAGTGGGAAATAGAATAGACATTGTGAATAAAAATTATGTTTTCTTAAGTTATTTTTTGAGCCCAATCCGCACAGCATTATAACTTGCATCACACACTTATGCAAGTTTCCCACTGACGAAAAAAATATCAAGTGTTATTTTATTTGGGAGGACCATGTTCAGCAGTGGACTTTGTTGCGGCTATTATAGTTATAGTAGTTATATCATACAAAATAAAACGCGAATGAATACCGCGCAAGAAAAAAAAATATGAAATTATCCCACTACTGTTTATAAAGACAAGGCTCAAATTAGTCGATTATGTCAACCAGTTTTGTAGTCGGCGACTAGTCTCTGACTTGGCTGATTTTTAGTCCGTAGTCAACTAGTCGAGAGAAACCATGTTCGGTACATCTTTACTATCTGATAAAGAGTGAGCTTAGTTAGTATTAATATCGGGAAACTAGATGTCGCCACTGGGCTGTTAAAACGCGCTTATGAAGTGTTTTCACAACTTATACAAGTTGGAGCTTCGTTATAGAAAGTATGCAGGATATTATCAAACAAAACAACAACAAACAAGACATTAATGTTTTTATAAACCGCTTTCGAAATAATAAAGAAAGTGGAAAGTACCTAAGTTATAAAGTCTTAGCGGCCCGCCCAGTCGTTGCACCCTAACCGTTGTCCCGTGGGAAAAGACATTTTCCCCGGAGTGTATGATACAGGATGTAGAAAAATCAGCTGCAAATATTTTAAGGGGTGAACCAGCCCATGAAACTGATCAATTTTTCCCAAGGAACATAGGTCGAAATGTGAAAATAATTTTGGACCTCCTATACAAAATGTATCAGCCGACCAGGTCAATTTGCAAGGGAGATTAATTTTTTTTCTTATTTCGAACTATGTTCCTGGGGGAAAGTTGTTCAGTTTCATAGACTGGTTCACCGTTCACCCCTTAAAATATTTGCAGTTGATTTTTGTACAGCTTATGTATTAGATCTATATTATAAAGGAGTTCAGCCGGTAAGTAGGTACTATGGGTACTAACTATAACACAGAGTACTTGAATAATATGATCAATAGTTTTGTAAAAACTGCCGATGTAACGCAGTGATGCGATCCGTCGATTTGGCATCGTGAAATCAAACGGAACAAAATGTAATTTTTTTTAAATGTAAGGATTGAGTAAGCTTTTGTCCGCAATCTCACCTGATGTTAAAAGTGACGATGCAGACGATGATGGAATATGCTCGGCCAGATAATGTCCATTCACTCTCACCTTGAAAAGGCCCAGGTTATAACGTTCCGGAAACAGATCCGCAGGCAGGGAGTTCCACTCTTTAGCAGTTCGCATTAAAAATGTAGAAGCGAACATACTTTTACACACATTCCTACACCACCTTAAGGGTCTGGAGGGGGGTTAAAAAGGGGGGGTAGGGGTACAAACACAGCAAAAGTTCACGTCGGACTTATCTCATCTGTTTGACGGATTCGTACCGACAACGCTGCGTATTCATATTTTACACAGGGTAATGTAGGCAAAACAGAGTAAACATACAAATCGCAATGCATGACATCAATTTTGCAATTTTATTGAATAATAATAAGTAATTTCACACAGTAATAATGGATTTAAGATAGCACCTAACCAGATCTGGTTTCGAATAGCACCACCTCATACCTTTCCCATGGGTGTCGTAAGCAGCGACTGAGGGATTTGAGAGTTGATGTAGTATTGCAATTTTAGGTGACAGGCTGTCAACCTATCGCTACGGTAATACACAGTCTTCTCAATGTCTCTCAAAATTTTGACAAACATGGTGTAAATGGTCGGTTTTACTGCCGTTTACGCCCTGCCTACCCCTGTAGGCGTGATATACGTTTGTATGTATATTAATAGAAAGTTTTACGTATGTGGTAAAGGTAATTTATTAATTACGTGACATAGTAGTCTTTCATGCAATCGAAACACCTAATTGTATCGCATCACAAACACGAGTATCAACGACCTCATATTGAGCAGATATTTGCCACACTAGTCAAATTTCGTTATTTTGTTTGGGGAGCCTACTCACTCGCCACTCGATACTGCGATAATTTGACAGACAAGAGTTGTATGAAACTCCATGTAGATTGTAGAAACACATTAATATGACGCTCCACGGAACTCAATCGCTTGTTATTTTGTACTAATCAGTTGATACCGACCTTACAAATATTACCTAAACTAATACTTCTATTTTTAAGTAACGTCCATTCTCTGACTCGCGTAAACTACTCTGTCCCGCCCAAGATCGCAGATAGCGCGCGCTATTTAATCACAGATAGCATCGGGGGCGGCTGTTATCAGCGCCCCCGGCTTATCGCCCCCCTGCCTTATCAGCCGCCCCCCCGTTATCGCCCCCGTATAAATTCCCGGAGATTCTTATCAGCTTTTCAAGGGCGTAAGCCATTGTGGGGACTCACCGTTGTTGGGTAAATGAGGTATGTGTTTAATAAGCTTTTAAAAGTCAAGTACGTATTTAAAATAATGCTGTTTATTTTTAAACTGTCACCAAAATATTTACTATGGCGCCTGATATTTGCTTTTGGCTTAAACAGTTGCATTTGGGTTTTGTTGATTCATGCATACGTTGCCTACCCTGTACGGATATAAGCGTGATTTTATGTAGGTTTGTGTTTGTACCAACTATACTTTGTCCTTTGCGAAAACACGCCTGTTGCCGAAATATGCTACAGCGTAGCGATCGTAGCAGTGCGCTACGAAATTACTTAATTTTTATTAAGATGTATATTTTTTGAGAAAGTAAGCTTTTAGAGCAAGATAGGAGTACTATAGAAGAACGTAAAGCAAACTTAAAGGTATATAAATTTAGAATTTCTTCAATAATATTATTTATGATGGAAAATATCGGTCGATTCATCCAAAAATCCTTTAAAACAGTGAATACGTTTTCCAGAATCGTCTCTCTATCTCTTATCACGTATATTCGTCTAGATCCCTATCTGGTTTACGAGTTATTCGTCCTCGGAGCCTTTTGTCTCTACGAGATATGGTGAAATCCAAACACACCGGAAAATGTTTCGGTTTTTGACAGCTCCGCTTATTGCAGGCGCGCCTGTACTTAAACGTACCAATAAGAAGTAACTGAACTTTGACATGACATATTCATCACAGCTAAAGTGACTCCATTAGTGCCCCAGTTTCCGACCTAATCAAATTTGTAGATGTGGCGACAAGTGCCTTTAAATCCGATTTTGCATGGGGTTCTTTGTACGCATTTTTTACAAGAACCGTATCCCTTCGGGGTAGACAGATTTTCAGGTATATCGACACGTCTGAGAAATATTGAGTTGGAGATCAAAAAACCTTTTTGCATTATAGTGACAGGTAGGTAGGTAGGCTATATAATTGTGATACTCATGTAACCACCGACTTTCTTATTCGCCTTTTACGACACTCGCGGAAAAGAAACGGGATGATTCTATTCTACATCGGCATCAGAAGGCAAAAAACCTGAAATTCGTTGTGTGTGTGTAAACCGCTTTTGACTCCACAAGATATGGGAGAGTTGTGTAACTTCAGATGTACTTCATCAGGACTCCAGTGTGCGAAGTCCTGATTTGAAGTCTCCGGTTTAGTGCTCATCAAATATATGGCGTTGTCAGGGTTGTCAGTTTTATTAACTGGCCCTTATCTGATTGTTTCGGTGATGTCAATGCAAAGATGTAGATTAAAGTTATTATGACAGAAAATTGAAATTTTTGAAACATTGTTTTCCATGGGTCCGAAGTCTAAATAAAAATCGTTTCAGTTGGGTGTCGATGGCATGGCTGGATGTTTTTGGAAGTTTCGTTCGTATTCTGGTGGTTTTAGTAGTTTCGTTGGAAAATCACAGTGGTAATAGAATTACAGTTGGGTGTCGCCGGCATTACAATGGCTGAATATTGTGGTAATGATTGCGCGCACATCTCAAACTGAAAAATTGACTGACTACGAAAATTTTATACGTCATTTGTTTCAACTTGCTTACGAAGTTTTAGATTTCCAAAGCTGTCGCATTGTAAATAAAATACGCAATTATATGTGCTTATAAATATGTTTCTTCTCAACCTGTCACTATGTTATTCGACCTTGCATCTGTTTGTCTGTCACACACATAAACCGGTTCCGTATCTCCCCGATAGAGGGGGCTATAAATACTTTTATCTGCGCAAACTTTCTAGCGTCGTGCTTCTTGTGCAAACTTAGATGTAGTAAAATGCTGGTTTAAAGTGTTACGCGATAAACAATTTGGATATTTATCGAATTAAAATTTACCGATAAATACTTTTTAATTTTAAAAGTTGTTATGATTTTATGAGGCTCCATTTTAACGATTAGTTAAAAAGTTACTTATGTACAAAAGTCGTTCAGTTGGTGGTTCAGTAGATAGGCTTGCAATCGCCATAGTGCAGTGCGGAGGTTTGAATAATTTTTCAAAGATTTTCTTGTAGAGTGTAGATAAAATAGTGTATGCAACTACATATAATAAGGCTTTAGAATGCTCGTGTCAAACTATTATCGCACTTGGCTGCGCCAGACACTCACATCCTAAAGCCTCTCATTATAAGGCAATTGCATAAACTACTATTTCCTCAACCTGTCACTATGTTGGTCGACCTTGCATCTGTTTGTCTGTCCCACACATAAACCGGGTTCCGTATCGCCCCGATAGAGGGGGCTATAAATACTTTTATCTCCGCAAACTTTCTAGCGTCGTGCTTCTTGTGCAAACTTAGATGTAGTAAAATGCTGGTTTAAAGTGTTACGCGATAAACAATACGGTTATCCGAAAGTTTAATTCAAAAATAATAATCAAGTTTATGCTTTGGTTTATAGCGCTTCTAAATATACTTACATGTTTCATTTGGTTATAATTGTGTATGAAGGTTTTTAAAAATTACAAGGAACATCGGTTAAAATATTATGGACTTCCTGACCTTTTGATCCGACCGAGAAGTTTAGTGTTCAAACGCGTTTATCTAGAGGCCAAAATTCAATACTTATTTCTATTTGACTCGGTGTCACACACGAAAAGAGAAGGACAGACAGAGAGAAAGGGAAAGAAAGTTGACTTACTGAATAATTAGCGAAGTATATTTTTTTCGTAAATTGATAATGAGGAAATTGAAAAATTCACTAGCGACCACCGGGACTTGAACCCGGGATCGTGGGGTACCGTCCCACCTCTCTGCCAACTGAGGTACGGGCGCCTGGTGGACCCCGACTTTGACAATTAAAGGTTTTTTTTTATTTTCTTTGACATGATTCACTCAACTTACATTATATTAATAAGCCTGTTAAAAGTCCCAGTTCCTGCGTTTCCGGCCCCATATCGTTGTAATATCGCTACCTATACGTTTGCGTCGTGCGATACGCGGTATCCGATACGATCCGTCTAAATTAGGCTTATCGTAGACAATTATTTATAAGCTTATCGCATCCATTGTTTCACGAACTTTGGTGAGATACACGGCTGAGGAGTTTGGCGAACTGTCAGTTAAAATGAAATATAAGAATAAATAATTGTAAGAATAAATTTTGTGTTCAACGAAACGTGTTGCGCCGACCCCAAGTAATTGGGATAAGGGCAGGGAGATGATGATGATAAGAATAAATAATTAGCGTAGGTAATAATTATTTTCAATTTTCTTCATATTGTTTGAAAAATTAAGAATAAGCAATTGGTAAGACCCATCCGCTATCATAGTGTCATGACCAGCCTAATCGGGAGGACAAGTTGCGCTGGTCGCAATACTTAGATACTACTCTACCAGCGTAACTTGGCCCCCCCCTCTTAGACTAGTCATGCATAACACTATGATAGCGGATGGACTATGTAAAATTTTTCTTTGACATACCTGCAATGCATTTATTATCATATCAGTCACATAGTTTTTAAGGTTTACTTACATATGACATCAAAGTTCTTGAGACTTGTCTACACTAATATAATAAAGAGGAAACCTTTGTTTGTTTGTTTGTTTTTTTGTATGTATGTAATCGATAAACTCCGAAACTACTGGACCGATTTCCAAAATTCTTTCACCATTAGAAAGCTACAACATTCCTGAGTAACATAGGCTACTTTTTAACACTGGGAAATTCCTCATTCCCACGGGAAAAAGGTTCGCAGCAGGAAAAGCGGGAAATATAGCGGATATTACCCAAATTAGCCAAACCGCTTTACCGATCTTTGCGAAACTTGGCACTGATATTTCTAGCATATTAAAGACGGACATGGACTACTTTTTGTCAGCCCTCGAGGATCTGGAGTACCTGATGAAGACCACCAGCATCCCATCTAAACTATAGGAGATACGGTCATGGCTACATAGAAAAAGTTGTTCACCATGACGGGCCGCTTCGGCTGGCACATGGTCATCGAGGATCTAGAGTACCTGATGAAGACCACCAGCATCCCATCTAAACTATAAGAAATACGGTCATGGCTTCATACAAAAAGTCGATCACCATGACCGGCCGCTTCTGCTGCCACATGGTCATCGAGGATCTGGAGTACCTGATGAAAACCACCAGCAACCCATCTAAACCATAAGAGATACGGTCATGGCTTCCTACAAAAAAAAAAACACCATGACAGGCCGCTTCTGCTGGCACATGGTCACGAGGGTCTGGAGTACCTGATGTAGACCACCAGCATCTCATCTCAACTATAATACATAGATTCAGTAATGGCCAATTTCTACGGGAAAACAGGTAAGTAGCAGCGGGTGAAACCGCTGGGCGGGCCGCTAGTTCTAAAAATATTTCGAATGATTATTCAAATAAACTTTGCAAAAATTAGACCGACTCTGCGGTCTCTCTCTTTTCGTGTATACCGAGTATTCCAAAGACTTTACAGTAATGAAATGATACAGGATTATTTTTACAACTCGCAAGTCACCAAATCAAACTCAAAAAAAAACATTTAAGATAAAATCTTTTATTTCAATGCAAAAGTCCTACTTTTAACTTTACCGCTGCACCAATTAACGTCACTCTAAGCAAAAACGTAGTAACTGACTTTTTGTATGTTTGTGAAAAGTCACCAGTTAGCATGCGATCACCGTGCGCGATACGGGACTTTTGACCGTGTGTGTTTCTGCCAAATTGTAATAAACCTAATTTTGGAGCCTTGAGACTATCTTTTATCTAGGAACAAGTTTGGGAAGTAAAACTTGAGTACTTAGACGTTTTTACTATTTTGCAGTATGTAGGTACGAGCAGGTGCATGTAAAAAGTGAAAGTTATCTACTTATTTTATTAATTTTGAAGGTCCTCCTACATGGACAGAATTCACTTGTTTGCCGTACTTAAAACAAACTATCTTATTTTCTCTTATAATAAATTACTAGTTTTATGACAATGTGAAGAAAAAGGCTGAAATCGCAATAAATATTTCAAAGCAGAACAACCCCACCTGTAAAATATGTATACTTTATTAGCGTTCATAAAGTTTTTCTTTTGCACCAAATACTTAATCGTAAATGCAAATGAGCTAGACCTAATTTAACAAGAATGTACCTTTTAGTTTAACTTTTAAAAAATCTGCACACGAATTTAAACCTTACGTATTTTAAGCCATACTCCGCTATTTACCATACAGAAATAGCTGTAATTGTTCCAAAAGAAAGAAAGATACATTTAAAGTGGAAATATTAGGAGCTATCAATTGTCAGTTGCTGCGTTTTTCGCGATATATGGCCCATAAAAATGTTAATACACTAATGCCGTTGCACATTCCTTATGTGTGTAATTTGCCGGCTTCGAACGAAAAATTGCAGCGCAGATGCAGGGTGCAGTGCACAAGCTTATAGCGGGTTCAGATACCGGGAAAACTTTTAAGTACATATTGGCATAAGTTGGAGAGAAGAACTCGCGATGTTTTTATAGAATATAATCCATACGAATGAAAAAATATGCAATCCCTTGCACGAATTTCTTGCTGATTGGGAATAAAACTGCAAGCAATCATGCGGGTAGAATATGTGAAATTTCGTAAGAGAGCTTCAACTGTTTTCTTTATATTTTTTAGAGTAACGAGAATGGTAAGACCGTTTTTCCTACAAGTCTTTTTCATTGTTCTTTGTGGTCACTGTTCGTTATTTTTACGAGAATATAATAGGCATTGTTGCAAGATATCTTTATTCAATAAACATAATCAAAAATAAAAACAACAAATATTTTTTGCACATTGTATTTTTGAATATCATGCGACCTTCGGCAGTACAGATGCCGAAGGCCCCAGGTTCAAATCCTGCCTGCGGTGGAAAATTTTGCATGTTTTCCGGAGATTGTATTTTTGGTTATTTTAAAGCGAATTTCTTATCACTTGTGCCACACCATGTCCAGTGCTGAATGCAGTATTCTCGAAAATGGCCATTTGGGAAATGGGAGATGTAAATGAAGGCATTGGTTGGGGGGCTGGTCGCAGTTCATCCATTTACCAAATCAGTGGGTAGGTACAACGGTACCAAATTAGTTTTAAGTAGGTAGGTTCGAATAAATAAATCATCATTAACATTCGCTGTTGGACAATTGGACACAGGCCTCCCTCAATCAGGTACTTCCATGGACCGCAATTTTGGGTCGACCGCATGCAATGGTTGACTGCATTAAATGGTGATAGCGCCAAATAGGGGGATGTTGTTGGTATGGAAGTTGGGTGAGCATGATGCATCAGCGCTACTGTTTTACTTAAATCTTTCTCTTACTTAAAAGTCCTATATATCGGTACCTATCAGACAATCATCTTGTTTGTCACTAGGTAGATGGGTGAACACAATGACCAGAAACTTTTTTAGGCATTTGTGCTTTTTTAACATGCGTTCTACAAATTCAAAGCTTAACTGTAGCGACATCTACACAGCAGTTGCCAATTCTGCAAAACGCGGGAGTAACGTATGGGGCAATCCTTTACTTGTGCCAAATCCGACGAAAATATTCCTCAATCAGGTTTTGGTGCTTGTTTTTAGGGTTTGGAAGCCAGGGAAATTGGCTTGTGACTCTATACGAGTAGGTTGTATAAAGTTTTATATGCAAAAGTTTATACAACCTACTCCTATGAAAAGTTTATAAATATCATAGTTCCAAATACTCCTTCAAAACGGCATCGCCTACATATTACTAATCTTTTATTTATGTGGGATCCTTTTTAATAATATTTCAGTTTTTTATTCATACTTAGGAAAGTTGCTCAGCTTCATCATGACTTTCATGAAAGAACTGTCTTTCCCTCTTTCAAGTATTTTCAGCGTATACTTTTCATTTTGTTTTGATACCTATTAAGGCTTGGTGATTCATCATATGGCTAAAATTTTAGTCATATCTGATACAATCATCCAATTTTAAGTTTGCATATTTTAAGAGTATTTTCGCTAGTGGCATTAATCTCACTATCTTAGATGGCCATTTATCGTGGTATCTGCTGGACTATCTGCTAACGACTCGGTTATCTGCGCTCGACTGTACGTGATCCAGCTTTTTGTGCATTAAGCTGTTAGAGCAGTCTACGGTGGTCTCACAACTGACGTACGTTGGTGCAAAAGATATATATTGCATTTACCATAACCTTATAATGCTGTCTCAGGAGGATATTGACATGTTAGGTGTCGTTAGATTTGTCTCAGCAGCGTGAGTGACACTGGCTATATTAAAAAAAACATAAATTCAAGATGGCGGATTTTTATTGCAAAATACAACTTTGAAATTACCGCAGTCGGGTTTTTGTTTTTTAATACATCTGCATGTTTTAAGTGTATTTTCGCTAGTGGCATTAATCTCACTATCTTAGATGGCCATTTATCGTGGTATCTGCTGGACTATCTGCTAACGACTCGGTTATCTGCGCTCGACTGTACGTGATCCAGCTTTTTGTGCATTAAGCTGTTAGAGCAGTCTACGGCGGATCTCACACCAAACCCCTAGCATGCGACCGCACGACAAATATTTTCTCCACATGTTTGCGCCACTTCTGTACTTTTTACTAATTTGATTCTTCCCGCGTTCATCGGGTTCAGGTCATATACCTTACTTTTAATTTTTAAATTCATAATAATAATTGTTCGCGTGCGATTCAATCTGCTACTTCCTGTTCCCTTCCTTTTCCCATCCTTTTCCTACTCACATACTGGAAATCAAGAAGAAAGAGAAGAAACATCAGCGGATCGCACATCAAGTTGGCAAACCTGTCAAGAAATTTCTGCTATTGGCAATACTGAAGACGCTCTCCAGTGCTGTTGTGTACAAAATCTGATAATGGCCGACTATGGCTAAATAATTTAAAATAACTAAAAACCTAAACGCTGCAGCATAGGTACCTAAATATAATATAATAAAAAGTGCACTAAAAAACATGTAATAATAATTTGTGAATCAAGCTTATCGGAGTGCAGTGGCCAGTGATCTTTTGGATTAACATGATGCCGAGGAAGCTGCAAAGCATCTTATAAAAATGTATTTCTCCAGGTGAGTTCCTTCCTTTATTTTGTCTTGTTTGTTTCCATTCCAAATCCTATAACAAGACAATTTTCCTACACCTTCACACCGCAGATTTAATCGCTGATTGAGTATTTTTCTATCGAAAGAATTTTTTGTTATCTTATACAGTCCATTTCGCTATTTTCAAAAAAAAACCGCATCATACACATAATTGGTCTCTTCTAACCGGATAGACAACCGCATTTTTTTTGCATTGCATTTCATATTGCATTGGATTGCATTGCGTTTTTTCAAGTAACGCTATCATAGGTAACCGCCATATTGTTTACTCGTTTGTTCTTGTTAGGAGCGTCACCCGCGCGTCTCCTACGCTGCCGCTAGTTAGGTATAAAACGTAACCCGACGAAACATATTACCGCTTTGTTATATTTGATAGGTATAAAACTCATAGTACGTCTTATAACCTCATCAACCCGCTTTGTTTTGTTTGCGTCGCGTTGTTACCAGCTCAAGAGTTGCATTTTTTCGTATAACTACCGCTTACCGCTTGTTTGATAACGTGTTATCATAGTTTTCTATTAACTAACCGCTATTTGTTTACCCGCTGATCGTGGATACCGCTATACCGCACGTTCGCTAGGTGTTTGTCCCTTGTACTAATACTTACGATACGATTTGTTTGTTTTTATTTGTTGCGATGGCAAAGTTGGATGAAAAACATTCATTTCCTGCTTAATTATATACCTACGTATTGGTTGATAACCGCATTCTCTCATTTATTGCCAGGGTGGATACATATTTATATCTAACTGTCAAATACTGTGCATTCTAGCCACATTCAGCTTGTTACTAGTTACTTATCGTGAAATATACCTATATTCTCGTTACTGCATCGGTATTTACCTATTGTTTTGTTAAAAAATAACAAGAAATTGTCCGCATTTGTAGGTTATATTTGTTAAATTTGTGTATGTATCTACATTGTTACTGCAAGTAGGTATAGGTATATTACATACAACTGTGAGACTATAAATTGGTTCTTTTCATCAGTTTTCATAATGGCAACCCATAAAATAGCTTCATTGGAAGCTAAAAACAATGCTATATTTGCCCGTCTGAATAATCTTTATGACACTTCTCAAAAGATACCGCTTGTTGTTACTGAACTTAGATCTAGTGAATTATTCATGTCACAGAGTGAAACGATACAGGTCATTCGCCAGGAGTTTATTGAAAACTTAGACAAAATAAATCAGCTCTATTATGAGGAAGACCGGAATATAAATTCAATTACCAGTCTCTCAATGCATTTGAAGACATTTATGCTAGCATACAAAGAGTTCGTTCTCGTATTCAGGCTAAAACGCCTCAGCAAAACTCTGATAATGGTGCGCGTCCACATGTCAAATTGCCACCAATTAACATTCCTTCATTCGATGGACGGATGGAAAATTGGCCAATATTTTATGAGTCATTTAAAGCAAATATTCATCTAAATCTTTCGCTCACAGATGCTCAGAGAGTACAATACTTAACTGGAAAATTGACTGGAGCCGCTCTGAAAATCATTGCCGGCATAATTCCATCGGGTGAAAATTACTCATCTATTTGGGAAAGTTTAGTTAAAAAATACCAAGACAACAGAGCTTTAGGGTGTCACTATTTATCAATTCTGTTTAATATCAAACCCTCTACAAACAGTTCCTCATCTTTGAACAATTTTGTGGAATCATTTAACGCTGCTGTGTCAGCACTAGAAAATCTTAATATTGATGATCTGAAGGACTTCATTCTGCTGAACCTGGCCATGCGCAAGCTTGATCCTATCACAGCTCAAGCATTTGAATCACATGTAAGAGACAAAGACATGCCCTCTTATACAGAATTAATTGAATTTATAAAATCTCAAGTTAAGATTTTAGACAGAACCGCTTCAACTTCAAACCGCGTTTCCACTCCAGTGGAACCTCACCATAATAACAATGTCAAACGAGCCCCACGTCATACTTACCAAACTCAGACATTTTTGGCAAGCGAAGGTAAGGTTGAACCTTGCTTAATGTGCAACAAGAGTGATCATCAGCAGTTGTATAATTGCCCTGAGTTTAAATCTCTCACCGCTAAAGGTCGTTTTGACTTTATTAAATCCAAGCGAGGATGCATCAATTGTTTATCAATGACACACACCTCTTCATTATGCAACTCTAACTTCTCATGCAAACAATGCAGACAATTTCATCACACTTTATTACATATGGATTTAAATAAAAACAATGGGCCTTCTGGATCCCGTACACAGTACACAAACACCTCTGCTGAAAATAACCACACAGCCGCTTCGCAGCAGTCGCAGGCAAAGTCTTCAGGAAATGCCTCGGGCAATGTGCGTTTATGTGCACATGCTTGTACACCAACTGATTTGACAAATAATAATGACACTATTTTGCTTTCGACTGCTCAAGTGAATGTCCAAAATAATTTTAAACAGAATGTTTCAGTCAGATGCTTAATTGACAATGCCTCACAAGATAATATAATATCTTCTGCATGTTGTGAGCAGCTAAAATTAAATATTATTCCGCTTCAAAATTCATGTATCAAAGGAATTGGATCCTCCTCCCAACAGGTACGGGGATACGTTCAATTATGCGTGAGTTCTAAAGATAAGAAATATTCTTATAATATTGTCGCTTTGGTTCTTGATAAACTAACTGACCGCATGCCATCTGAATATATTGACAGTTCGGTGGTGCAACATCTGATGGACTTACCGCTTGCTGACCCACTTTGGCATATTCCAGGTGAGGTCGAATTGATCCTCGGTGCAAAGTTGTTCCGCATTTATTACTAGGGCGTAAAATCATGAAGCCTTCCGCGCCATCTGCGATTGAAACTGTGTTCGGTTTTATTTTGACAGGTGATGTACCTAACACCACTAATAAAAATAATTCCGCTTTTCCAAAATTGACCACCTCAACATTCTTCACATGCTCGAGTGAAGGGGGTTTAGCTGACCGCTATGACGAATTACTCATTGATAAAAATCTCACCAAATTTTGGGAGATGGAGGAAATGCCTTCCAAAGGGTTTCTTAGCACAGAAGAGGCTCAGTGTGAAGAAATATAGGGGAAGTGGGCCCAAAGCGGACACCTTAACTTAAAATACAAAAAAAACTGCATAAATAAAGAATTTCCGAAATATCTTAGTTCTGATAAGTAAAGTATTTTATGAAGTTTGATTATGCATAAGTATTTTATTTTAATGTTAAAATGAAAAGACACAATTTAAAAATTACGAAGACTAGTCATAAAAACCGCTTTGCCCAAGCATCGGCCTAAAGCGGCCACGGAGAAATTGGCAAAATCAACCCAAGTTTTGACTGGATGTAGTTATTTCTAACTAATGCATCCTTGTTTTTAGAAACAGAAGGTTGTAAACGAATAAACAAATCATAAATTTTAATTAAAAATGATTTATTTACCCTTTTTTATATACCTACTACAAATCCTAATTTCAGTATTTTAGAAAACTAATATTATCTGTAACTACATTTTTTTTTGTGACTGCCATTATCAAAAACACAATACATTAGCTACAAAATTAAAATTCCAGCAACTAACTATCATTTCCTTACGTGACCCAAAAATCATATGTGATATGTTCTAGTAATCAAGGACCGCTTTGCCCGAACCACTTTGCCCTTTTCAACCATTTTGGTTTTTAGCCAGTGCCCCACTCACATTTTAAAACGCCGCATGGAACAAATGCTTCATGTATATAGCCAAATAGGTAAGAAACGATACGAGACTAAGGGCAAACGCTAAATGTTTCGGAACATTGTTATAACAGTTCGAACATCTCACGCATAATTTTTACAAAACCAGCAAAAAATAATTTTTTAATGCGGCAGCTACGCTTTTGATCCTACAGCACAGCCCACCTGCGACTGCCCGGTGTGGGCCGTAAGGCTGGCTATGCGATGGCACGGCGACGTCGCAGTTCCATTTAAAATGGCCGAAAAAATAGGTGTGACGTCTTTGCCTGCTGTGTCCGCTTTGGGCCCACTTCCCCTATAGCTCAACGGTGACTCGCGATTCTGACGGTCGTTATTGCACTGCTTTGCCTTTCTGCCGTGATCCTTCTGAATTAGGTGACTCCCGCTCAGTTGCTGTACGCAGACTGTATTCCTTGGAGCATAAGCTGCAGGATCCTGAGTTGAGAGCCAGCTTCAATGAAGTAATACAGGAGTACCTGGATAATGATTATATCTCTGAAGTTTCACCGGAAGAAACGGACTATTCTACAGGCTATTTCATTCCGATGCACGTAGTCGTTCGAAGTGACAGGGAAACTACAAAAGTTCGTCCCGTACTTGACGCCAGCACTAAATGTCACAACAATATTTCGCTTAATGATATTCTTCACACTGGACCAAATCTACAAGCAGACATTTTTGTTCTCTTGCTTAATTTCCGTTTGTTTGAGATAGCGCTAGCCGCCGATATTAAACAAATGTATCTCAGAATTTTAATAAAGCCTGAGCACCGCAAATATCAAAAGATTTTATACCGCTTTGATACATCACAGCCTATACGCGAGTTTCAATTTAACCGAGTCACTTTCGGCTTAAAATGTAGTCCTTTCTTAGCTATGCGTACTGTGCGACAGCTAGCTAATGATGAACGTGATAGGTTCCCGCGAGCCGCTGATGTGGCTTCACATGAGTTATATATGGACGATTTGACTACTTCTGTACCTACGATACACGAAGGTAAAGCGCTCGCTAAAGAGCTTATTGAGTTATTCCAAGCTGGTGGGTTCCACTTGACTAAATGGGCAAGTAACTCGCCTGAGATATTGGAGTCCGTTCCGCAATCGAATCGCGCCGCTATTGAATTTTCAGATAACACAAACATGAAAGTTTTGGGCCTAAAATGGCTCCCCGCTCAAGATATATTTACCTTTTCAACTTCTCCTACTGAGGAAACCTTCACCAAGCGTACCATTCTTTCTACCATCGCCCGCTTATGGGATGTTCTGGGTTTTGCTGCCCTGTGATATTATTCGCTAAACTCTTAATTAAAGAGTTATGGCTACTTAAAGTTGGATGGGATGATCCCTTGCCTGAAAATATAATGTCTTCATTTAGAATTTTCAATGAGCAGTTGCCTCTTCTATCCTCATGTAAGATTCCGCGTCATTTAGGTGTACGCCAAGGTTGTAGCACCAATATAGTTGCATTCGCTGATGCTAGCTTAAAAGCGTTTGGATGCGTGGTATATCTACACGTCACTGACAGCGAAGAGAACGTCCAGGTTAATTTAATTTGCGCGAAATCCAAAGTCGCCCCTGTGAAGGTGGTGTCACTGGCGAGACTTGAGTTATGCGCTGCAGTTCTTATGTCGAAACTAGTTCGTTTAGTCAGTGAAACTTACAGCGCTCGCACTAAAATTGACAACGTTTTCGCATTTTCTGATTCAAAAATAGCACTTTCGTGGATTAATTCCTCACCGCATAGATGGGATATCTATGTTAGTAACCGCGTTGCACAGTGTCAGGAGAACCTAGATTCACGTCATTTCTACCATGTCAGTGGTATAGAAAATCCTAGTGATTGTCTTTCGCGTGGCCTCTTACCTGAACAATTGTTAACTCATCCATTATGGTGGCATGGTCCCTCTTGGCTTGCTTCTCCAGTGACACACTGGCCAATAACACCTTTCGTCCCTGAGCCATGTGAAACCTTGCCGGAGTACAAAAGTAAAACTCTTGTGTCTTCCGCATCCAGTAACGCAGCTTCAGGCCCGTTGTATGACATGACTAAAAAACACTCTTCATGGAATAAGATTCTTCGCATTACTGCTTATGTCCTAAAATTTGCTAAAATTTTACCTCGCAGTGAACAACTGTCAGCTTCTCAACTTACAACAGCTGAGATATTTCTAATTCGGGAAGTACAAAATGTTAACTTTTCTAAGTTAAAACAAGATATAACAGCAAAAAAGCCTATTTCCTCACCGCTTCGAAAGCTAGATTTATTTGTTGATGAACATAACATTATACGTATTGGTGGCAGGCTCTCCAATAGTAACTTACCATTTGAAGCACAACATCCTGTGTTGTTACCTAAACATGACCACATTACTCATCTTCTGATTGACTATTATCACCGCTTCCATTGCCACACTGGTGCCAATGTCTTGAATTCTTTGCTACGGCAAAGATACTGGATTTTGTCTGCTCGAAGCGTCATTCGTCAACGAGTACATGCTTGCAACGCTTGTTTCAAAACTCGCCGTCTCACCTTAATACAAAATGGCAGATCTACCGCCATATCGCGTTCAAGAAGCTAAAGCTTATGTTCATACAGGGTAGACATGGCTGGCCCTCTAAATATAACTGTCAGAAGACAAAGAGGACAGAGAAGCCAAAAGGCATATATATGCTTATTCATATGTCTAGTTACTAAAGCAGTTCACATTGAACTCGCTGTTGATCTTTCGACCGAAGCTTTTCTTTCCGCTTTCACGCGGTTCATATCCCGACGAGGTCCTGTAGCTCACATGTACTCTGATAATGGAACAAACTTTGTAGGTGCTAAGGCAAAGTTAAACGAACTACTCACAGATCATCGCATCGAATGGCATATGATTCCACCTCGCTCTCCTCACTTTGGAGGTCTATGGGAATCAAACATTAAAAGTGTTAAGTTACACTTATACCGCGTCATTGGGTCGCAGTTACTGACGTACGAGGAACTTTTAACGGTTTTGATTCAGATAGAAGCAATTTTAAATTCTAGACCGCTCTGTATTCTTTCTGAAGACCCTTTTCCAGAACCTCTTACACCCGCTCATTTCATTATGGCTTCACCATTGACATTTTTACCTACTGCGCCTATTTCTGAGGAAACTAAAACTCTGCGCTATCGCAAAGAGTTACTCGACCAAATGGTACAAAGCTATTGGAAGAGATGGCGTTCAGAATACCTTCATTCACTGCAAGTGAGACATAAAACTTAAATTAAAAATTTAAAGGAACCCCCGACTTTCAATCCTTTAAAAAGTTAAAAATAATTTATTTATCCAATAAAATATTGTAAACCATAATACTCCAACGCGTCGGGGGGGCGCTAAGTAAACAATATAATGTAAGAAGTTTACAAAACATAATAAACATATAAGTTGCAAATGTCATTTCATTTCATACAAGTACGTCTTACGATTTTATTGAAACTTCTTACCTATATTGTTTACTTAGCGGCCCCCCGACGCGTTGGAGTATTATGGTTTACAATATTTTATTGGATAAATAAATTATTTTTAACTTTTTAAAGGATTGAAAGTCGGGGGTTCCTTTAAATTTTTAATTTAAGTTTTATTTGAAGCTTTTTAAATTAATATTTTGTTTCTGACTTTAAACAACATACAGCATGATTTTTTAAGCGCTTACTATTTCTCACTAGCATTTTAAACGGCGGCATAAGATTTATGACGGCGGTTCTACCCGCTGCTGCTCAGTAATTTTATATGACAATAAAACTTTGCTTAACAATCTTATTTTTTGTGTAAATTAACACAGTGATCTTTCGTTTATCCTATAGGACAGAAAAAAAGGCAAGACAGGGAATAGCAGGGTAACCTGAGTGACCGCGAGCAAATCGAGCGCAAAATTCTACAAAGATTTTTGTGTTTTAATTGAGTTTTTTGAATTAAGAATAACCTGATGTATAAGTACGTCAACTTAGTTTTAAATACGACAAGCGCGGAAAGCGGAACACAAAAAAAGATCGCGAGCGAAGCGAGCGCAAATTTTTACGATATTTTCTAAAAATTATCTGGATTATTCAGTAGATTACTTTATAAAGTGTCTTTTCCTACATTGCCAAAAAAAAAGCAAGCAGGGTGAAGAAAACAACGTTGAGCAGAAGCAGGAAAAAAAAGTCTTCGAGCAAAGCGAGTTTTTTTTTTTGTAGTTTTTGAACTACTTTAAAATAGATGTTAATTTCCTTTTTAGTCATGACATTTGGGGCTTGTAACATTTCCAAAACAGACGTTCGCTTTTTTCTGTGATGAATGCAACGACACGTCTTCTTCTGTGAGGGGGGCAAGCCCCTCTCAACCCCCCGGTAATGACACTTGGTGCTTGTAAAAATCCTGCAACAGACGTTTGACGTCTTCGTCTGTGAGGCAAGCCCCTCAACCCCGGTAATGACACTTGGTGCTTGTAAAAATCCTGCAACAGACGTTTGACGTCTTCGTCTGTGAGGGGGGCAAGCCCCCCTCAACCCCCCGGTAATGACACTTGGTGCTTGTAAGAATCCTGCAACAGACGTTTCACGTCTTCGCCTGTGAGGGGGGCAAGCCCCCCTCAACCCCCCGGAAATGACACTTGGTGCTTGTAAGAATCCTGCAACAGACGTTTGACGTCTTCGTCTGTGAGGGGGGCAAGCCCCCCTCAACCCCCTGGTAATGACACTTGGTGCTTGTAAGAATCCTGCAACAGACGTTTGACGTCGTCGTGAGGGGCAATTGCCCCCTCAACCCCAGTAATGACACTTGGTGCTTGTAAGAATCCTGCAACAGACGTTTGGTGTCTTCGTCTGTGAGGGGGGCAAGCCCCCTCAACCCCAGTAATGACACTTGGTGCTTGTAAGAATCCTGCAACAGACGTTTGGTGTCTTCGTCTGTGAGGGCAAGCCCCTCAACCCCCCGGTAATGACAATTGGTGCTTGTAAGAATCCTGCAACAGACGTTTGGTGTCTTCGTGTGGGCAAGCCCCTCAACCCCGGTAATGACACTTGGTGCTTATAAGAATCCTGCAACAGACGTTTCACGTCTTCGTCTGTGAGGGGGGCAATTGCCCCCCTCAACCCCCCGGTAATGACACTTGGTGCTTGTAAGAATCCTGCAACAGACGTTTGACGTCTTCGTCTGTGAGGAGGGCAAGCCCCCCTCAACCCGCCGGTGATGACACTTGGTGCTTGTAAGAATCCTGCAACAGACATTTGACACCATCTTCTGAGGGGGTAAGCCAAGCAATTACTCTAGATGAAAAATTACGCAAATTTTTACAATATTAGCCAATATAGATCCGGATTATATTAAGTACATAATTTGTTTGTAAAGTCTTTTTCCTACACTGGCAATAATAGGTAAACTGTGAATAAAGTAAGGTTAAGCAGTCCTTGAGCAAAGCGAGCAAAATTGAGTCCGGTTTTAAATAAATTTTCTACATACCTATTTAAGCAAGGAACTCATTCACCTAGGATAAAGCACAGGTACAGGTACATACAGAAGTATTACATATAACTTTTGTAATAATACTAACTTAGTAAATACATGTTATACCTACGCACAGGTTTTAAGTAAAAGATCTTTTATCTACCTATTTCCTAAAGTCAAATAAATACGAGTACGCTCATTGAAGTCATATTTTAAAATAGTTAGGACCTCCATAATGTCATGCATGACTTGAAAGATATGACAACTCCGAGTCAAATTAGCTCAAACACGGGGATATAGTGCGTAGTGTGATTCCTAGTCTACCTTCCGTTTCCATCATCAGATTTTCATGAAATATGGCTAAGAACCATCCTGACCATATAAGCTTTTATATAAACAAAACCGCATTGAAATCGGTTCAGTCGTTTCGGAGATACGTTGCCTCAAAGAATCGTAGACACACAGACATACAGACGCGTGAAACTTATAACACCCCTCCGGTTGGTTCTTCGGGGGTTAAAAAATGGCTTACTGATGCGGACAATATTAAACTCGGAACTGTCGTGCTAGTACATCAAGATGACGTACCCCCTCTTCGCTGGCCTTTAGGTATTATACAAGAAGTTTATCCAGGCAAAGATGGTAGAGTGCGTGTTGCTTTGGTTAAGACTGCAACTACTTTATTGAAACGACCTATTGTCAAGCTATGTCCCTTGCCTTCGCAATAATTGATTTAGATATTGGCAGCGTAGGTAGGTAAGATGAATGCTTTTTGTTTTTTCTTAAACTTTTATAATCAGAGGATGATGTTTAGTTTTTATTTAAATAATTAAAGCCGCATTTCTGTTGATAATACTACGTATTATCAAGGCCGGGAGGATGTTTGCGCCACTTCTGCACTTTTTACTAATTTGATTCTTCCCGCGTTCATCGGGTTCAGGTCATATACCTTACTTTTAATTTTTAAATTCATAATAATAATTGTTCGCGTGCGATTCAATCTGCTACTTCCTGTTCCCTTCCTTTTCCCATCCTTTTCCTACTCACATACTGGAAATCAAGAAGAAAGAGAAGAAACATCAGCGGATCGCACATCAAGTTGGCAAACCTGTCAAGAAATTTCCGCTATTGGCAATACTGAAGACGCTCTCCAGTGCTGTTGTGTACAAAATCTGATAATGGCCGACTATGGCTAAATAATTTAAAATAACTAAAAACCTAAACGCTGCAGCATAGGTACCTAAATATAATATAATAAAAAGTGCACTAAAAAACATGTAATAATAATTTGTGAATCAAGCTTATCGGAGTGCAGTGGCCAGTGATCTTTTGGATTAACATGATGCCGAGGAAGCTGCAAAGCATCTTATAAAAATGTATTTCTCCAGGTGAGTTCCTTCCTTTATTTTGTCTTGTTTGTTTCCATTCCAAATCCTATAACAAGACAATTTTCCTACACCTTCACACCGCAGATTTAATCGCTGATTGAGTATTTTTCTATCGAAAGAATTTTTCGTTATCTTATACAGTCCATTTCGCTATTTTCAAAAAACCGCATCATACACCACACCTGTATGTCTAAATTATTCATTCGTTTTGATATATTCCGTACGATTTGACACGTCTGATGTTTTCTCGTTTGCGAAAAGTTTTCCTACGGTGCACATGCTGCCGTATACTGACGCACGTTGGTGTAAAATAGACACATTGTAGGTATGTACCAAACTGAAATAAGTGTAACAGAGACAGAAGCCTATGCAAGTTTTTGCGTTGCTCGAGCGTCAACTTCGGTTTCTAGTAGGTATGGGGATTTCAAATCTTCCTGGCATCTGACGGACACATGCGACACGAATGCGCGAATGCGCAGCAACGGACGTCAAGTGAGGGAACCGACAGAGCAGTCTACTTCCCATGGGCAGGTGGTAGAGTATTTTGTAGATTAAACTTTTTTAAGTATAAAATTCTATAATCCTTAAAAATACATTTGACGGTCGAAACCAAGCCAGTCAATTTGAGATTGCTTGTTAAGATATGACATCAAATATTTGAATGCAAGTTGTCATTGATATTTTACTATTAACTATACAAACCTACCATAAAATATTCTTGAAACATCCTACCACACATTTTTCAAAGGTTAACTAAAACTGTTATTATTCAGCCGTTGATGCCCTGCCTACTCCGCAAGGCAAAGAGTCGTGATGTGTGCACTCTATCCACGTGGGCGAGATATTCTCATTTGAAAATTGAAATCCGAATTGGCCATTAAATCGGATGAGTTGTTAAACAGTCAAAACACTCCACGACTGGACTATAATTAACGGTTGGAGTCAATAAAAAGCTCGTAAAAGCTCATTTTGGAAGCTCGCGACGTTTGGGACCGATTAGAAGATTGATATCCGATTACGAATAGATACAGTGTGTGGAAAATTTAAGTGGCTGTAGGCTGGTTAGTGGCGAAGAGCGACTTTTGTAGGAAGGTAGCCTACATCGCAAAAAAAATACTAGACGAATGTAGATTGATGTGAGAGTATGGATTTGTTTTTGGAGAACTGACTGACCCTTCGCCTTTGCTGGTTACATACATCTAAAGTAGAAACGATGGATGACGTAGGAAGGGGGAGGTAGGTACTCGAGTGGAGGCTACGGCTCGGCAAGCGAAGCGTGTTGGGCGCCCTCTGGCCAGATGACTTTAGTCGACGCTTGCTGGTAGCGACAGGATAGTGGAAATGGAAGATCGTGCCTTGACAAACATAAACGTTGTTTCTCCACCTATGTACAAAGAATAGAACCAACAGACCCCAAAGCCTGAGCCTAGTCTCAGGCCGCAAGGGCACAGGAGCTGTTAGTCATAAATAAAATTCACCCTGTACTGTACCCTAAGCCCACACCTAACATGACACCTCTATCTAATAATATCTCAGCTCTATCCTCGATCTGATAAGCATCCCCATAAGGCAAGGTGTGCGTTACCTATTAGATTAGGCATAAGTAGTGTTTTTAATTCCTCTGATACCATATCTATCCGTAAAATGGTGCAGATATCATTGGCGCCGTTAGATGCATTTTTGTAATGATAAACCTAAAAATACAGTCTTTTATCGAAAATATCTTGGGATTATTACCTACTGATGTATTTTTTACAGAAGTTTAAAAGACATGACGATTCGGGTCTAATAAATCTTTAATAATATTTCAATCCTACATAGTAGGACTAAATAATTAATTAGTTTACATTACCAAAATGTTTTATTGTGAATAAATATTTGTAATCCATACAAATCATTCAATCATTCAATCGATGAAATAGTTACACGTATGTAAAAATAGTGTTTTGAAGAACCATAAAAAAATAAAGATAGGAAGAGACCAAAAAGATCAAAACTCTTTAACAGCGTGACACGACAACCAATCAGATCAAAATCTTACACCCAGGAGACAATATTATCAACTGAACAACATCAGAAGAAGAAGAAGTAATGTACGTAGCGAGTGTCACACAATGGCCTTACAAATGAGTGCGAGAGAGATAGTAGATCAGTAAAAAACTGATGTTGTGACACTTGTGATTGTAACTGGCGCGGGCGCAGGTACAGTTGGTAACAAAAACGGAACAATAACAATGTATGTAACTTATGTATCAAAATATAATGTACTTACACTTATTCGTGTGAAATTGCATGTGTTCAATGCAGAAATCTTGAAACTGAAAATCAAGCCGGCAAGTTTGCTTTAACTCCTACCAGTTTTGTAGAGGTAGGTATCTTTTGAAGTTCCTCAGGATCAAAACTAGCTACAAAATCCACTTGAATCTGGATTCTGGTGGCACTCTGCTGGTCACTGCATGATGGACCACGGGCGGGTATCCTTTCTTTTCCTCTCCTTGTCTCTTGAATTGGCACATTTTTCGTTCTATCAAGAGCATATACTTACATCTGAAATTATGAATCCGAAAACACAAATCATTAAACTACTACACTATCATACACATCAGCCCATGCATACATTATATCACAAAAAGTTACGTACGATCACCCATCATATCACAAAAAGGGAGTAACCCGATCTCCACCATCCAGTAAATTAAGGTTGACCAACCTTCCTCGGGGTAACAAATGTGTTAAACAGTTTAAAGGTATAAACACTAGGCCATTGTTGTGAGATTGTATCTCTTGGGACGGTTTAGGGCTGCCTACTTATATTTTGGGGATGTTATTTATTTTGGACTTAGCTGTTGCAACATAATTTTTTTACTATTCAAATCAAATGAAGCTAATTTCTTAGCTAATTTAGCCACATCATTTTAGAGATAGTACAGGATATGACAACTTTAATCTTTGATGTCATATTCACTGTATTTTCTTTTACTTCTTTTCGCCCCACGTGAATCTTTTGCCTATTCGCTAAACTGATTTTAATTTAGGTTTGCAGTTCCGAAGTGCTCAAAATTATTTTTATTCCCTCTTGTGTGTGGCGTATAGGACCCCTAATTTATGGTTAACACTGATTTAACAGATGTCACATCATCACGTCTTTAAAAAACAATTTTTCTCTATAACGCCACTGTTTTTCCTGTGGCAGCCCTACCTCGAGACAAGGGGGCACGACACAAAGGGCGCGTATCGTGGTAGCGGGTGACAAATGGGGCACAGGCTCACCGGCCCACCCAGCGAGTCCCACTGACACCAACACTATGGGGATTCGTCACTATTGAACTATGCTGATTGACCTGTTTACACACCTTTGAGAGTGACCTGTGATAATTTGAAATGCAGTTCCATCTTAGAATAGCATCACTTTGCTTCTATCCAAGAGTGTCGTCGTCTAAGGGATTAATACAGGGTAGATACCTATGTGTTGCGCCGGCCCCAAGTGATTGGGATAGGGGCAGGAAGATGATGATGATACCTATGTGTAGGGCGAAGGCTCATCGACCCACCCAGTGCGTCCCACTAACCCAAACACTAGGGGAATTCATCACTATTAAACTTATGCTGATTGACCTGTTAGCACACGTTTGAAGGTGTGTAAAAATACAATCAAAAATTTCGTGTCAAAACTATGTATTATATTAGTTAAGTATAGTATGTACAGTCACATAAAGTTTGGGAAGAAAACCAGCTGGTATTCCATGTATTCATAGCTCCTAGGCAAACATAATAAGCATCTATAACTCCTCATAATAATACCTGCCCCTGACACCCCACACACTGATATCAATACAATCTTTCCCCGGTAATAGTATCTGGGCAGATATGGCGACTGTGCCACCATTTTTCTTTGTAACAAAAGGTGTAATCGATTGTGAGTGCGACCTGTGCATTGGGATAAGTCATAAGACTTGATTTTCGTAGCATGTATTGTGGCCAGAAAATCCACCTACTCATTTCAGGGATTCTTCTTCTTAGTCGAATCGATTGACAAGTTTATATAATTTTGAACCAATTTTTGGCAACAGATACTCCATTTGGGTTCGCTTCGCAGCGTGCATGTGCTAGGGCTCTTAGGGCAGTTTAAATAATTTAAGGAATCAACTTACCTACCTGTACTGGATTTTCTTAGTAATTGTATGAAAATCCATTAAAAGTTGATCTCTTAAAAGATTTGGCGATTGTGCCTATACTGATAATCATGTACCATTATTTCGGGAACGATGGAGCTTTTTTAAGCACTGATAGGCGAAGTGAAAAAAAATAATTTGTCACCTACCAAACCAAACATACACTAGAAGAATTGCACACGGGCCTTTCGCACACGCAACGTCGGTTTCGACGTTTTTTTAGCGCTGCGATGCGCAGCGTTAGAAAAATGCGAATTTCCACCTTAATCCCATATAAATACGACGACGCAGGCCCAACGCTGCGTTGCGCACCCTAATGTCAAACGGTTTTGACAGACGCATCCGTCGACGCTAAAAATGCGCAGCGTTGTGCGTTGCGCTAAAATAACGCAGGGTATGGCACACGTAACGCAGCAACGGACGTTAGATTTTTGACGGTTTATTAACCCTTATCTGAGCCTAGGACTTGGAATAATTAGGACATTTTCTGTGTATATTGAGTGGGTAGATTTAGTCGGCGACGGAATTTCCGCTGAAGTGTGTCATCTGTAATGCAAATGACATTGCTGGCGTAATGGCGCCGAATTTCGTCGCATAGGTTCGGTCGTAGTGTATTAAATTATATTTAAATTGTATAGTATTTTTTTCAATTTTTATTTATAATAGTTATGTTGGGTAGTATGTAGTACGAGTGAAATTTATTTCTTTTTTCAAGACAGGTTTTAATGACTAACAATGGTTTTAATGACAATCTCGTCAGCTTCAATGCTTCAAAAACGCAGGCGTGTCTTTTCTCCGCAAAAAGGAGTCCTTTCACCTTTTATCCTACTTTTCGGGGTACATCTGTTCCAGTGACCAACACTCTTCAACTCCTTGGCATGGAGTTGTCCTCTGACCTCAACTTCGGCACCACCATCGAGTCCAAGGCTCAAATTGCAGCTAGAAAGTTGGGCGTCCTGAATAAAGTTAAGCGTTACTTCACGCCTGAACAGCTTCTAACTCTTTATAAAGCTCAAGTCCGATCTTGCATGGAGTACTGCTGTCACCTTTGGGATGGCTCGGCTAAATACCAACTTGCTGCACTGGATTCGGTGGAACGCAGAGCCAAGAGATTAATAGGCGATAAAAAAACTGGTGGCGACCAAGTTTCACAGCCTGGCTCACCGCCGCAAGGTTGCTTGCCTATCGGTCTTCTACAGATTGTACTTCGGAGAGTGTGCGCGTGAGCTGCATGAGCTCATACCACCGTCTCCTTTCTTCCATCGGACATCCAGACGCACGGCCGGCTACCATCCGTTCTTAGTTGATATACCCACATTACGCACTAAGCGCTTCAAATTATCTTTCATTATGCGCACGGCTAAAGAATGGAATTCCCTGCCTGCGTCTGTATTTCCGAGTGCATATAACCTGAATCTCTTTAAGTCTAGAGTGAATAGGCATCTTCTGGGCAAGCTCGCTCCACCGTAGATCCCATCTCTGCTCTAGGGTAAGATTGGGGTCAAGAGTAAGCCCATCTTAGATTAAAATAAAATAAAAATAAAATAATTTTCAACAGCACCCCCCAAGGGTTAATTATCGAAACCGACACTATAATAGAGTACAAAGCAATATAATCTGCAACAATGTATTACAATTCACTGCAATATTAAACAGTGAGGCGAAATATCAATATCATTCATAAGTAAAAAACATACGTCTCATTCATCGTACAATGGTATTACAACAGAAGTTGTCACCATTAGAAGTCTGTGTCTGTGATAAATTTGAAATTAAAGTTGGCGTTCATCAAATCTCAGCACTGAACCAATCGTTTTACTAGCCGCGGCTGTCAGAAGAAAATAGTGTATGCAGGTGATGTTGCTCTTATGACTCTGTAGAAGATCTGCAGAGCGACTTCGACCGTTGGCTGAAGTTTCTATTAGACATAGGTCTCAAGATTAGTTGCAAGAAAACGGAGCATAATGTCGTAAACTTATGTCAATATATTTATGAAAACATTTAGTATGTAAGAAAAAATATAAGCAATTATACTAGAAATTATGACAGGCAGGCATAACCGCAATACAAGAAGTACAAATAAAATAGATCACCAAAGTACAGACTAGCTAAAGTAAGGACTTCATTTGATGGTCTAAGTATACGATGCTATAAAAAAGTGGCCAAGAGCGTGTCAGACACGCTCACGAATAGGGTTTCGTAGTCAATGTTTAAATATAAGGTCTTTCAGCGTTACAAAGTTAATTTTGTTGCTGGTTTGTATGCAGCTGTATGGTTACCAACCGCAAATTGATAAACTTTTTTTTTAACTTTAGTGATACAGTATCCGTATTAGTTTTCATGGTAACTTCATATTGAGAAATATATAACATATTTTTTTCAAATTTTTAGCGTTTATACTTTAGAAGTTACAGCTGGAACAAATTATGGCTCAAAAACGCCTCTTTTAAAAGCAAATATCTTGAGACAGAAACATTATAGTGACTTTCTGTCAAAGAAACCACCCCTGAGTTTTAAAAGACCTATTCAACGATATCCTACTCAATATTACAGGAGAAAAAAAATTGCCCCTTTCGCTTGTATGGGAGGGGGTCAAAAAACATTTAAAATGTTTTTTTCTCAACATTTCTAAATTTGGATTAACACGATCTATCTTCACACCAAATTTCATGTCGATAGCTCCAAAACTGACGGAGTTATGAGGGCGCGGCATACAGACAGACAGACTTGACGAAATGATAAGGGTTTCTAGTAGACTACGAAACCCTAAAAAATACCGGAAAATATATTAAGTCAATCAGAAACTAAATTTTAATCTGTGATTAAGAGGCTACTATACCGAGCTGAAAGTTCGTGAGCTGTCAGTTGTTAGAAATATTTCTTTTCCATTTATGCATCCCACCCTTCCCTCAGCCATAAAAGAGACAGTTGTAGCTCGTTACCGGAAAATTTGCGTTCTGGGTTTACCAGGTTCCCCGTTCGAAATCAGTATAAAATTTCTTGATAGTGGCATTATTTTGCTGCCAATAAAATATTTTATGCCCCTATCATTTGTTTTGCTGAAATTATTGTCATATTTAGAAGATACCAAGGCGTGAACTGGCTGATAAGTTTAGAGCACTTTGCGACGGCCATATATTTTTTAAATGTATTATTACAACCAGAAAAATAATATGGAACATAGATGTAGTCCAGAAGAGTTACTGCGCAAAAATTGAGTCGATCGGTTGTGAATTGACAGAGGGATAGGTTGAGAGCGTTTGTATGAAAAATAATGGCTATAGGTCCGTCTTAAGAAAAAAATATGTTACAAAGCCTATTTTAAATTAGATGATTACATTAATGACAAAAGGCATGGACCTCTGAAATTTTAGCTCATCAAAAGAAACATGCACGCATTGTTAATACCAAATCGGGACGTGCATTTAAAATTGACATAATCATAATTGTATGATTTTAATTTTCACACTTGAATGACTAAATTTAATTTGAAATTCTATTTTGTTTATGCATTGCATTTGACATTCTAAAAGAATTATTTGCGAATCTACTAAATATAAATAAATCTAAAAATCTAAATAAAGTTTTAAATATTTAAATGTTATAGTCGATGGCCACAAAGACGCGTCTAAGACAAATCTTTTAGCTTAAAACGTATACCTACAGTTTAACCATTTTAAATACTTGGGGCCAATCATTAGAAATTATGGCAAAATCGACTTACATGTAACCTGTAGAAAAACAACGGTATTGATGAAGTGGAGACAACTCGCAGGCGTAATGTGCGACAAGGAGATGCTCATCAACCTTAAAGGGAAATTATATGTATAAAACGGTGATTATATTATACGATAGGAATGATATCTCACACAAACTTGCACTCCATTTTTAGGGTTTCGTAATCTACTATGAACCCTTATAATTTTATCAAGAATACTTTTTCATCTGCTATGTTGAGAAGGGAATCGTTGAATAGGTCTTCTAAACCTAAGAGAAGATTACCTTGATACCAAATCACTTAAATGTTCCTCTGCCGTAATAGATATTTACTTTTATTATAATATTGATCCGATTTTAAGTCCAAAATATTAATATTTTAGAAGATTTATTCAATAATACCCTACTCAATGTAGAAAACTATTTTTGTAATCTTATGCCTTACCTCAAAATAAAGATACACTTTGTTTGGCTCGTCTTGGCGGGGCACGACCGTGCTTCTAGATTGTGCTTTTAAGTTTGATTGACCAGCCGCGCTCTGATATTATTTTGTTCAATAAGCAGCAGTAAGATCAATTGCTCTTTTGACGTCAAGTGAAACGGCCAAATTCATTTCGACATCCTGTACGGGAAACTCATTTGAAATACAATGTCGCATATTATCAAAAGAACAATATCATGTTGCTACGTTTACCAGTACTTTTCTTGCTCGCTCATTCATACATAATGTCAGGTAAATGTCAGGCTAGTGGAAGTGTTGCCAAGAACATCGCAATAAATTTGCAAAAGCGACCGTCATGCTGAACAACATTTACTTTGATGCAGATTATCTTATCTCTTGCAATTTAGATGGTATGCTGATGATCTGCATCAGGTATTCCAGACTCTCGATGACTGTGGGCCAACAAAAGCGGCTCGTCATGCTGAACAACTTTTACTTTAAAGCCATTACCGTATCTCTTATAGTTTGAATGGGATGCTGGTGATCTGCATTAGGTACCTACTCCAGATTCTCGATAATCATGTGACAGCAGAAGCGGCTCGTCATGCTGAAAAACTTTTGCTATGAACCCATTTTCATATCTGTTATAGTTAAGGTGTGCTTCTGGTGCCCTTCATCATCAGGTACTCTAGTGATGACAAAAAGTAGTCCATATCAGTCAACGAATTATAATTCGTTGATATCAGTCCCTTATATTATGCCAGCAATATCAGTGGCTTTCGCAAAGATCGCTAAATCGGTTTGATTCATTTGGGAAATATCCGTAACATTTCCCGCTTTTCCTACTGCTAACCGTTTTCCCGAGGGAGTAAGGAATTTTGCCGTATAAAAAAGTAGCCTATACTACTCAGAAATGTTGTAGGTCTCTAATAGTAAAAGAACTTTGGCAATCTGTCCAGCGTTCCGGAGTTTATCGATTACATACAAACAAACAAAAGAACAAAAAAAAAACAATGAAATCTTTACTCTTTCCTTTGTTAATAATAATTAATATTATATTATTATTTATAGTGTATATGCATACTTGTAAATACCTACATAATTATTCAAAATTTCCTTTTTCTGTCTGAGGCAGTGAAAAGGGTAAAAAGAGTCACACAAAAAGGGTACACAACAAGTTTAAATTCCGTATTTGTTTAGAATCGTAGAAAAGAGTCTAATAAAAGTTGCTCAGTTTTGTGAGTTAATCACGCCCTTATTATATTTGTACTGAATTAAATTAATTATATACTTACCTTAAACATGCATTTAAGTATATAATTAATGCACAAATTAATTATATACTTACCTTAACCTCTTTCTGAGGCGGTCAGCTAAAAAATATTTTATTCATTCACCCAACTTCAATGGTAAAAATATGTACGTGGCAACATCTATTAACAAGTATTGTTTTGACAAGGTTGTCCGCCAGTCGTGCGCAAAAGAGACAAACCTATGTAAAAGAAAAAGTTGGCAAGAGTAGGTGTTGTCAAATTTTGAAATACTATATCTCGTTCTTTCACATGCAATCGCCACATCTTTTATTTCATCAATTATCAAACAATACGAATTGTACAGATGGTTTCTAATCTTGTAGGTACCGTTAGTACGTATGTTTAGTATTTTGTAGATTTTTTCCACATGAAAGTAATTTGGAATACTTGGTGTTATAATCAAACACTAGATATTGACATTAACATTTTGGCTACAAACGAAGCAAGTGGAAAAAAATCACGCCACTGATGGGATTCGAACTCACGTTTTCGGACAAATCGGGTGAGATGTGTTTGAGCGCTACACTCGACTCCAGACTAAACTTCCGTAGCCAGCCACATATGGGTAATTCTTAAACTTGCGGTCCGAAAAACGAAAAATGGGTAAACCAGTTATTTTACTAAAAAAAAGTTTCATGGGGTTTGTACATACTCTACTTGTCACAAAAAAAATATTTGCCGAGCTTAAAACCTATTTGTAGTCTAGATAATAGAGTTTAAAAAAATCTGTGTCCATGGGAGTGACATTACATCCACGGAAGTGATATTTCATAGTTTGAAAGCAACATCATGGACCTTTCGTAAAAAACAAAGTCACAGCACCTATGCCCACGTCTTCGGGGTTGTCCCTTTGGCTGTGACGGCGCTAAATAGCCTTTTCAGATCTTCAAGGACAGGTTTTTCACCAGTCTTAAGCTGCTCTGAAACTATTCCTCTACCACGGGAGCTATTCTATTTTTCAACTGCCTTAGAGCCACCCCAATTTCATCGATGTACGGAAGATACTTCGTAATGTGGCGAAAAAGAGGAACTCAAGGGTCTGTCGCGTCAGAAGAAGGTTTTAACGTATGCAAACCATATAGATTTCCGTACAAATCCTCGATTTTAGCAAGAATCTCTGAGTCCTGGGACTGATTTGTCAGTTTATCCATTCGAGATGTAAGCTTCGCTAGATGACTTTTTTTCAGTATCTTTCTTGCTTAAGAACTTCAACTCCTCTCTCAATCCTGTTTTGTATGAGTCGAGCATTCTATCTTTAGATATCACATTTCACCAAAGCTAACTAACTAACTCCGCTGACTCAGCGATCCAAAGAGGATTTTCGCCTCCGAAACGAGCTCCCTTTACTGGTCCCTGTCCTGCGCAATCACGTGCCAATTGTTGCCTTGGAGATCGCGCAGGTCAGCATCCACCTCGGCTTTTCAGCAGAACCTTTAGAGCGTCACTTCTACGCTTTTTTTGCTCCTCGATCTTCTCTCATTCTGTCTATGTGACCAAGCTAACAGAGTCGGCGAGCTCTGGTAGCGCCGTAATGTTTCACCAGGCTTCTGTTATTTTTCGGAAGTGATCCGGCAAAACATCGTCCTCGTGTTACCCATCTAAATCGCATTAGGTTCAAGGACTCTGCCTTCTAAGTCCTCGTAAATATTTTCCGGGGTCTTCAGAGTAGCGAATAAATTTTTCGATTCCCTAGGAACTCATTATGTCTGGCTTGGGGCAGTTTGAGGCCGAAAACTGACCTCACCATGTCGCTTCTATCTAGCTTGAAGTTGATGTTTACAGTGCCTCTTACAAGTCGGTTATTGTTTTCGGTATTGAATCTGTTGATCACTCAGACATGCCTGTATGCCTGCTATCCGTCCTAATGAAATCAAACTTGTCCATCGTCCTCCGTCGGGCTCAGAGTTCTTCCAGATCCACTTCCGCTGTAGCTTTTTCTGAAAAAAAGATGCATTTGGTTTCTGCTCCCCTCGTAGTCATGAACTTTGGCGTTTGGCCCTCAATTCGCCCATGACAATCTTATCAGTTGGGTGTACGGTACAGTCTGAGCTGCTCAAAGTTAACGAATATACCTGTAGAACTTTAGAGAGAGTCAGAGGGTAAGTTACCCTGGTCGAGAAGTTACCAATTTCATCCACGTTGTTAGTTGTCACGTTCTGAGAGAGATTTGAGGGATAACCCACACTGGAAATTTGTGCTCCCTTCCCTAAAGCAGAATGTATGGCCTGATTCTAATGTTATCATGGCTTCTTCCTCTCTTCGATTTTTGAAAGTACATAGCTTTCTTCTAGCAGTAAAACACGTCCGTGGTTCACAGCCAGAGCCAGTTCTTTTTGGTAGCCGTCATCCGTAGCCCAGGGATTCTTACCATTCTCTGCCCCACCCCCATCAAGGTAGAACTAGAGAACTAGGGGTTGTCTTCCACTGGCGCTATTCATTATGTACGCGAGTTGATGACCGCAGTGCTTCCGGACTGTGATGTCAACTCGAAAAGCGCTGCTGCTTTCCATTTTCCGTAGGCCCTTTATCGCTTACGATACTTATTGGCTTACTTGGGGTGGTGCTATTCTACTCTGCAAGGGTCACTCTTCTCGATTATTTTTATAATGCATACTAAAACGGATACAAATACACAACCCTGGATTTACAGACTTTAGCAAATATAACTCGATGCTGAGTGTGGTTCCTAAAATCCAAGTAAAACACTTCCGTGGAGACAAAGTCACTTCCATGGATGCTTAAATATCCACGGCGTCTATGGAAGTGACATCCACGGTAGGGACAAAAAACGTTTTGAAACAAAAAAAGTTCACTCAAAATGTATGTTTTAGGCAAGATATTCTGGCAACACTGATTTTATACAGCTGACTTTCAGAACCATTTACAATTTTTTTTAATAATTAGATTCTTACCTTTGTTGACGACCACGGTAGTGACCTGTTATGCTTGACGAAATTTGAGAATGCCCTCTTCAACATTTTTTTATCAAATCTTCCAGTGACCTTTGCACATTTGACATAAGAAATGCTAATGACAGATCGTTTATTGTCTGTTAAAAATTTGTGTTTGGATACACGCATTATATTATTCGTAAAAAATTTGGTGTGACGCTTGCCCATGGAAGTGACAAATTTTGTGCTCACATTTTCTAACCACTGTATTTAAATAGTAGAAATTACTTTATACGATCAGAAAGGTGCTCATTTTATTGAACTATGATTGCGGTAATAAACGCATTTCCTTATTTTTGTATATTACTTTAATTTAAAAAATTATATATTTTTTAACGTTTTAAATTGGGTTTGTCACATCCACGGAAGGGAAGTTTTCGGATACATTTTTATTTATAGTAATTCATGACATACTTGATGTTGAAGTATTTTATGCTAGCCTTACTTGTTCAATAAAGAAGCTAAGAAAAAAATGGTAATTATATAAAATCGTATTTTTTGTCTCAATAAAAGCATCTCAACACTTTTTTGACATGAAAATGAGATTTACCCACATAACAGTTTTGGGCAGAATACATTCGATGCTCAATTACAAGAGCAAACTCTTTCTTAGAAAAGGTGAGAATGTACACTACCTGCGTCAGGCCAATCACCTTTAAGACCCATCTGAATATGCTGCAGGTCATCCAAAACCGCTTCATGCGCAGGGCTACTGGAGCTCCCCTCTACATGCGCAACGCCAACCTCTATATCGAGTCAGATCTCCCCACCGTCAAAGCGTCAAAATATATAACAAGCGTCTCGTCGATTCTTTGACAACGCTCCCCATCATAAAAATCCCCTAATAGTTGCAGCGTCCAACTACTACCCCTATCCAACTTCGAACTTTCGACGTCGCCCCAGGCATGTCCTTTCGGATGTTGACGGTCCCATCACATTAGCAGCTGATGCAGCCATTGCGAGTAGATCACACTCTACAAGCTCTTCAAGCAACCGTCGTCCCCGGCGACAGGGGCACGGAGGCGGAGGAGACAGGTACATACCGGGTAGACACAGTCCGACCCGTTCTTCCCAGGAAAACTCGTAAGCCCAGTCGTACCCCAAGGGCGTGATTGGGCTGGTTGTATGAACAACCACCCAAACACGGATATCCAGGCGAGCCCTCGCTCCCCACAAAATAGTTAGGTGTAGCTTTAACCGGCTTCGGGGCCGATAAGTGCAGTGCCACATAACAAAAATAAACCGCTACACTATGGTAGCTCTAACCCAGGCGGCGAAATTGTGAACCGCTTGCTTCGTTCATATATTTTTGTGACTACTACTAATGGAATTCGATCTCTTTCACTAGTTCAGCGTAAAAACTTAATTAAACTACATTACGTTTAGCGATTGCCCCGATTGGGTACAAGAAGCTTATCGTAAAGGACGAAACTCATACCGAGTTGTCGTAAGACACACATGAGACCGATGCTTCACAGATTCGCACTAGTAGTCCATATGGACGCAGTTTCAAATTTCAACTGTCGTAAGGTCGCTGAAGAGATGAACTAAAACGAAATAGCTGTCGACTTATTTTGCAAATAGGTACACTGATTGTCTTCCGTTCTCTTTCACTAGTTAAACGTAAAACTGAATTAAGCTACATATAGTTCTTAACCCGAAATTACCGCGAAAACTATAACGGATGCTGTACCACTTAAGTTTTAAGAAACACAAAAGTTTTTCGATTTGCGGTTGGTAACCATACAGCTGCAAACAAACCAACAGCATAATTAACTTTGTTACGTATATTGGAACGTTGACTACAAAAGCCTTTTTGAAGGTGTGTCTGAGATGCTCTTGGCCGGTTTAATCTTGTAGTTCATACCTACTAAATAATAAAAACTTTATTAATAGATTCAAAATTCTTGCGTAGGTATCTACATTTACACACAATAGATAAATACATAATGCCGCTTCTACAAATTTTAATCTTGACACATTTTTTCCTGTCTTTGTTACTCTTATTGTTTTAAATGCCTATATCTATCTTTGTTGCACCGCAACGCACAAAAATCGTTTCTCTTTTGTTTTCCAACGCAGCGTTGTGCGCTATTTTGACGCTGCGCTAAAAATGCGCTGGAACGGACGTTGCGTGTGTTCTTCGCCTAAGATAGGCAGACTAGTAAAAAGTACAATGAACTTTCGAGTTTCAATTGCATTTGTTTTGTTGGCCTCAAAAACTGTGGCTGATCCGGCTCCACACCGCAGAATCCGCAGATACAGCGCAACTGCGTTTTCCCGCTAATGCTATATCGCTTGTGCGTCAGCGCCCTCTATCGGCTGCGGCGTGATTCACGCTGCGGTCACGATTATTGTTAAAATACAAACATTGTGCAAGCAAAGTTGAATAACCTACTAAAAGTGTAATAAAAAAAAAACAGTAGATACTGTAGGAAGATGCTGTACCTACATAAAAAGGTCTACCTTCAGAAGGCTCTACATATCGATAGTGCTCTGGCGGATCCCACACCTAAAGTTCGTAGCTGCAAAACAGATCGGTATAGGCACATTTTTAGCGCATCCGTAACGCCTTCGTCAGTCAACTCTACAAACTAAAAATTAAAGTTTAGGTATGTTGACGCAGGAGCAACGCAAAAACTAGCGTTGTCGTCTGTAGATGCAATGCAATGTAGGTAGGTACATACCTCTTTTGCACAAATGGGCGTTAGGTGTGGGATTCTAGATATTCTGGGAAACTTGGTCCCGGTTATACTCAGTAAAGAAATAAATCTTATCCAATAAAAAAAAAAACCTAAAAAAAAAAAAAAATAATGAATGTCATGAGTCATGAGTTAGTTGTACTAAAGACCACTCATCCCATAGAAAAGGGTTTAAAAATAAATAATGATGAAATGAATGTAATAAGTAATAAGTAAGTAATCAACACTCCACGAAACACGTACCTAACTACAATGTTTCAAAACTTGTTTTGCCCAATTATCAAATGCACCTTTTTGCTTCAAGATCGTAATCAACTGGCGAGCTGCTTAATTTTATTGTAATAAATTTCATTACGGTGGTACTGTCAGCATCATTTACCCATTTAAGAGATCAAAATATGCTGGACACTCCTATAAAATGATTGGTGGCTGGCGATAGACGTGACTGTGACGCCCAGACAATGGAGCACCTACTGGTCTGTCCCAATTGCCCAAACCCCTGCACACTTCAGGACCTCCCGGAAGCGAGCCAAGGGGCATTTCAGTTGCTAAATATTGGTCAAATAAAATATAAACCCGACCCAAACAGCCAGGGTCAACCGTGTGGTGGAGGTTAATCCACCACAAAAGCATTCCCAAGGAGGGTTGACGTCTGGTAGGTGGCCGGTCGTAAAATTCAGCCAAATCCTTTTGCAACACGATTTTGTGTTCAATGAAACGTGTTGCGCCGACCCCAAGTAATTGGGATAAGGGCAGGAAGATGATGATGGTCAAATAAAATATATAACTGTTGGCATCGACTCGACGAAGAAGATTGTTGAACCAGAATAATGTTGATCCGTTGAAAGGTTAGCTCGAGATTTCTTTGTAAAATAAACACAGGTATTCTTTTCAAATTCAATCCTTACCTTAGAATTAATTTAGTAAGACAATGTAAATCACCACATGATTGAATATGGGCTGCCGATCGACAGATAGGCTCATGTGCAGGGCCCGGGGAACGCTTTGCTCCACCGCGGTCTAAAATGAGGAGGAAAACTCAAAGCTTATTGCAGATGGCAGCAGGCGCCATTGTGCTGAGTAAACGGCAACCAATTCTTCCTCTTCGTAAGGGACATCAAGTCGTTCAACGACCAGATGAACCCACAACGGCAACCAATAAAAGTAACTACACTTTGACACTCACACATTTTCCACCGAACACAGAAAAAGGCACACACGAGAGTGGTGTCAGTAGCTCACTAGACTACCTTACTGTTTTCTATAAAGGTATCTAGCGGCCCAATTTCAAGACAAGTGAGTCCCAATTTCAGGATAGTGTTTAGTAGAGAGCTGTTGAGCTACCTCGGGCAGTGTTTTCCAGAATAAAGGGTTGCGGGATAAAAGTCGATCGGAGCCCAATTTGAAGACCAGTGGGGTTTAGTATGTAGACAAGTGGAGCTCAATTTTAAGACAGTGTTTATTAGAGCGCTTCGGTACTCTTCCGGGAAGCGATAGCCGATGTAGTGGGTTGCAGGATAAAAGTCGATCGAAGCCCAATTTGAAGACTAGGTATAGTGGGTTCCAATTAGAAGACATGTCTTTATTAGAGCGCTGTGGTACTACCCCGGGAAGCGATAGCCAGGGTAGCGGGTTGCGGGATAAAAGTCGATCGGGGCCCAATTTCGCAAAAACTACACAACGCGATCCGCTGTGCAGATTGTTGGTAGGGTTGTACGGACAGCAAAATCATCTGTACAAGAATTGTTAATTTAATTTTTTATTACTTCTATTTACATCACTGTACACAATATGTTATGTTTAAAATTAATTGTAACGAAAGAATAGAGCTAAACGAACCCATTTGCAAGTTATTTTCAAAAATACAATAAAAAATCAAGTAACGACGTGTACAAGCAAAAAAATCATTAGCACCTCTTGAAGTCTATCGTTACAAGCGATCATAATCTTAAAATTGAAATAGGTACATACAAATTCAACACAAGGCGTAATTTTGTTAACATGAAACCGACTTCACTGTTGAAAAATACTATGAGTTTGTATATTAAAAATCACTAAAGGAAATAATCAAATCTAGGCCCCCCTCTAAGTAACGGCTAAGAATCTCATGAAATGTAAAAAAGATGATACGTTTTTTGGATCAAAATCTTAAATAAATCATCTTCAGGCGAAACGGGAATCACAATTTATGTTAAAAAGTATATTTTTGTGTTTTATTCCGGTCAAAATTCTGGTTCCTTGATTCTACTGACATCTGTGACACAAACGTAAAGTAGGTACTAAGAGCAACTAAGAGGAAATAAGGGTAAAATGGAGCAGTTTTTAGAACCCAGGATGCGTAAAAACAACTACAGCGCAGATAATCTACTGTGTATGCCGAGTGATGCCGGCTTAGAACAGCATCACCCCAATTCTACCCGTGGGTGTCATAAAAAGCGACTAAGGGATACTCATCCAGGGAATGGGCAGCAGGGTTCCCTGTTAATGCACCATCATGCACTGCGCTCGCCAATCCGCCTGCCAAGCATGGTAAGTATAGCAATACCCCCCGATAGGGGGAGGCCCATGTCCAGCAGTGGACCGTTGTGGCTGTTATGTTATGTTATAGCCGGGTTCGTACGTAAGACAAGCAACAAAAGCGACTACAACAACATTAATGATAGATGACATGACATTTTTATGATTGATGACGATGATGATGATTAATGACATTTTTATGATTTATATGACTTTATTAAATAATAGTAATAATAGGCCAGCTGCCACTGGCATTACAACGGCAAAAATATAACAGACCATGCCACAGGAACTGCAAAGGGTGATACGAATTCGTGTTTGGAAACTTCTTTCAACAATGTCTTTAAACTTCTGATCAGGGGTAGGTACCATTTTACCCCATCTACCCTGCAAGTATTACATACTCTTTGAAACTCTCATAGAGAATAAAACTTCTGCCATACTTCTGCATTTCCTCTTTTGCTATTGTCATCAAGTTGTCATTTGGCAAAAGGGAGTATACCCGCACATCCGCAACGTACTCGCCGTACGCGCTGAATAATGCGGATGGCCTCGCACACCTAGCCGCAAGCACAGCCGCATTGAATAGAGTTGGTGTTGCCAAGAGAGTACTTTCCTCCCAATTTAATGTGTAATTTTGCCGTATGTGTGTATTTTTCGGAATTTTATTTCAAATAATAATTGCTGTCATTTTACGCCAAAGGCACGTTCAAGCAGCCAACTTTCGTAACTGCAGAATTTTCTCCGTGCACCACGCAGCTTACTTTTGTTCCCATATATCCAACTGATCACTTCTACAGTAGAACAGGTCGGAATATTTTCTACGTTCTATGTTCTACGGTGGAACAAAACTTTTGAACATATTACAGGTCCCGCTGTTTCAACTTTTAAAAAATATTATTGTTCAAGGAAGTAGAATGTGCAGAAAAGCAAAATGCCAATACGTCAAAGTAGCAAAATGTAAAATTGCTAGAATGTAAACGTAACAAAATGTAAAGAAGAAGCGGAAAACATTTTGTGCCAATGTCTAAATGTTAAGGTAACAGAATGTCAATTGAATTTAAAAAGACGGAATCTCAAATATTAAAATGTCAAATAAGCAAAAGGTGAAAATGTCATTTGGTTATTTTTTAAGAGTGACATAGACTCCAAAACCTTCGAAACTTTACTTAAGAAAAACTGGAACACGGACGGTGAACAGCAGACTTTACTGGGAGGTAATGTTGATGGGACAGTCTGGCAGCATTGACAAAAACTAAATCTTTTTAAATGGTTACACTGTCCGCGTGCGCTCATGACATCATCAGCATTATAGTCTATGATTAGCACTGGCTTAGATTAGACAGCCGATGTGGCGCAGTGGTTAGTATGCCTGCCTGCCACGCAAAGGTTCCGGGTTCAATTTCCGGTGGGGTCAATCACAAAGTTGATATTTATCACTTTGTGAATTTGTTCCCAGTCTGGTTAGGACATTGCAGGTTGAACCACCTGATTGTCCGCAAGTAAGATGGTTCCGTGCTTCGGATGGGCACGTTAAGCCGTCGGTCCCGGTTGCTGTCTATGATGGCGGTCGTTACACAACCATGTCAGAGGCCTGATACTTGTAGTAGGCGGTTGAAAAACTCTGACACCAGGGTTCATCGGGTCGTTGAACGACTCGGTGTCCCACACGAAAAAGAGAAAAGAGCACTGGCTGGGGAATCCGTTCGGTTAGGCGCGTGCGGCTCGACAATATTTTCGAGGTTCCACAGATTTTCATACAAAGAATCCAAAATTCGGCGAGTGCGTTGTGGGTGTGCGGGTATAAATACTTTCACCTTATAACTCTTATCAAAATACTTAGTTAGGTTATGCCATTTTAGGTTAAGAATTATTTTGCGTCGTTTCATCAGTTTCCCGTTAGATAATTAAAAACTAAGTATGCCACCATGATCTAGATAGCGTAAGAAATACATTACTACGAGTTTAATTACTAGCCATTTCGATTTAGGCCCCCATTTCGAGGGGCCTAACCTTGTATGGGCATATGATTATCACCTTTAATGAAACATTTAATTTTTGATCACTTGTACTCCTAATAAATAAGTCTAGTACTAGACTAGGTTTTGAAAGGTCTAAGGACTTTACCTACACATAGGTACTTATCATAAAATCTTGCACTCTAGCTCAAAAGCCATAATTTACCAACATTTTCAGTTATTTTAAAAGTTTGACACACCTATAATATGGCTACAATTTTGAACCTCGTTTTTAGCTCGGTTAAAAAACAATTCGACCGCCAACAGATACACCACCGCATTCTATTATTAAATTGAACACCCGAATCTAAATCTCGCGATCAGATCGACACACACATACAGACAGACGCGCACAAAGAGCTTTTTTTGCTGGCGGTACACACACGGCGGTATCGCGCCATCTAATATTATTCTGGGAACGACCTTAATAAGTCACTACAGAATGTTATCTATTCCATTTTATCGGTGTGCGATAAGGATCTCAATCCAATTAGTCTGACTATGCAATATGGGCCGTCTGAGACGCGGTTATGATGGAACTCTTGTAAAAACTGTTTTTGACTCCGTTTTGAATATGAATTGTAATTGTGTAAGCATTTACAAACGATGGCAGTCATTTTTATGCCATGTGATGTGACGCCAGCTTGGAATAGCATCACAACTTTTTCTTTCCATAGGTACCTACTCGAAGGTTACACTTGTTTTTAATTTCAGTGCGGTGCGATGAGCTGACTACTTACTTACCATCAATATTCAGAAAAATAGCCTCTAAATATTAATCCAACTTGACGATAACGAAAATGCTATTTACGTTCTACCCACAGAGAGGCGTAGAGGCGTGGAGGCTACTCATAGAGGCGTGATGTGAGCTTGTGTGTGTGTGTGTGTGTGTTTGTGTTGGAAGTAGATTTGAAGCTTTTACGAGCCGTGACGTTGATTTTTATGTGGCAATGTAGGTAGAGATATAATATGAGAATTTATTTTATTTGTATTGGTGTTGATGTAGCTTGGATTTGAATCTTTCATCATTTCGGCGCAAAAATTGAAACCACAGATATGCTAGGTTATGCTTTCTTTATTGCACATAATACAAAAGGCATGCAACATGTCATTTCCTACCTACAGGACAATCAGAGGGAAAGAGAAATAAAAATAGCGGATGCACTCGGTATAGAAAAAACTAATTATAATTATAATTTTAGGTACGAAATTACCATCAAATACACAGGTTAATCTAAATAAATGTATGGAGGGCCCTTGTATAGGTAACAAGAGGTGCTGCTGACGGTACATTGAGGTACCTACATACCAGGAGGCCCTGTAGTAATTTGATCGCATGATTATCGCCATCGCACCAGCCCAAATGCACAGCGGTACGGTCAGCGTAATAATAAAGTATCCTGAAATATTGCATAACCTTTCAAAAGTAATTTAAAACAAAAATTGTGTATAGGTACTTAAAGTTAGTATGATTTTATCGCCCCCCTGTAACTGTATTATAATATCTCACTGAAACCGCAACCTTCCTTTTTTAAAGGATCAACAAATAGCTATGTACAAATCTACTATCAGCTACAGTAGTACATATTTCAAATTCCCATTTCAAAGATCAACATACTAAAAAGTTTTATATTTCAAGTATTATTAAGAATAACCGTATAGATTGATCCCTTTAAGGCTCAATAAGCACAGCGACTTTATTTCACGCGAATTTTTTCTCGCTTTTTGATTTACACTGAATCTTATGTAAGTTTCCGCACTGTAGAAAAAAAATCACTTGCTTTTTCATACAAAATAAAATATCACATGAGAAAAAAACCGCGGTTTGCAAATATTATAATTCGCTATGCGGACAGAACCTAATAGGCTAAATAGAAATTTGATGAGCTGCTTCTGTACAAAATATTTCGGTTGTGACTTTGGGAGTCGAAAACTATCAAAATCACATTATTAATTATAATACAAATTTTGAAATTATTTTTTTGTAAACACTACGCCCTACCAATGTAATCAAGGGGGTCGGGAGGGGTGTGTGGGAGAGGGGGTTTGATAACATATCGCTTATCAAGATACTGATAAGAATCCGGTCTAATTTATAAAAGTTATTATTTTTAGAGGTTCACAGTACCTCGTAGCCTCATAAAAGTGTATTAAGGGCGGGTTTAAACCTGAAAATGGTAAAGATAAGTGTTAAACTTCAAAACACAACCTTACAAAGTATAATCGATTCTTTAAGTATTTCTGTGGCTATTTAAAACATATAACTAAAACAGAACATTGTATTTGCCTATATTCGTCCAAAAAAAGTTTATCCATTAATCACGTCTTTATCCTTTGCGGGGTAGACAAAGTATTAACCATAAAAATACAGTTGCTGTCGACATACCTGATAAATAGGTATCTATCTATTCGGGGCAGTGTTAGAAAAATCGGTTATCGATATAGTGGCAGGTCATGAAACCCACCAGTCCTTTAGTCGGCTTGCCAAAGGTAGGTACCTATAGTTTTATCATCCTCCTCAAACCTTTAGGTATTAATAATCGTAAGAAAGATACATTATCCCATAGAAACAAAGGCTACTTTTACAAGGTACAGAAGAAGTAAAGTAGCATCAAATAAACAATCAAACGAACACATATCACAAACCACTTGAATGTCAAACAGAAGCCGCCTAGTCCGTCATATCCACTCCTGCGCACTCCAGTCTCAAATTCTTCATATGAAAGCTTTCAGTGTCCTCCAAGCTGTAGAGCATGGTAAAACATATTGGAGTGACGTTAAGCATGAGAGAGTATAATTAACTAGCTTTCCGTCCGCGGTTGCACTCGCGGATCTGTTTGGTCTAATAAAAAACTTTGAAATACTTTGTTCTGAATGGAGTTCAACTACTCGACAACAGATGGCGCCACTGGAAAATCCCTTATATCTTTAAAAATACGCCCTTTAATTTAAAACGGGAACTTTCTTGTTCGAGGGGGGGTAAAGGGCTATTGCACTACAGAAGTTACTTTATGGTACCTAAGATCCTTTTAATGTTTTATCGGCACATACATTTTATCAACTTAGTTTTATTATATATAATGATTTATAAAACGTTTTTGACAATATGGTCTTGATGAATCACGCCATTATCAATCAAAAACTTAGTTATGACAACAAAGATTTTGCGCGCAAGTTGTCATAGATATCTCATAAAATGCCTATCTAAAAACACGTGCCCGAATTATGAATGAGATGATAAAAAATATCAGATTCTAGTTTTACGCGAACAGCCAACCTAAGTATGGTAACAAAACAGACCAGTGACGTCATCGGTGACATGAATGACTTTTCTTCTCTATAGGTAACGAGGAAACATTGTATAATTAGTAAGATCAATATTTATTAATATTTATATTCATTATTACAATACAAGTCAATACAAATTGAATTGAATTAAAACTATAGAGGGTTAGTCGAGTATCCCACCCCGTGAAATTCCCGGCGCAAGGGTGCCCATCACACTCGCCGCATTACCACGTTAAATGGCAATGGACAGCCTCTGCACGAGGAAACTAAAAGTAGCTCCACCAGCATCTAAACCTGCGTCCAAAGTAACCAACCTCAAAAATACTCAGCCCTTATCACCAGCCTCTACCCCAGATAGAGCTGGTGGCGCCATCTCGCATCTCCAAGATAACACGCGGTATAAATCAGCCGCGAGTGCGATGATAACGTACACTCCAAGGCAAGATAAAGCGTATTAATCAACCAAGCTAATGGACTCTTAATGCGGTGACGTCACGAAAGAAATAATATCACATTCCTGAGAATATGATAAGTTTTATCTGCATGTGCTTTTGGCCGCCGAGAGCTTCGGTTGTGATTAATATTGAATTCTAAATGCTATGAAGTGAAACTACATCTGTATTTAGAAAAAGCTTCTCGTTTTGATAGAAACTAGCTAAAGAGTACATATCAATAATATTAGGATATACCTACAGGGAGTAACAGAAAGGGTATAACAAGCCGAAAGGAGGTCAAGCTACTCGTGAAACTGATCAACTTTCCCCATATAGAACATGGGTCGAAACATGAAAATAAATTTGGACTTCCCATACAAAATTGCCGATCAGCTGATTTCCAATTTTTTTTCATATTTCGACCCATGTTCCATAGGGAAAGTCGTTCAGTTTCATGAATACCTTGACCTCCTTTCGACTTGTTATACCCCTTCTGTTACTACCCCCGGTATAATAGATAAGGTAGACTGTAAGGTAGACTGGTAGATAATGCCCTTGGCAAATTTTGCATAAAGTTAAATAAATAAATAAATAAAAAATAAATAAAATAGATACCTAATGAATTTACAATATGTAAAGAACTATAAAGGTATCTAAAGTAATTTGGTTAAGCCATAGAACTTTTGTAAGATGAGGTAAAATACCGCATATTTTACACAAGTCACAATGTAACTGCAGTTTGTTTGACCTCACTGAAAAAAATTAGGTCACTTCTTCTGAGAAATATTGTTAGTCATTCATTAACCAGAATTCAGGAAAAATACTTACAAATAAGGCAAAACCGTCAATAAATTTGATATGGAATATATTAAGTTGTTTGTACATAATTGTCTGTACTTACGGATTTTGATGCGTTTTTTGTATAATTGGAGTGGAAGATAGCATAATAGAAAAACGATTAGCAGCGGATGCAAAGCAGCTAGCTAACTTGTTTTATTGTGATGATCTTCTTCTTCTTTTCGTGTGGGACACAGAGTCGTTCAACGACCCGATGAACCCTGGTGTCAGAGTTTGTCAACCGCCTGCTACAAGTAGCAGGCCTCTGACATGGTTGTGTAACGACCGCCATCATAGACAGCAACCGGGACCGACGGCTTAACGTGCCCATCCGAAGCACGGAACCATCTTACTTGCAGACAATCAGGTAGTTCAGCCTGCAATGTCCTAACCAGACTGGGAACAAATTCACAAAGTGATAAATGATGATTGTGATGATGATGATGATGAGATATTTAGGTGCTTTCAATATTGAGTTGCCTTTACCTGATAAAAGTTAAATTTGATACACAGCATCAATAAATCTCTTTTACGTTTTATACCTTATTTTGGCTACATCTCACTTAACTCGGTTTAAACCCACGCGAACCACGAACAACACAACTAAAGCTGGATCGGCGATAAAAGATAGCCAAGTTCTCTAAAACTCTAAAAAATAATAGTTTAATGTAAATGAGCGCGTCTGCACCGCGATGTGGCGCAGATACACAATCACAACAACAGATCTTTAGAATGAACCTTGCGAGCAGAAGAAACTAGGTGAGAGGAGTGAGTTGACTCGTTTGAGTCATTGAATAATTTAATTCATATGCATGCTGGTACATCTCAGGTAATTAGAGGTGAAAATACAACCACAACAACAGATCTTTAGAATGAACCTTACGAGCAAAGGAAACTAGGTGAGAGGAGTGAGTTGACTCGTCTGAGTAAATTCACTTGAATAAATATTTATTAAACATATATTTTTTATTAGAAACCATCACCTATGGTGCTATCATTCTTTAAGCACTGCCAATCTTCTGAAAATCTCCCGTTAATTTCTACGATTCGTTTGTCTGCTATCAGCTATTCAGCAATCAAACCCAACCTTATGTCTAACTAATTAAATCTCTTTATATGACTCAACTTGTTATTAGAATTTCAACTGTATTATCATACATCTGCTTTTAGCTACCTGTAAGTAATTAGCCTTCTAGCTATATTCCATCAGGCCGAATACTAATCCAAATAAGTTAAATCAACCAAATGAGTCATTGTTCTAAACTCTACAGTACACTTGTCTCCGTATCTGTGTGTATCAGCCAGCAGCCTTTATATTTCTTTCCTCAGGCCAAAACTTAAGGAGTTGAGTCAACTAAATTACTTGAATCATTCAAGAGTTGATTCGTAAACGAGTCACTAGTCGCAGCTCTAGTATCCACCTGCTTTTTATCAGCAAGCATAGCCTTCTAGCTATCTGCCATCAGACCGAATCTTTACTCAAATGACTTGACTCGTTCTTTGAGTCACTAGTCTCAGTACTAGTATCCACCTGCTTTTTATCAGCAATCGTAGCCTTCTAGCTATCTGCCATCAAGCCGAATTTTGTCTTAATGAGTCGAGTCATTCAAACGGTTTGACTCGTTCTTTGAGCCACTAGTCCCAGCTCTAGTATCCACCTGCTTTTTATCAGCAATCATAGCCTTCTAGCTATCTGACATCAGGCCGAATCTAAGACTAAATGAGTCGAGTCATTCAAACGACTTGACTCGTTAAAAGAGCCCCTATTCATCGCTTATCTACCTGCATGTTATACACCATAATAATATTTTCGTGGTTATTCTTTACTGTGCCAAATGAGTTGATTCAATATTCGAGCTGATTCACGATGAAGAGTATGTAGTCCCAGTTCTAGTATCCACCTGCTTTTTATCAGCAATCATAGCCTTCTAGCTATCTGCCATCAGGCCGAATCTTAGACTTCATGAGTCGAGTTACTCAAACGACTTGACTCGTTCTTTGAGTCACTAGTCCCAGCTCTAGTATCCACCTGCTTTTTATCAGCAATCATAGCCTTCTAGCTATCTGCCATCAGGCCGAATCTTAGCCATTACAGACGCAGACGCGAGAACGCAGATTAAATAATAATTACCAGCCAGCATTGACTGATAAAATAGTTATTATTATTAGTATTCAACGTGCAATAAATTTCTACAGAATGGTTACAAAACAACTTTTTAAAACTTGGCAATTTTTAACCCTGAAAATCCTCCTACCTGAATAATAATGATTTTATACTTTGGCACGTGCTATTCGGGGCAGGCTTTTTGACGACGGATAATCATTATTTTAATTTCTTTATTTAATTTTTTAACTGTGTAAGATTCATGGGTTAATTTCACTTTTTACATTCTATTTTTATCAAGTCATTAAAATGCGGTTAAAATGTCTTGTTCTGTCATGAACTCATGAGGAGTCGGCAGATAGCACCTTTATAATTATAATAAACAATGGATCTTGAATTGGCTACTTCATTATTGACATATCCTGCTCATAATATGTCGTATATAATAAAAAGGCGAACAATAAAGTGGCCGATCTATTATACAAATGACAACCTGGGACAGCCGCAATTACGGAATCGGCGGCGCCCGTCGTGTATGTGACAGTGTAGTTCTTATTCGGGAAGTAATTTGACGACAAACTATACCAATTTTAGAAAACTGTATTTTGTTTTGTTTTTCAGGATAACTATTTTCTTCGATTATCATTTTTGTTACACCATGTTGTGGGTATATAAATTTTGCTGGTCGCGTGTATAGTTACTTAGGTATATCGATAAAAATGTTATATCTACTTCTACCTATAGGGCCTAGGACAACTAATAATTAAGTAAGATACCTGTTATTAGTGATTGTAATCTGTCGTCATACATATTTACATGTTAAAGTGATCGATGATATCTTATTTTATGTAAATAGTTTATAAAATATAGTCCTTAGTATTTCGTTATTGATTTTTAACTTGTTTTTGATGTGGCGATGGCTGAACTGCTAGTTTGCCAAAGCAATAATTTTAAAGCAGCAGAATTACTCACTTTTGACTTAGGTACCCCTTTTTTATTATTAATGATATATGTAGGAACATTGTGTATAGTGTTTCTAACAATTATTTCTCGTTTCAGGTAAGTATAGCCAAATGCCATATCAAGATGTTCCCGAGGAAAAGATGACAGGTATGACAGAAATTATGTAAATGAAGAGGACGGTTTAATCACAAGTCAAACGGATCCAATAAGCTATGACACCTAAGCTATGTCAAGGACCATGGCATAGATGTCCCATTTTTTTACATACGTACATTATTTGGCCTATCATTTTCATCCAGTTTCATAAGCAAGCTCACCCAGTAAACAAATTTTCATGTAATTTACTGTAATTTCATATCCCAGTCCTTGCATTTTCTTCTTCCTGCATTCTCACAAATGGTATTTAAGTACCTATATAAGCATTAGATAGATGAGAAAAGGATTAGATTGCAACTTGATATATCTACGCATGCGCGAAGGAAATATGAGAATGTAGCGATTGTGCGTTCATACAACTTGCCAAGTGCCTCAGTGGTTTAGGTGTAGCTATCTGAGTCTCTCTTTATGATCTGGAGGTTCCTAGTTCGATTCTCGGCGGGAGTCACACACAGTTCATATTTGACAATTTATCACACTCTGCAAGATGTTTCTATTTTGGATAAGTGCAGGATGATAAACCTGTGTATAAATAAAGAAATCCTGGCTGTCGTCGTAGTGTAGTGTAGGCAGGGGCGTATTTAGAGATTTGGCGCCCCGGGGCACTCACGTTTCGGCGCCCCCCACCCGGCCAGTGGCGTACAGGTGACTTTCAGAAAACAAGCAAGATTAGCCAATTAAGTGGAGGATACAAAAAAAACGCAAAGTGTAGGCGCAAGTAGTATTGAGCAATTTGAACAATAAAAAATATTTGAGTGGCAATTTAAACGTACGCGGGGCAATTTAAGCGTACGCGGACGCATGTCCGCGGTGTTCAAGGGTGGATCGGATACAGAACTTTTCTGGGTTCGGGGCATAAGTTTTCTGCTAAAACAGCCCTCGAGTAGTGACCCGTATGTATCGCGAGCGAAGCGAGCACGAATTTTCAAACAATGCATCCGATATGGAACTCTATGAATAGCTGCGAGTGTAAAACAGGTAGGAATGCACACATATCGCGAGCGAAGCGAGCTCGACTTTTCGCACTACAAACGGTCGAGGAGGTTAAATACTATCCGCGACAGCAATACAGACAGACACGTAGGTACACGTATTTCGAGCAAAGCGAGTTCCACTTTTTACGCTACAAACGGGCCATGAGTTTAAACACTAGCCGCGGCAGTTTTTACGTGTGGGTGTGCATTGCGAGCGAAGCGAGCTCGACTTTTCACACCATAAACGGGCGAGGAGCTTAAACACTAGCCGCGGCAGTAAAATAGACGGGCACACTTATCGCAAGCGAAGCGAGCTAGACTTTTTACGCAACAAACCACGAGCACCAAAACACTAGCCGCAATTGTAAAATTGGCAGACACGCACAGGTATCGCGACCGAACCTTCCGATATTTCACGCTACAATTTCACGCTACAAACGGGCGAGAAGCCTACGCTTATCGCATGTTTTAAGGCAGCAAGGCGCTCCTCCCTGTATCCGCCACTGACCCAAGCACATTTTCAAGTCCCATGGGAGATGGTAACATATAGGTAATTTGAGCAAGACATTCCATTTTAAAACTAGTGTGGTGTAAGGAGCACTGAGGGAGAGCGAGCGCTGTCACACGCTAAACGTTTTTTCTTTATTATTATATTTGGCGAGCTTTTAGTTTATATGTACAGTACTTAAAAGCCAATTAATTACAAAGCTACACATAGCGAGCTCGACTTTTCACGGTCAAACTGGTATAACAGTACTAGGAGAGATTGAGTGGTGTCACACGAACGCAAAACGTATTGCAAGCAAAGCGACTCGACTTTTACGTTTCAAGAGGAAAGAGAGGCACCACCACAACATTGCGCTGTAGCGTGATTTCTCTTAAGAACTTGAAATTGAATTAAAAATTGGTAATAGGGGTGCTAAACCAAGATCACACGTATTGCAAGAGAAGCATCAATTCAATTCAATAATACTTTATTGTACACAAGGACATACAAATAAATTAATACTAGACTTAAAATAAGTGTACACAAGGCGGCCTTATCGCTTAGGAAGCGATTTCTACCAGGCAACTTTAGGGTACAGGAAATTCATCGTAAATTTTTTACATGAAAACAGTTGCGTTGCAACTAGCGAGATACGAGTTTTAGGGCGCGTCAACAACACACGTATTGCGAGCGAAGCGAGCTCGACTTTACACGTTAAATTTAGTTAGATGCAAGCAGCTTTGAGAAGGCAGGGCGGCGCCTGACTAACTGCAAGAGGGCGCTAGAGCTGTGCAATTTTTTTTACTGTTGCGAAGGTTGGCTAGCGCCGCCCCCCCGAGGCTTGCGCCCTGGGCACGTGCCCCACTTGCCCCTATGGTAAATACGCCCCTGAGTGTAGGTTACCATCACCATCTAACCTTCAGACTCCCCAGCTATACACAACATACGGTTCAGACGCTTTTGAACCGGGTTCTCCGGGTCATTCATCGACTCGGTGTCTCACACAATGTGAACATGACTCAACCACTATAACTACAGCAAATGTAAATGTAGAGTCACTACATCGCGTGTACCTATAGTAAACTGATTTTACGCCAAGCGGATTGCGATCGCAGACTTGGCCGATCAATCATAGATAGCTGGATCATAGATCAATATCGAGCCAGAACCGATTTCGCATCAGGTAATCGATTCAGGAATTCCAACAAGGTTTCTCTGTGTTCCCACTTTCTGAAATTGTTGGTGTCGATTTTGTTTGTACCTACCTCTGCAGCACTGGTTTTTCATACCCGGTGTAACAAGAAGGTTATAAGAGGTCAAGGTACTCATGAAACTAAACAACTTTTCCCATGGAAAATGGGTTAAACAAAAGAAATATATTTTGGACCTCCCACGCGAAATCGCCGATCCGCTGATTGATTTACTATGGGAGATCCATATTTTGATTCCATATTCCGACCCATATTCCATAGGGAAAGTTTTTTAGTATTATAAGTATCTTGACCTCCTTTTGGCTTGTTACTCCCTTTTTGTTAGTACCTGTATAATAAATAAGGAAAACCCGTAAAGTAGATTCTTTAGATGGCTCTAATGGGCGTGTTGATGTGTCATATAGGTAATATGCTTTACCTAAAAACTGTCATTTCAACTAAAAGCTGTCATTGGGGTTGGTTTGTTTCAGTTGAGATTTGAGAAATAAATTGTATGGAAGATGACAACTTTTTTGTAAATCTTTGACGTCATATTCAAGCACTCTAAAATTCCGCAACATGTAGGTATTTAACATAGTGTGTGTGCCGACCCGACAACAATATATTTTGTTAAAGAAAATATGAAAAAAAAACACAACCTCATAAGTAAAATGTTTATTTTATTTTATTCCTATGGACCCAATGAATTATAGAAAAATTTGGAACTCTAAAAATAATGAGTCCACCATTGTCAAATTATTTTTCGTCACTACCTACACCTACCTACATATTTCTAATAAAAGCAGAAACCGGGTTAAATCTAGAAAATATAAAATTCGTCTTTCAATCTAAAACATTTCCTGCCGCTTATCTTGCCAGCGTTCCATCCCGACCTATCGCATAAAACTTATCATCCGTCTTCACTATCAAAAATCGCCCCCGCCTTTATGGACCCCGCTTTTTATTTGACGTTTCATACAAGTTTATTCAAACAGAACGATAGCATCGGGACGTTATCTTTCAATGCAATGTTACCGCGGCCGATACCATCTGGGCCCAGCGTAGCTAGTTAGTCTTGATAAGCGGCCGTGTGTGAGTGAGCGGAGGGGGAGCCGGGCCAGTCACTGTGCTAGCGCGGCAAAAGAATGACGGTTCAAACGAACGCTCCCGCACAGAGTAAAAACAAAATATTGTGTTAGAGACGAAACTGTGTGGAAATTGTGTGTGTGATGTTATTGTGGCTGCGGTACCTGAAAGAGCTGGAGATGGCGTGCAGTGAAATGCCGCCAGGCGGCGCTACAGTCAAAGCCTGTAACGAGCAAAGTAAGCATTGTTTACATGTGATATTCAGAGTTTTCAGGCAGTTTTCTTACTTATTTACTAAACTTTCTTGTGTTTCAATAGGTTTTAGTAATTTTTAATAACATTTTAGTGGTGTTACGCAAATTTTAACCTAAAACCTCAGTTTTGAGCACAACTGCAAGCAAAACAATGAACAATAGATGAACGATAACCTTTTTATCTGTACTGAATCATGTGCCACACTTATTTTGCATGTTACAGAGAGCTTCAACTCGAAATACTTATTTTAAACATATTTTACATCATCGTTAGTCCTTATATGATAGGAATAAGAATGTACAGCCACAGAAAAGAGACACTTATTCATCCAAAAACTCTACATTATTACTAAAAATATTCTATAAAAGTGTTTTGACTTGAATTTCCAAAGTTTTTCTAATGTTTAGACGATGAACTCAAAAGATATTTCAAAACTAATTTTATCTGTTCAAGTTAGTCCAAAACAGAGATAAAAACATCGTTAAGATTGTTAGTTTTTTATCTTGTTTGTTATTCTGATAGCTACAACCACTGTTTGAGAGCAAATACTATAGAAATACTCAATTCTGTACTCTTATTTTATTTACAACGTAAGTATAGGTATTTATACTTTCAAATCTTATTCTTTTTTCTGACAATTCTAAGGCAGTTTTTGATAGCATAACAACTAAATTGGTAAGATGATTTCATATTATGATGAGTATTTAATTTATGTTATGATTAAAATATTGTTTTTATTTATATAAATGCGGTTCCCAGTCACAATCGGTTCTTGGTTAACCCTTAAACCATAAAAAATATTGTAAATAACCTTGAAAAGAGTTAATCTAAACACATCGGCATTACACATTCTAAAACGCTTAGACAATGAAAGCTACTTGAAATTCCATCTCACTGCGGCGTGTCATTATTTTGACAGCAGCTGTCAATGTCACATCAAGTTCATGTCAGCGTCTCTCTCTGTCTGTCAAACCACATTAACGTAAAGGCAGAACGAGATGGAAGTTTTGTCAATTCTTCGACCGTGACGAGATCAATTTTGATTAACACTGATAGGGAGTAAAAATATCAAGTTAGTAACTTGTATGTAGAATATTTTTATTGTCTTGTGATCTTGGGAACTTGATAATTTAAATTACACTTCCAGGTGTTTTTACATCTTTTAATCAAATGTTTTTTTTAACGGATACTACTTTATTTGAACCCTCTTTTGGTATTATGATATTTTAAATTTGTTTTTTCGTGTTACCTATCTCGAAAGATGATCAGATATATTCTCGTTTTAAATTTAACATTTATCAGGATGGAACGGAACGTTATCAGATTTCTTTTGCCAGATATCTGATTGAAGATTTGGCAATCTAAGTACCTATTTCAAAAGATTAAATCTATAGGCGATCAATTGATAGAACTACGTACGTTTGATTAGGTACCAAAGCATGTACCTATATTGCAATCTTAAGAATTTAAGATAGATAGCAACACAATATATAATAGATAGCAATGAAATTAGGGTTTGAACAAATTCGCAATATACAGGGTGTTAGGGACGGTGTACCGAAAACTTTGCAGGCATGATCAGATCATCAAACTGAACAACTTTTACTATGGACTCAATGTTGGGAAACGAAAAAAATTTTCCGGCCTCCCATACAAAATTCACGATCAGCTGACTAACTTTGTATGGGAGGACGGAATTTTTTTTTCGTTTCCCACCATTGGCTCCATAGTAAAAGTTGTCCAGTTTCATGGTCTGAGCACGCCTGCAAAGTTTTCGTTACACCGTCCCTAACACCCCGTATATAGGGTGCAATTTTATTAGTGGCGGATCCGTTAAGGTGTGTTCTGTCAATGAAACTGAACAACTTTCCCCAAGGAACATGGGTCGAAATACGAAAAAAGTTTTGGTCTTCCCATACTAAGTGTGTTGGCCGGCCGGGTCAATTTGTATGGGAAAGCTAATTTTTTTTTTTCGTATTTCCACCCATTTTCCTTGGGGAAAGTTGTTCAGTTTCATTGACAGAACACACCCTTAACGGATCCGCCACTAATAAAATTACACCCTATATAAAGAACCTCATCCGTTTTTTTGGTCAGTTATAATATGACACATTGTGCAGATATAGGTATTTGATGTCACAGCTTTCAATCTGTGACCATGTCATCAGAGATTTTTGACAAAGTTCTCATATATAAATGAAAAAAGTTGAAAATTATTCGACGTACACCTTTTCTTCATAGTATGTGAGTTTGCGCTTACCATCATGTACAGTAGAACTGGGTGAGGGAGGCACAAAACCGCGAAAAGTGGCGTGAGAAAAGAGGCCTATGTCCAGCACTGGGCTTTTGATGATGATGATTAAAAAAATCTTTTAAGTCAATCCCATGTAAAACTGACACCATACACTTGCCCTTAACCACTCGAGTCCAAATTCCCTCGCCTTCTGTTTAGGTGTATAAAAATGACGTATGTGAGTTAGTGAGTAAGTCGGGGTCTGCTCAGCCGAGCGGCTCCAGATCCTCAGATAACTCCAGCCTTATCGCGCCAGAGATTTCACGTTCATTATCAACTGCTCTATGTGTGGGTACGAAACTATACCCGGTGTTGAGGCATACAGGGGGTTAATTCTGGTGCAGCTTCAAAAAATACATTCTGAAATAAGCGACAAGGCCTCATTATCTTAATATAATGAGACCGAATTTAGTTGTCAGGTTTTGAGATATTTCATATTTTGTCACTTCATTGTTTAATTAAATTACGGTGTAGGCACAATCAGCATTCTCAAATCGCCTTTATTTTTCAGAATGTTGTGTACTTAATCCGGAATATTATGTAGGTAAATTAGCGTCGTACGTAACTCGAAAGCGATATGCGGCGTGTATTTCTTTTTAAAAATGACATCGAAGATTTTCCGTGCGAGTTGTCATATCAATATCACTCACCAAGTGTATTTTATTGAAGACATTCATATTATTAGCTCTAAATATATTCCACCTAACATTGCGCTACACTACAACTTGCATCAAAACAATTCTGAAATCTCATCAAGCCACACAAATATTCAACCTCGTAAACCATACAATGTTATGTGTAATTCTATCCATGTGTGTGTGAGTTCGTAGAAAAGGAGGGTGTGCATTTTATTATTCTAGTTTAGAGAAAATATTATGTGTCTTTGTTAAGATGACTGTTCCAAGATAAATTGCCAGATACGCCATATCAGATTGTACCAAGATGGGGTAACTGAGATTGTTGCGTTACGAAGATGCTGCGTTGATATTCATCTTTTTTATTATTCTTTCATTGTGCTGTGTCTGTGAGCAACTTTATATGGTTATCGTGAAATATGTTGATGTTGTTTTCGTTTTATGTGGATTCTTACCTAATGCTGCCTAAGTAGGTAGAGTAGAGAGTGCTGAAAATTGTAGGTAAGTACGTGAAAACTGATCAAGTCAGCGCTACGAAAAAGGTCTCGTACGTAGACGTAGCTGTCTTCCAAAGTGTTTTCTTTTACTGACTACAGCACAGGGTCCATAACACTGTTTCTTTTGAGTAGCACGTCTACGTACCTATTTAAGCGATCTATTTATAAAGGCTATTCTTAGTAACGAACGCTACGAAAATCCAGGATTTGATAATCTCATGGGTCTTGCTGGGAAGAAGCTTCCGATTTTTGAATTTAGGCCTGTACTGAGGGCGATTTCAATAAAATGTTGATCTCAGTGTTGAGAGCGATTTCAACAAAATGTCGACCAAAGTCCAGAGCTCAGAATTCGGTTCAACTGATATATTGGTCTTTTATTTTCCCATTCGAATAAATAACCTCGATCTTTCTAATTTGAATTTTAATCACCATTATGTTTTCAAGATCGCAATTAGGCGAAACCTTATCAAATACTGTGGAAGTAGAGTTTCCTCTCAGATAAGCATTTAACCGGTTTTTGTACAATCCGCAGCAAACAAATGTACCTAACCATTTAAGAGATCAAAATATGCGGGTTGTTCTTAATAGCAGTATCGATCACCAATATAGGTTGACACCTTGAATGAGTAACTTTAGAGTCTGCAAATAGTATGCCTATTCTACCCATTTATCAGGAAGATAAGAATGCCCAACTTTTCCGCAAACATGTTATTTAAAGTTATTATTTTGATAAGTCCAACTTAAGTTACTTTTATGTTAATAGAGAAAAATAACTTACCTATCTTATCAGTTGTTTTACCTTTGAATGAGTAATGCGGGTTTTTGTTTTTCTTCCAAAATAAAATACTTACTAGGTACTTGGTTCTTTAAACGTATGTTTATCTCAAATTGCGAGCTAGCCAGAAATAGAAAGGTACATGAAAATTGCGTATAAGTATTACATCAGAATATCATTGAATTCTTTTGATAGTTGGGGACACACCGCATGATTTTGCCGAAAATCCGAGAAATTGTGCGGTGTCATGTGTCTAGTAAAATAAAATAGTATAAAATTATGCTATGTGCGTGTGATCCCTTCCTTAAAACTCATTTATTACACTAGTTCTATTAATTAAGAATTGTTTTCGATTTTCATCTAATACTGTAATAATATATATACAAGCGATCTAGTCGTAGACCACAAACCACCCAAGCTATAAACCAACAAAATTTTACCACGGAAACGATTATACCCCAAAATACTTTTCCACAAAACCCCATAGTTACTCGGTTTTTTTCCGAAACACGGTGTTATCTCCACTCTGCATCGGTCGGGAATCGAACCCGGTATCGTCGGCTCGCGTCGCTATCGGGTATCGCGTTCTGAAGGGCGCGATGGATGTGCGGGCTAGCCGGGTAACAGCTAGATTAGGGAAAATATTGCTGGTGAGAAAATTAAAGAGATTGGCAAAAATACGATAACCATTCTTAGACATATGATAGTAGGTCGAAGAAGCGATGAATGAAGGAGTGAACAGGTTCTAGCAGCGCTAGTGCGGGCTGGGGGTAACCGTGGGATGCAGTTGGCTTTATAGCGGTAGGTACTGTACAGTACAACAGAATTTTCCGGAAACGTAGTCAAACCACCCAAGCTATAAACCAACAAAATTTTACCACGGAAACGATTATAGCCAAAAAACTTTTCCACAAACCCCATTGTTACTCGGTTTTTTCCCGAAACACGGCGTTATCTCCACTCAGCATCGGCCGGGAATCGAAGCCGGTATCGTCGGCTCGCGTCGCTATCGGGGATCGCGTTCTGAAGGGCGCGATGGATGTGCGGGCTAGCCGGGTAACAGCTAGATTAGGAAAAATATTGCTGGTGAGAAAAATTGGCTCAAAATTTGGTATTTTAGTCGCTGGGAAAACTATTCCAGTAGATGGAGCCCTGCTGCGCGTTAGTAGCCAAGATACAGTTGCATAATTCGCAGGCTAAAATTGAGCCGCAGTAGTCCAGTTGGTGGAGGTGTCGGCAGTACAGATGCTCAATGTAATAGGTTCTAATCCTGCCGGCGGAGAAAAAATTTGCGAGTTTTGCAAAATATGTGTTTAGGTAGGTATCTACCCACCTAAACACGGGAGTTTTTTCAAATTTAGTATTTTACTGCACGGTCGGGAATCGAAGCCGGTATCGTCGGCTCGCGCCGCTATCGGGGATCGCGTTCTGAAGGGCGCGATGGATGGTGCGGGCTAGCCGGGTAACAGCTAGAATAGGGAAAATATTGCTGGTGAGAAAATTAACGGGATGGGTAAAGATTATGAACAAAGTATTTTAAAAAACATATCTACCAGGTCATCATCATCATCTGCCAGCCCTTATCCTAAATGAGTTGGGGTTGGCGCATGTTGCTTGCTGTTTTGTTAGAGCACACAATTATGTAGCAAAAGGATTTGGCAATATTTTATGACCGACCGAATGCTATTGTAGGTGGTATCTCCGCCACCATGCGATTGACCATAGTCGACAGATATTCAGCCGAGGTCAAAAACTCTTCGTCGCCTTTTACGTCGCCCTGAGTGGCCTAGCGGTGGCAGTATCCTTAGCAGTTACCACACGGTTGGTCTATCAAAAAATTTCTATAGGTCATTCTTCACAAATGTATTATGACCTTTTAAGTGGTGAAACCGTGACCCTTTGAAGATCGCGAGCAGGTGTTGGTTGAAGTCGGCCAAATTCACGGTCTATTCACAAGTATGACGGTCATGACTGTTAATAATATAATACTCCTTTAAAATATGAAATAGCACAGGAATATTGGTATAATTATTTAGTTCTCTTCGTCCCCAACTCCTGACTTGTACTTATTTAATAAATCTATTTACAATCTTTGATACATCAAATCATCGTGTATCGCCACCATCAACACCACGTCTAGCGTTCCTGCGCTGTCATGATCCGAGCATCGAACCGGCGACCTTTCGCGCGAATCAATTAGCCTGCGCGTGAGTCGACCAGCCCACCACGCGTAAAGGCTGCGACACACCGAGTTTACACTGTCGAAAGCTCTTGATTTTGATGCCAAATTTTTTATGTTATACTCTATGCTGTTACCTAAAATAATACTGCGACACACCGAGTGTATCTACAGTTTTACTGTAGATAAAGCTTATGAAGCCCCTTTTTTATGTTTTACTATGCTGTTCCCTAGAATAAGACAAAAATAGACAAAACATCTGAAGATCTAATTTTTTTCCAGTAGTTTCCTCTCGACCCTCTCTTATTCGAATGACGTTTGCGCAAATACTATTTGGTGTATCACATTACAGCCTTCCAAGTGAACTGCTTTAATAAAAACAGCTAGGCGATGAAACCCATTTTTTTTCTTATCACCAGCCCGTCCTGAGGTTTCAGTATCAGTCACTGGTAAATTTTCACACTAAGTACTTACTTATCATAGTAATAATTTGACTGATCCGTCTATTGAGTTTAGTATCCACCTATATCTGCTTACCCCGCAAGGGATATAGGCGTGATATATCAGAAAGCTATCTCAGATGAGGGATAGCGTAGTGGGCCTCGCGTTTCGACACGTGGAGGCAGTGATGTAGCACAGCTCCGATATAATCTATGTTTTGTTGGAATACGATCTCTGCTAAGTACTGTTAGTGTGAAATTGATAGCTAATAAGTACATGTCTTAGGTTACGTTGAAAAATAAGACTTAATAAACTTAATTAAATATCGAAACAATGTTAGACAATGTAAGTAAAATAGATAAATACATGTCTTGAACAGCCATCATACCTTGTTATGTAGAAGGGTGAAAAGTTTGTGAATTCTTTTTGGGATTCGTGTACCTATTCTGATTGCAATTACATCCTTCATATTCTAAGAAAATTTCAAAGTTTTGCGGTGAAATTGTTATAATTTTTTTCATTAATATGCAAGCATTTAAAATAAAAATAATTAAGCTTCATTCACACAGCACATCGAACAGTTCGTACATCGTCCCGGGCGCGCCAAAATTTATTACACAACAGGACTACTATTTCGTAATACTCAAGATATGATTAAACAATTTAAATAAAGGCATCCTTCACACACAATGTACGTCGAACAGTTTTGCTCGCCCGTCGCCCCGGCGGCCGCGTGTCACACCGTCACGGGCGCGCCTCCATTTATTTCGCCGGATCGCTATTGCATAATACTCAAGATATGATTAAATTAAGGCATCCTTCACACACACTGTACGTCGAACAGTTCCGCTCGCCCGCCGCCCGGGCCGCGTGTCACACCGTCACAGGCGCGCCACCATTAATTTCGCCGGATCGCTATTGCATAATGCTCAAGATATGATTAAATTAAGGCATCCTTCACACACACTGTACGTCGAACAGTTTCGCTCGCCCGTCGCCCGGGCCGCGTGTCACACCGTCACGGGCGCGCCTCCATTTATTTCGCAGGATCACTACATTGCATAATACTCAAAATATGATTAAATTAAGTCCCAGCCGAATGTCACACCACCGTCACAAGATATGATTAAACATAATGTAAAACTAAGGCATCCTTCACACATACAATGTACGTCGAACAGTTTCGCTCGCCCGCCGCCCCGGCCGCGTGTCACACCGTCACGGGCGCGCCTCCATTTATTTCGCCGGATCACTATTGCATAATACTCAAGATATGATTAAATTGAGGTATCCTTTACACACACTGTACATCGAACAAATTCGCTCGCCCGCCGCCCCGGCCGCATGTCACACCGTCACGGGCGCGCCTCCATTTATTTCGCCGGATCACTATTTCATAATACTCAAGTTATGATCAAACATATTATTATATCAATAAGGCATCCTTTACACACATGTACGCCGAACAGTTTCGCTCGCCCGACGCCCCGGCCGCGTGTCACACCGTCACGGGCGCGCCTCCATTTATTTCGCCGGATCGCTATCGGCCGCGCGCGCTGATAACGCCACATCGCGATAACAGTGTGTTGCCCGCACAGGCGACGGCATAAAGAGGGTTTTTTCTGTGGTGAACTGAAAATATTGTTGAAAAAATTGTGGCAATAATGATAGAGTATATCATAGAACCTACGTACTTTTATTCTCGAGTAAAGTAAAAATAAATCACTAAAACATCTATTGACATACTCCCAATAAGGTTACACGAATTGTACGAAGCTTATTTAGAACAGGAAGATTACGCTGTTACTTCAAACTAAATCGGATATAAGTTTCAAACTGCAATGCGACTGTTGCAATAACCCAAAGGTAAGATAAACACAAGCACAAACAGAATAGATTCGTACCTAATCAGGACCCCATTGTCACTTCCAAACTATTAAGCTTCATAATCTAAAACGCGCAAGCATCCTAAGTTCGTGCGTCCATTGAGGAGCCGTCTCGTGGGGTGGCAGGGGGTGAACCCCGTCTCCCCCTCACCCCACGGCCGCCCGCGTTATCGCCGAAAACGCTCCGATCGCGCGCGATAGTATCGCGAGATCGCCCGCAGCGATTACGCGCCGTCGGACTATGTGATACCGTGTCGGTGTGGCGACGGCTTTACATTTTGGGAGTTCATTTCTGGTTTAGGTCAGAGTGATATTGGATGTTATACCAAGATTTTTTGATGATGATGAGTTAGGGATGTCAATGAAATAAGGAAATCTTATTTTCGTTAACAAAATGATATACACATCATCTTAGTACCTATAACAAATCTGACAAGTAATTTAGAAGTTGCGTAACTTTATTGTTGGAACATAATATGTCAAATCATCGATCAGGAATGAATGAGTAAATAAAATTATAATACCTACCTACATTGCTTAAGTAAATACATACTCCTCGTAGAAACTTTCAAGTTCCTCGGTCGACTCTAGGTTAGTTATTTGGTAATTGGTACTATTATTTGCTACTATTCTAAGTGCCACCACACCATCACACAGCAATGTAAAATAGGCAGCCATCAAAAATCCTCTTTCGCCGCGCCATGACATCATCAAAAGCACCCATGCCTGTATCTTTTCAAAACGCTTTTTGTCGACAATCGGCTCTACGATCTAGTTTTAATGAGTTTCGCTAGCTAGAAGGATTTATTCTACTCTTGTGTGAGTCTTGGCTTGAACCATAGTAAGGGCAGATTTTTGAGGGTGAAACTTGATGAGATGAGCAGATAAGACAAAGAGTGACTTTTGAATATTTTGTTCTTGAAGATCTTTGACGTCGATCTACAATACAGAGGGCACCCACAAAATATATTTTATGCAATTTTAATATTATTAAAACATGCAGTTGATTATTATTCATGTGTGTAGCATATATGCAGTATTGGGCAGTATATTAATAGATTATACCTATTCTATTAATTTATGCTATTGTATAAAAGATGTGATTTTGTTGGAGTCCTTAAGAACTAACTATAGAAGGCACATACATATTCAGATTTAAGGTCAATGACCCATTTTTTTATAATTTTCTACATATTAGGATATCCCGCAACACCCCAACTGTTATTATTTATCAACGCATCTAGCCATATGAGGGCAAAAGCGGTATCGCGATAGTACCCGTATATTATACAGGATGTTACAAAGCAACCAATAAAGCTGAAATGAGGTCAAGATACTCATAAAACTGAACAAATTTCCCCATAGTACGTGGGTCAAGATATGAAAAAAAAAATGCGTCTCCCATACAAAATTAACTCAATTTGTATGGTAGCTTTACTGGTTGTTTCGTAACACGTTGTATTGCAGTTAAATATTATGTAGGTACCTAGGCAACAGAGATTTTATATAAGCATAACTATCGTAACTAGGTTATTCCCCTTTTGAGTAAATGCAAGTAAATGGTTCTTTTATGATACTTTTAGTCTTTGCCTGTGTCAACACAGGCTCTACCAAAGTTCAGAAACTTATCTTATGGTTTATTAGGTATGTCGCTATCGCTAGTTAGGTAATACCCAGAAACACAATTTAATGTTTTAACCGACGAAAAACCAAAGAGGAGGAGGTTCAAAATTCGTCGCGAACTTTTATCATTATGTGCACGTATCCACAATGATAATAAAATATTACTATAAAATTGTAGCATAGTGAAATAATAACCTTCTGGTACTAGGTACCTACCTACGAAGTAGTTTTTTTATTGTTGTGTTTTGGCGGAAGGTTTTTTACCTAATCTGTGGCCTGGATCAACATTTTTATGAGTTCCACGATATAAATCTGACTGATATTGTTGATTGTACGAAATTAACAGCCACACGATAAATTAAAGCATACCACTACAAAAATGTATTTAACTTAGTATTTTTAAGCCCAAACGTTTTCTTTTGAAGACCATAGCAGCAAACAGATGAGGAAAGATGATCGGCCACTTGCTACGATACGACAACTTCATAAAGAACATCATTGAATGGGAAAGTAGAAGGAACGCACGCACTTACTTTAAGAAAAACGGAAAAGTCAATGTTGTGTCGTATCAGGAGGTCAAGGCACTAACAGAGAAGAGGTAAGATCGGAAATAGGTACTCTACCGATAAGAGTTTGACTCTTTTTAAAGAGGAAGCCCGCATAAAACCACGGTTATATACCTTACCTATATTCTTTTAAAAAATCAGATCAGTGAATTCATAGCCATCCATTTTTCTGTAATAATAAAGGTTTTCACATAACTATCAGTTGGTAGATAAGTTGTTGTTAGTCAGGGATATTTTAATAATAAAAGTGAAAAAATCGCTCTTTGTTGATCCCACAGAAGTAGAGTTTGAACCTAGGTTTCTTGCAATCTTTATACGTTACGTTCGCAAATAATTACAAAATACAACTTGTAGTCATAAAATGCTGCAATACATCAGCCGCTATCTGGCAAGTGGGCCACTAAAATGGTGCAGGGACATAAAAAGCTTCTGTTATCAGCGGATCGGTCGCGGAAGCGGGCATCGCGTCCGTTATCACCACTTCACTTCCGCGTTGATACGGTAAACACTGAAGTGCTGAAGTTTCATGTTGTCTACAGTCTAGTTAAATGATTTTTCAGTTTAACCATTCAGAGGCCAACTTATACTGGTTGTTCATACAAATACTATGAAAAACTAGTATTAGTTGATCCCTTAAATAGGTAGGTTGATGTACTGGCCATAGTGCCATAAAACCGGTAACATGTCTCAACGACGGAAAGAGTTGTATGAAACAGCATGTCAAAGCACAAACGATAACGCCGCACCGGCCAAAACCGCACCATCGTGTGTTGGTACGTGCGTTGATCACCTAAGTATACTTTCAGAAATAAATAAATGACAAAATGGCCGCCACATGTTTTATATTAAATAGGTCACATTCACAGATAGGTACTCTATGCAAGGGTAACATTTCTTGCTACAAAGTTCCATAATTTATTACCTACCAGTAGGTACCTATTTCTGCTCATACTGTAATGCTAATTGTTAGTTATCCTATCCTAGTTCTTTCAGTTAGGTATTTTAGATATAGGATGCTCATTTGATCTACCATACCTTTGACAATAATAAAGAAAAGTTTCATTATTTGATTAGACTACACTCTTCTTATCAACCTACACATTTATTGGACCAATTTAGTGGTTTTTCTTGCAAATTCTAAGGAGGCCAGTATAAGTAGGTCCCATAAATGAGTAAGTTGATGCCTAAGTCTTTATAGCCTAGCCAACTTCATCTAGCAGCTTTCCTATCTCGTGAACCCCGAAGCCCACCTATCCCAGCTCGCGTGGCCAATAAATCTCCTTTGGACGCGCGTACAAATTGGCCCACGATGCGATCGACACGGCGACAACGCTGCGACAACGCAGCGACAACGCGACGACAACGCGCGACTCGCGCTCGTTAACGCGCGGTTCGTGCGCGCGCCCACGTGCTGCTGAGTTATTGGCAAAGGATTCGGTCTTAGAGGGAAATAATGTGGAGCAGAGATGTTTGTCAGTGTTGTGAGAGCTTTTGAAGCGAAATTCACAAGCATAATAATAGGAATCCAAAATAAAAGCTTTTAAGCGAAATGACTGAAATTATTGATGCTAGTTGGATAGGACAGGATACTAAGAAGTTACTGTTTGCAGAATACTGTAAAATACTCGACCCAGCAAATTTAACGACAATGCCATTGATTGTATTTGACGAACGAAGCAAGGTGCCCTTAAAATTGAAGACCATAGGTATTTTTGTGTTAACGAAACCTAAACGAAACTGTTCACTAATTTACCTATTGACCGACCGACAGCTACACTACTGTGCCCAACAGATTTTATACAAAAGAAACGGTTCTAGATTCTCCTCCTTTTTAGATCGAAAATACATTTGAAAATACTTCCAGCCCAGCTATTCTTCACACCTCACCTCAAACCCGAAACATCTTTATCTTCCTTGCACTCGCCAATTAAGCGCTAGGTCCGGTACAAGCGCGCAACTCACGCGCAGCAATATAAACGTTAGCTGCGCGCGCCATCTATCCGCACGACCGCGTATCTGCGCGGCCGATCGCGCGAAATATCATTATTGTGCCCCCCCCGAGCCCTCCTGTGCCCTCTAGTGCCCCCACCCGTGGATGGTGGGTTAAGAGATGTTGGATGCTCTTTGTTTTCTGTTCGAAAGACAAATTGTAGAGCGAATGTTTGAGCTAAAGGTTTTCCAAAGTAAATAGATGGGGCTAATTCAGAGTAATTAATAACTGTGAGTGGACCGATCTGTGTAAATAACATTAGGTGATTTAGAAGCTCTGAGGGCTTTTTAAATTCGTGGACGGTAGACTTGCTATCCCACACGATTAGAAGTCGATAAAAATTTAGAGCTTTCCTATCGTTTTGCGTTTGAAGTGGCAGTCACACCTGTGATTTGTAATTTTTAAAGAATTAAACACACACAGTCTGCAACAAGTAGGCAGCCAAGAGCCGACCTACAGCTCTTTATCTAATTCTGTTGTTTCTGACCCTCTAAATAATTTCAATGCCAAAACCTCAAAACAAACCAATAATACCATCAACACTCACGACGCAGATATCTAAATATGTAAATGAGACGTTGAAAAGAATGAGATTATCTCGCTATTAGGTATAAATTAAGGGCTGGTCTCCACATGCGGACAATTATATTGTCACGACGCGATCGGCCGGTGCGCGCAATCGCGAAACCGATCTGCTGCGCGCGCGCACGCTACCCGTAACCTCGCGCCTTTTTTGCGCGCCGGACACTGGGAAGGGTATTTCGTTAATTGCTGGAGATCCTGCCTTTTGTGATTTTTATTTACAATCCCTTTGACTAGGTAGATACCAAATTAATAAGAAAAAGAACTAAAAAGTTTCTTAAGTATGTACCTATTTTAAAAATTTCGTTTTCATGTACAACAGGTTCATTCATCACTGTAATGGTAGGCTTAAAAACCAAGCGACTCAAATGACTCAAATGACTGGTTTGTAAGGGGAAACAGAAAGACCGAGCGTCGGCGTCGTTGCGGCGCGCCACGACGCCGTCACGTTGACAGCGCACTGAGAAGCTTAGAGTTTGTATGGGATGCGGTCGGGTTTCTCTACAAGACCGCAGCGACAACGACGCCGTCAAAATTTGACGGCGTCGTTGACGCGCGTCGTTGTCACGACGCTTGGAAAATAAGGGTACCATTAGGTACAAGGTACAATATATAGTACCTGACCCGGATTTGCCTTCACATAAACAGCTCAAAATTGGACCATAAAATAATTTCCACACTTTGCAAATCTTTACGTCTCATAACTAATTTATTCTCTGAACTCTACATCACACTTAAACCTTCAAATTTAATTTAGCTACTGCAAAAGTAAGCCTTATTTCAGACACTTAGCTTATACTGTAGCGTAAAACTTATACTGTACCTAGCGAATACTCCTCGTAGTACATACTATCACTAGGAAGGCATAATTTTAATTGGCACACAATAAAATGTGTGCGAGTCTGTCTGTCCGTATCGGAGCCACGGAACTACGTAGGATGCTCTAGTATGCAAGAGAAGTATGCAAGAGAAGAGAGTGGATAATTTATTTGTGAATTCGAACTGTCAGAATTTGAGGAATATAGAAATCTGAAATAGATAAACCCCAAAAGGAGGAGGCCCATGTCTAGCAGAGGACTGCTGTGGCCATAACAGTAGTAGTAGCAGAAATATATAGGTAAGTATTCTAAAATAAAACACATTATCGCCCAGGCTGATAAGATGCAGACAGATAAGGTTCATAGAACTAGATTTCTAGTTTTAATTTTGGCTCTATCACACCATTTTCGTTTGCACTTTGAATCCAATGGTACGTTTGGTCTGAAATGATCGCTTGGTTTCTATGGTTAGTAGCTGAAGCAGTAGACAATGGTAGATCGTCAAGACATCAACGTCAAGGAATCAATTCGTTTGGTTTTTGTCAATATTTGTAATTAAAAACCAGCATGTATAAGTTGGTTGCGGCGCAGGTTGATGTACTGAATAGGCGATATAAATGGCCATAGTACCTAAAAATACCAACAGGGTGCCTCTAAATTTTCCTGTTATGTCAATAACACACAATATGTTAATCGCCTGCGATTTTACGCCCGCTGCTCCAACACTAATGCCTGCCAGCGATAACGCAGCGATAACGCAGCGATAGCGAGCGATAACGCGCGATAACAGTTCATTGGTAGCTCCCCTTAGCTTTTTGTAGGAATGCGCTGATAATGAAACTTTGTTTGCTGTTTGATAAGAACAGTAGAAAATAACAAGCTTCAAGTTGTAATCCAAATGCTTTATTGATTCTTACAATCAATGCAGTCTCTGTATCGAGGTCTACTTTTAATAATATTTTTAATCCTAGTATTCATAAATTTTTGTAACATAAAAATGTAAGACAGTGCTAGGTAGGTATTAGGTAGGTACAATTAAGCATTAATACATTAAATTCTACATAGTAGGTTTATAAAACATCTTTGATAGCATAATAAAGTGATTGGGTCAAACAAAGTAGGTAATCTTATGTCATTTTGTTTGGTTATTGGTTATGAAGTAATTTTTTTTCTTGCATTTAAAAACCACCATTTTACAGCTGTTTTCACTGTTTCCATTTCCTATCATTCAATAAACGTCAATTTTGTTATTTGTGTCCCTTCAAATCAATCAACGTCTTTTGGCACCGAAATTTTCTCACAAAATGCAAATAGCAACGAACAAGAAAGTAATGGCCTTACAACAGCTTCATTATCGACCCATGAATCACTTCTTTTCCTCATAAAACTGCACCAGAGCGCACCAGGTTCCGTTAAAGATGCGATCGATCGATCTGCACGTTTTTCGAGTCAACACACGTTTGGTCACCGGCCGCCACCTTTCACAAAATGGCCACCTGTGACAGTTTAAAGACTTAAGTTGTCGGTACTGTCAATGTAATTTCCACTTTCGATCTAGGTAGAGGATCGACGGCGTAAGTAAGGGTTTTTTTTTAGGAATGGGCTCTATGTTTCTCGGTCCCGGGACCGGTAAAAACTACACCTAACTATTTGGTGGGAAGCGAGGGCTCACCCGGATGTGTTTGGGTGGCGTAAGTAAGGAGACGATACGCAATATTTGAAGAAATATACCACTGTACATATAATTTTTTCATAAAATGCACTTTTTCAGTTTTTAGCTTTGCTTTTTTGAGATATCACTCCACTTCTGAACAAAAAGCTTGAAAATCATGCAGCATCCATCACGCATGGTGTTTCCAGCCTGACGTGATCAAAAAATAAAAATCCTTTTTAAAATCATCACTTTTCTTTTTTCCCATTCAGTCCAATAAGGTTGAATATCGAACGCAGCTGTCACCACGTATGACGTTCTCGATTGACGTGATTGGCCGTCAGTATGTTGGCGCGAAAGCCGCCTGCGTACGCGCAGATAGCCCCACAAGGGCGGCTAGACGTCCCACAGACGGAACACGGAGGAATGCGACCTTTCTTTGCCAACTATTTATTCATAACTGGTTCTTTATGTGGCACTATGGATGGGCAGGTTACGTCTCAGATTTTCAATGTCACAAGTTTTTGTTTTACTGCTCTATGGGCCGTCAAAGCCTACGTGGTTGTTGAAACAACCAGCACTTACAATCACACCTTTGGTGCAAAACATAAAAAAATTCTGGTAAGAACGGATCGAACTGAATATTCTTCTATGTTACCGTCGAGCAAATGATAATATTATTATTAAAAAAACTTTTATATAAATATACCTAACTTTCACGGATCTGGTTTTAGATATTTTTTTATACTCGTACTGCCCAAGCAACTGGTTTACATTTACCAACAAAAAATAGGTTCTTGAAATTCACCGAATAGAAATGCGTTCTTTTCTTACGTGGATGATGTTATATAAACAACTATTTTCAAGTAGTCGAACTGCACCTGCATAATTTTATACGTAGTGAGTAATATCCTGACAAAAATCTAGTCATAAAAGCCACCTTTCCGATCAATATTAATGTCCTAAGATATCCCATCTAATTATAAAGTAGGCTAGGCATACATCCTATGAGTAAGTCCATGCTAAGTCATACCATTGGTATCCTCCGCATCGGAATTATTCGTTCAAAAATCTGTAGTAGTAAAATAAAGAACTGTAGAGATTAAGTACATAAATATTCAAAATAAAGTGTATTTTATTCATATCAAATTACTTAAATATAATTTCGTTTGATTTACTAGGGGCCCGTCAGTTTTTATAGTTACTATATTAACAGAAGCATTTCCTAAGAAAAATAAATTAGAGAAGTTTTCCTCTCTTATTCATTTCCATGTAGATAAAAAATATATTATCCAAGTTTTAGGGTTGGTAAAGCAGCAGAGTATTTCGTGCTGTCAAATGTATATGACAGTGTTTAAAGCGTAACAAACTGCGACAAAAATTCCAAAGGTCATGCACGGTACGGTACAAAGTTAATAAGAAGTGGAAAAGAAGCCTCTGCTTTGTGCATATTAATCATGCAGCGATAGTGCATGAGTCAACTGCTGATGATTCAGTGATGCGCCGATAGCTTCCTCCGTTTGCAGGGGAGACCTATGTAATACAGAAAAACTAAATTATTTTCCACGCAATGCAACTTGACTACCATCAAAATAGGTAACCATCAAAATTGGCTTGTCAACAGTTCATCAGCTTTTGACCCCTATCTTCTACAGATTTCCATGTGCCCCGTCTTGGCTGGCTCCGTACGATCGTTGCTCTATCTTGCTCGAATTGCTATGATCCGTACATTCTAACTTTGCTATACTGTTCACAGATCATTTTCCCACCGTGGTTGGTTGACACTGTTTCACATGCCCTTGTGTATGATTCTGTTATGTGAGACCATTTTATGTTTCTGTTTTTTGAACGTGTGTCTATGCCCATCTGTATTTAAGCTGCCTATTTAGACAGTCAACTTTATGAACGTTGGAGGTCTTTAAGACCCCAAAAAGTCTTTACCTACTCTTTTATTGGGTGAATTTTACTAGTTGCCGGGTGGCGATAAGGAGAAAATTTCCCCAAGGAACATTGGTAGAAAAGTGATTACTTATCACCAGCCGGTTCTGAGTTCGCTATAGGTCACTATAGTAAAATTTCACATTTATTATATCTGTTACCGGCCAAACCCGATTTTAGGATAAATTAGTTTTTCCTAGGCCAAAGTAGTTTATCCTACATGCGATTGGATAAACCGGTATAGACTAGGCTTAACCGGTTCGTCCGATGGCCGATAGGAGAAACTAGTAAATCCTAGGCTGAACTAGTTGAGCCTACAATTAATAAGTTCACTTCAGGACAAACTGGTTTGGCTTAGTTAAAAATGGTTAAGGCTACAGTGACGTAGCTCTAGAGGGTATAGGGTAATGTCGGATATCCTGGAGACATCGGACACCCTGGAGACTCGAACACCCTAGAGGGTGGGGTGTAGCATTGGACAAACTGAAGGCTCGGACGCCCTGGAGGTGCGCCCTACAGTGAGGCACTACGTACAGGTTGTACGGATGCATCAAACACCTGTAAGGCTCGAACATCCTGGAGGGTGCGGGGTAGCGTCGGACACCCTAAAAGCTCGAACATCCTGGAGGGTGCGGGGTAGCGTCGGACAACCTAAAAGCTTGGACGCTGCCTGAGGTGGGCTGGGACACCTGTGATGTGACAGCGCGTGAGAGCTATCGCTGATAGTGACCTTGCAAGTACTCGCGTCAGGGCCTACAAGGTGTCTGAGCCCTCAGGGTGTCTGACGCTATCCCGCACCCTCCAGGGTAATCGAGGCTCACAGGTGTTTGATGCCTCCAGGGTGTATGATTATACCTTTCACGCTCGATCTAGAGCTACATCACTGTAGGGCGTCCCTCCAGGGCGTCCGAGCCTTCAGGATGTCCGATGCTACACCCCACCCTCTAGGGTGTTCAAGCCTCCAAAGTGTCCCATGTCTCCAGGATGTCCGACGTTAACCTATACCCTCTAGAGCTCCGTCACTGTAGCCTTAATCATTTTTAACTAAGCCAAACCAGTTTATCCTGAAGCGTATTTATTCACTTTAGGCTCAACTAGTTCAGCCTAGGATTAACTAGTTTCTCCTATCGGCCATCGGACGGACCGGTTTAGCCTAGTCTATACCGGTTTATCCAACCGCATGTAGGATAAACTACTTTGGCCTAGGAAAATCTAGTTTATCCTAAAATCGGGTTTGGCCGGTAACATATCTATTATCTAATAAATGGTCAGCCCCTAACACCTACCTACACGCATACAGACAGACTTATCTGCCTCGGTATCGGCACCATACCGATACTCGTATTATAAATAGCTATGCTGTGTGCTGCGGTTTTCGATATCGCGTTAACAGGGAAAATGACGTACCTGTCAGTGGGGTACGTGATAAACCTCATGGTTTTGTTTTGGTGTTGTTGATGAACTAGTTAATCAGGCCTTAGGTTCGGTAATTTTGGTATAGTAATAATGAATATGGGCATTTTCTAAGCCGTTTTGGAGTATCACCTCTACAATAGATTGAAACTTTTTAGTCATCCAACACAAAATGACGTGTTAGCCAGCCTTTGTGCATTGAAACCATAAATAATACTACAGTGTAAAATTTGCAGGCGAATGCAGTCTTAAAATAATACTTATAAGAGATGACCATTATGAAAGAAATTTGTTCTTCAAAATCATTTACCGCGGTGACCTGCGTCCCTCTCTGGCCATAAAACACAGATAGTGATCTAGGTGTGGGGCGCGAATGTGAATGAAATAAAATAAAATGCGGGTAGAATAAACAGCGCGCGGTGACGGACGGAGTAGGAAATTGGCGAGTCGGAGCTTGTCATGGCGGCACTTGACGATACCATATTGAATATTTTGTAGAGAGAATCTTGATTTGCAAGTGTTGAAAATTGTAGAATCAGCAGTGGCCTTTTCAAGCTGTTGCAAATTTTGATCAATTCTAAACATTCTGTTTTTACCTGCGTATAGTACGTTTTTTACAGTCGCAGAATTTCGGTTGCTTGCCAAGTACGACATCAAAGATTTTACACCTATTTTATACCTACATCATCTTATCAATTATTTAGGACACAATTATAAAAGCGATTTTTTTATTTTATTTGGTGCGTGCACTATAGCCACACTCTCTAGAAGTCAAGTATTCCCAAACATACAATAGTAATTATTTGTCAATCCGAGGTATCCGTTTCTGAAGCCGGAATAACTCAAGCGCAGCAGATTTAAGATAAGCGAAAATAATTGTAGATCTCGTAGAGTTTTCAGCCATGAAAGTATTTTCCTATATTTTAACATTCGAGGAGCCATTCAAGTATTTTCTTCTATTTTTATATTCGAGGTGGTCCTTCCACTATCGGAACATCGGCACATAGTTACCTACAGAGGTCGGATAGCCGCAAACACTCACTATTTTTCGTCACTCCGATGCTATGCGGCACATCGGCTGATTTTCATTTTAATATTTAAATAACTATCAAAACTGTAGATCTCGTAGATTTTCAACAAAATATTTTCTTCTATTTTAATATTCGAGGTGGTCTTTCCACTATCGCCACATCGGCACATAATTACCTACAGAGGTCGGATAGCCGCAAACATATTTTTTGTCACTCCGATGCTATTGGCACATCGGCTTATCGTCACTCCGATGCTATATTCAAATAACTGTCAAAATTGCAGATTTCGTAGGTATATTTCTCAGCTATGAAAGTATTTTCTTCTATTTTTATATTCGAGGTGGTCCTCCACTATCGCCACATCGGCACATAGTTACCTACAGAGGTCGGATAGCCGCAAACATATTTTTCGTCACTCCGATGCTATCGGCACATCCGTCCCCGAACCTCGCATAACTCATGCGGAGCCTGCGCACACAGATTTTAATATTTAGATAAGTGCCGAGGAAAGGCCGGTATTGCCAAATATATATCGAGATACTACTTCATACTGGGTGTTGGGATTGCCCAAAAACTGCGTAGGTATTGAAAACTCAGAACGATCTGGTACGACTTTTCATAAGAAACATCTAGGCCGAAAAAACAGCTAAGCTTCCAAAACTTTTACTTCTTTGTATACCTAGTACTTTTTTGTTATTGTCTTCCTAAAACTCATCCGACTTAATCTTTTATTTTAAATACAAAACGTTTCTTCGTTCCATTAAAACTCAATTTCTAGACTGGTTTTTAGTCTCTTCCAAGTGGTCGATTTGCATGCTGGCACAGAGTAAGACTTTTCATATCAAGAGTAAGACCCAGTATATTCAAGTGTCCCACTCGTCCCACTAGATGTATGCGTCGTCACGCCCGCGCCAATATCCGACCGAGAATTGAAATATCTGACCTCACCCCCCTCAGGCTCGGGGGGTCCATATGACCCCCCACACCAAACTTGGATACGTCGTAAACGGGATAAGAGATGTCAGTTCATAGATCTTACCAAATTCTGATAGAAGAACATCTTTTAGAATTGTATCTTCCAAAACGTGTTTCGATGAAACAAGTTTAGACAGTAAGAATGAGATTGCCAAACCCAAAACAACTGTCTGAAAGTGTGTCCGTTTTCTTCAACAAAATAAACAAATACTTATCACTCTATTCTAATTCAATTTAAACACAGCTCAGAAACAAATCAAATCCCAAAACTAAACCGTCCAATCTAAAACAATAATCAGCCCAAATTCGCGCTTGAAATAATTCGAAAATCGAAACAAAGGAGCATCATTCATTCACTGAACGAACGAAATGAACGAATGAACGGAACGGATAGATCGGGTAAACAGTAAACAATATCTTATTTTGCAATAATCCGCGGAGCGCTGCTAATTTCCTGTAAGAGATGGGGACACGTTTACAGTTCTATTTTCAAATGTCAGTTTATGCGCAACGACTTTTGCCGCCGAATAGTTCTGTTTTGTTTGTGAATATTCTTATCAATTTACCTATTTCATGCTTTGTTTTTTGATATCATTTCAGTTCAGACTACTAGCATAGCTTCTCGTATAGTTTAGGTGATTGGATAGGTATGGTATGACAACTCGGCTAGAAAAACTTTGATGTCATATTTACACACTTTTGAAAATCCGTGAGTTTACCTGTATTTGAAATACCTGAGGTTTGGTTAAAAGTTCTTGTATCAACTTCCTAAACCAATGCATTTTCATTCATGCCTTTTTAGAAGCCACTATGAAGAAAGAAATCAGTTGGGGTATCCTCATTATTTTTTTGTCGGATTTCAATTTCCTTAAAAATATTTTCTTTCGCTTCTCAGTTTTGTGTTATTTGTATGCCGTCGCATCGCAAGTTGTAAACACCCCTTTCCACTGGTTCACGCGAGACTGACTTTAGCATTTACTTATTGTTTTATTCAATCCAAGATGAGCTGCTCGCTTGATTTGAGACGCTATCTCCAGCTAATATTGTACAGGAAGTGTATTGTGACGGGGGTCTGGTAGATTTGTGCGTGATTGAATTTTGTTTTCATTATTGTTTTATTAACGCCGACCCCTAGTAACTGGGATAAGGGCTGGAAGATGATGATGATATTTTTTTATTAAACAGGTATATTTTTGCTTTCCGGTACCTACTTATAGTACTCACAGATTTTAATTTGCAATTTCATAAAATTATTCATTTGATGTCGCTCCGGATGCACTCTAGTGGCATCATCTCCAGGCGCCATAGCCATAGGGTAGGAGCTTCAGGATTTCAAAACTCCAGCTTATCGTCCATTATTAGACACGATGTAAAATTCATGACCGTGTGTAGATAAAACATTTATCAATAAGAATTTTTCATTTCAAAATGATAATACTTGTTCACAAATTACCCAAAACTCATCAAGTCCCTAATTGCCAAAAGAACCGCTCATAAAAACCCAATCACAACAAACACTTAAAGCTGCTGAAAAAAAAACGACAAGCTGGCAATTTGGAAAGCACCCGCCCGGCCAATTTGTCAGTTGGCAAGTTAATAAAGCTGCAAGAAGCGCCGTTCTTTGTCTCGCGGTGGAGTTATCGCCTGAGGAGCGCGCTTCATTTCCTGAGCCCCAGCACTGTCGAACTTCGAACCTGGTGGAAGCTATAGGCTTTGGCGGAAAATAAAACAAAGTAGGGAAAAAATCTATGCCCTAGGAAAGGACGAACCCCATGAAAGTTACTTCTTGTGGCTCATCCAATTTGTCAGTTGGCAAGTTAATAAAGCTGTAAGAAGCGCTTTTCTTTGTCTCGCGGTGGAGTTATCGCCCGAGAAGCGCGCTTCATTTCCTGAGCCCCAGCACTGTCGAACTTCGACGCTGGTGGAAGCTATAGGCTTTGGCGGAAAATAAAACAAAGTAGGGAATAAAAACTATGCCCTAGGAAAGGACGAACCCCATGAAGTAGTTACTTCTTGTGGCTCATCCAATTTGTCAGTTGGCAAGTAAATAAAGCGCCGTTCTTTGTCTCGCGGTGGAGTTATCGCCTGAGGAGCGCGCTTCATTTCCTGAGCCCCAGCACTGTCGAACTTCGACACTGGTGGAAGCTATAAGAGAATGCGGAAAATTAAGGAAGAAGGAAAATATACCTATTATAAAGAAAAGACTAGCCGAAAGGACTAGCCTCATGAAGATACTACTGATAATAATAGAAAAGATGAAGAGGAAAAAGTTTTTATGCCGCGTCTGACAAAAGTTTGATAGACATTCAAAAGATTGTGTATCCCATAGTTACGGGTTGTCAATGCAACACTCAAGTCACTTAGGCGTTTTTTACGATACCCATGGGAAAGATAAAGGGTAATGCTATTCTAAGCCGGGGCCAAACGGCAAAAGAAAACATTCGTATGTAGTTTTAATTAAAGCACTCAACAAAAAGAGATCTTAGTAGATTGGGGGAAGAATATTGAATTTCTCAGTCTGAGCGTTTCCGTAAGTACTGGTTTTGAAAAAACCTTACCTACTGCCCAAAATACTGTTTTATGAAATTTCTTATGCCTTGGTCCACCACCTATCACAGTGCGAGAGGATAATCACATTGTTTTGTTTTTGATTCATTGCAGTTTGTGTTCAGAAACTTCGCACTTTACAATATTTCTTGGTTTGATCGGATATTTGCATTGTCTTCTATCTTTTGCTCATTTGCAATTTAATTATATTGTGATTTATTTGCTTGTGCTCATGTTTTATTTGTTTTGTTTTCAGGTAAGTTAGAGTTCGTCTATACTGCAGATATCGCAGTCCTTACCTTCATCTACAATCAGGATATACTTAGGTAATGTAAGAAAGTTTGTCAGATGCCTTTTGGAAAGCTTTTGATTCTTCTGGCATAGAAATATGCAGTCAACTAAATCTGAGAGATCAACAGTATGCTAAATGTTTTCAAAATTCTGTTGTGTGTACGACCGTAATAACCAAATCTGTCATCATCAAAATATTTTACAAAATACCGAAAAATATCTTCATCACTCATCAGTGAAGGTGCACTACTAGAGCCAGTATTATTACTAATATAATTTTTATAAACTGTTTCTACAGTAGTTGTTACTAATATATTTTTTATAAATTATTACAAAACGGAATTCAAATTTTTCTAAGTATAATACTAACTACTCAGTAATTTTATAACCTGTGGAAAGCTAACAAGTCCTAAACAAATCGTTCTGCAACTCAGCCACAAATCATCCGGACGTTTCGATGTTAACACGTTCTCGCCTGCGCGCGCGCAACGTTGTTAGTGCGATGTGTTGGGTTGTGTTAGTTTTGCAGTATATGGTAGGCACAATATTTTTTTTTTTATTTCGGTGCAAGATTTTATTTCACACAAACATTAGGTACGCCTTCATCCCTTGCGGAGAAAGTACCTACCTAGAGCGTCAACGGCAGTAAAAATATGTAGCTACATACGTTACGAACGATGGACAAATAATAAAAATGCATTCCACCATTAACCTAGGCCTGAGATAGCAGATAAATCCGAAGGTAATCAAATTCGCGTACTTGCTCTGGTACTAGACTAGCAATACTATAAAAACAAATCTCCCAACCTACCACCTCACCTAAATACCGCACCAATAATCACCCAATAAAATAAGCTATAAACTGAGAGCAGCAATATGAAAATACCAGCTGTATCGCGTAGTGTTGAGCTAATCGCGCGATTAGATCCACTCTTGCGCAGGCCCGCAAGATATGCGCTGGATACTAGGCGGTGTGGCCAGCTGTGTCAAGTTTCTGCGCATGGGAATTTTGTAAAGTAGCTGTGGGTATTGTAGCTAATCTGTATGTATTTTGATTGTAAGTACAACGCTTTCCATTATATGGTGTTGTACAACGCCATCTTGCAGATATGCGTTTCTTAAAACGCCTTACTTTGCTCCGTATTTTAATATTAAACAAACCTCTTCCTTCCTTTTCGTTGTGTCACACTAAATCAATAACGAACAAGTCAAAGGTCTTCAAATATTGCGCTGGCAGATACCTATTTGTTATCATGTTTCGATTATTCCATAAAAAGAGTTCTACAAATTTGGTAGGCTTTGTAGCGATTAGTGCCAGTGCAAGGTTAATCCTTGTGGTCAAATTGCAGTTTTAGCGATGGTAACACTGTGTCTAGGTGCTAGATCTTAAAGGCTAGAATATTCCCACGGCAGTGTTTTAGCCAGTGCTAGTGGTAAGCATGAGTGCTGTTATGTAATAATGATTTAGGATAATGAATGATGGTTGACATAGGACACGATTAAGTAAATTGCATAGAAATAGAATCTGCCTCAGCTGAGCTTGTGCAGCCGGATGGTGCCAAAACTATCCATCTCTCTCTTTGTGTGGAACGAACGACCCGAAGAACCCTGGTGTCAGTTTTCCAACCGCCTACTACAAACTGGCTACTGACATGGCTGTCTCAATCTCAAATTCTACGTCACATTAAATTTTCCGAAGTTAGATAAAATTAGAAAGAACTGAAAAAGGCATACCTATCTTTTGGAACAAACAAATTGAAAACTCCCATTCAATCGCCTCACTCAAAAATCTAAAATCCTCGAACCCGCCACGTGCCAATCATCGAAAGCTGTGTAAAAAATCTGAGCCACTTGCGCCAATCTGACCGTCCCACTCCAGAGCCCGCCCTTCGCCCGATCGGCGGGCAAACGCGCGATTAACCGCGTTCGGTGCGCGTTGCCCCTCTCGACGGCACTCACCAAGATCGTATCGAGACGCTGCTCTTTTCGCTAGGGATGTCATAAAATTATCGGTTTTTAAATTAATCGAAGATTTTTAGTTTTTTTTTTATAACTGATAAACAATTTCAATTAATCGATTAATATTAGTTTTTTCAGGAAGTTTTGTTTTTGCACCAACGAATTATTTCGGGTCTTGCGTAACATCAATTTAAATATCCCTTGTGATTATTGACATCACATGACAATGGTTGTGTAACATTTTGTTTGTGCGGTACGATATTTAAGTATTTTACATGTATGCAAAATTACCAATAAAAAATCATTTTTACTGCTTATCTTATAAGTAATCAAGAAAACACATAAGAATCCCTTATTATAAAAAATTTGATTCCTTTATATAGAATCGATTGTTTCCTGACCATAGACAATCGATTAACAAAAAACCGATGTTTTTGTTAAAAAAGTCACATCACATCCCTGGACAACTGCTCTTTCCACGCCGGCGCTCATGAGGGGTTATTGATACGGGCGCAAGTGGAAGCGATCTCGCTGAAAGGAATTATGGTGCTGTTGAAATGTGCAAAGTCGGAGATCAATTGAATGCTGACGTCAGCTCGCGGTGTGGTCGACTGTAGGGCTTCGTAAGGTGATTGAGTTGCATGATAACCCTTGTACTTGGTGATCCAAAAAGAATCTTCGGTTGTTAGGCAATAATGGTAGCTCCATAAAAAACTTCCTAAATTCAAGTTAATTGTATAAAAAGAAATTATTATAGAAAAAAATGTTTCTTTAGATGAAATGGATTTTTTCCGGACCAGCAGGAATCGATTCCTAAAAATCGATTTTATGTTACTAAATTCGCATCCTTGGATCCTTGGATGCTGCTCTTTCCACGCCGGCGCTCATGAGGGGTTATTGATACGGGCGCAAGTGGAAGCGATCTCGCTGAAAGGAATTATGGTGCTGTTGAAATGTGCAAAGTCGGAGATCAATTGAATACTGACGCCAGCTGGCTGGTGTGGTCGACTGTAGGGCTTCGTAAGAAGATTTAGTTGCATGATATAGGTACTACTCGTTGATCCAATAAGAACCTTCGGTTGTTGGGCCATAATGGTACGTACCTCAATAAAAAAACTGTCTTAATTCAAGTAACATGTGTAAAAAACGATTATTATAGAAAACAATGTTTCTTTAGATGAAATAGATTTTTTCCGGACCAGCAGGAATCGATTCCTAAAAATCGATTTTATGTTACTAAACTCACATCCCTGGACACTGCTCTTTCCACGGTGGCGCTCATGAGGGGTTATTGATACGGGCGCAAGTGGAAGCGATCTCGCTGAAAGGAATATGGTGCTGTTGAAATGTGCAAAGTCGGAGATCAATTGAATGCTGACGTCAGCGAGCTGTGTGGTCGACTGTAGGGCTTCGTAAGATGATTGAGTTACGTGATACTCGGTGATCCAAAGAGAATCTTTGGTTGTAGGGCAAAGGTACCTCCATGAAAAAAAAACTGCCTGAATTCAAGTAAAATGTGGAAACGATTATTATAGAGAACAATGTTTCTTTAGATGAGATCGATTGTTTTCCAAACCAAAGATAATCGATTAACAGAAAACCGATGCTTTTGTTACAAAAGGCACATCACATCCCTGGACAACTGCTCTTTCCACGCCGGCGCTCATGAGGGGTTATTGATACGGGCGCAAATGGAAGCGATCTCGCTGAAAGGAAATGTGCAAAGTCGGAGATCAATTGAATGCTGACGTCAACTCGCTGTGTGGTCGACTGTAGGGCTTCGTAAGATTGAGTTGCATGATAACCCTTGTACTTTGTGATCCAAAAAGAATATTCGGTTGTTAGGCAATAATAGTAGCTCCATAAAAAACTTCCTAAATCAAGTTAATTGTGTAAAAAGCAATTGTTATAGAAAACAATGTTTCTTTAGATGAAATGGATTTTTTCCGGACCAGCAGGAATCGATTCCTAAAAATCGATTTTATGTTACTAAATTCGCATCCTTAGATCCTTGGATGCTGCTCTTTCCACGCCGGCGCTCATGAGGGGTTATTGATACGGGCGCAAGTGGAAGCGATCTCGCTGAAAGGAATTATGGTGCTGTTGAAATGTGCAAAGTCGGAGATCAATTGAATGCTGACGTCAGCGAGCTGTGTGGTCGACTGTAGGGCTTCCTAAGAAGATTGAGTTGCATGATAAGATAACCCTTGTACTTGGTGATCCAAAGAGAATCTTCGGTACTTGGGCAATAGTAAGTCCATTAAAAAATACTGCCTGAATTCAAGTATATGTGTAAGGAAACGATTATTATAGAAAACAATGTTTCTTTGGATAAAATCGATCTTCTCCTGACCATACACCATACATTATCGATTAACAGAAAAACCGATGCTTTTGTTACAAAAGTCACATCACATCCCTGGACAACTGCTCTTTCCACGCCGGCGCTCATGAGGGGTTATTGATACGGGCGCAAGTGGAAGCGATCTCGCTGAAAGGAATTATGGTGCTGTTGAAATGTGCAAAGTCGGAGATCAATTGAATGCTGACGTCAGCGAGCTGTGTGGCCGACTGTAGGGCTGCGTAAGATGATTGAGTTATATGATACCTACTACCCCTGTACCTACCTACTCGGTGATCCAAAGAGAATCTTCGGTTATAAATGAGAATAAGAAATTGAAAAAATGTCCTGCATCGACCGGGGCCCGAACCCGGGCTGCATTAGTCAACCCACCGCTCTGCCACTGAGCTATCGATGCATTGAACGATGCTTGCCAAATTGTAATCTCTTGATGCTCGTCTCCAAGTAAAGAATCTTCGGTTGTCGAAGGTGAACTTACTGAAGCTGAAAAAGAAGCGCTCGAGAAGTTGCACTGTTGCACAGAGAAAGAATCTTTTAAACCACCAAGAACACTCACATCTTTAATAAAATCCAACGATTGCTTAAGTGTGAATAGCATCGGTGTGAACAAACCCTCGGGCAATCTACAATGGTACACGACCGCAAGTCCCATCCCATAGGTCCAGCCCGAGCTGGTCCGAGTACGAACAAACAGCGACCTCTTGCGGAGATTAATGCAAGTTGTGCTCATACAGGAACCTGGTCCCATCCCATCCCAGAGGTTCATCATAAACAGTTTGTCTATTTTTTTTGTTCTTACTGAATATGAAAATTATACTTAAAAATTTCGTTCTGTGGTAGGACTACAGTTTCAGTTAATTTAAATTTTTCAGCATGGTGTTATGTTGTTTTGCATACGGAGAGTACCTTCTAAAGCACAAAGTACTCACACCCTATCAGATCCAACGATTGCTTAAGTGCGAATAGCATCGGTGTGAATATGCCGACCGCAAGTCCCATCCCATAGGTTCAGCCCGAGCTGGTGCGAGTACGAACAAACAGCGACCTCATGCGGAGATTCAATCAAATCCAACGATTGCTAAAGTGCGAATAGCATCGGTGTGAATAAGGCCTCGGGCAATCTATAATGGAACACAACCACGAGTCCCATCCCATAGGTCCAGTCCAGCCCAAGCTGGTCCGAGTACGAACAAACAGCGACCTCTAGCGAAGATTCAATCAAATCCAACGATTGTTAAAGTGCGAATAGCATCGGTGTGAATAAGCCCTTGGGCAATCTACAGTGCAGCAAAAAAGAGTAGACAAGAAATGAGGGCGCCACTTTGTATGAAATTTCAAAATTAAATGGCAACATTGGCTATGAATGGCAACAATTTAGAATGATTTTTTTTTAGTTCCATTTTATTTAATTTCTAGGTACTCTTTTTTGCTGGACTGTACAATGGTACGCGACCGCAAGTCCCATCTCACAGGTCCAAGCCGGTCCGAGTACGAACAAACAGCGACCTCTAGCGGAGATTAATGCAAGTCGTGCTCTCACCGGCACTACTACGTCTCTATCGATCCTAGACGCTATCTGGATCCTTATTCTAATATTCCTCTTGGAGAAGCTATAAAGTTCATATTACTAGGGTTTATTCTGTTTGGGTATTTTTGGAAGTGCCTATACTTTGTAGTTTCTTCTTTAAACGTACTTTTAGGATCAGATTTCTCCAGGTGATGAATGGAGATACCATGTTGTAACAGAGACGATCCTGCTTACATAAAATAATCTTAATATCTACCTTATTACTTGCCAATCATCGTCATTACATCAAGGACCTAAGGTCTCTTCGGGTTACCCACTAGAGGCCTCTAGGGCTTTTATCCAGCATATTGAGAAGCACTGCATCCAAACGTCATTTTTTTCCTCATTATTGTAATTTACGGCTTTGAACGTAGGTACACCCATAGACTTATATATATAAACTAGCGTTTATAGACCAACTGACAGCTCGATCTCGCGTGACCAATTTTGGTTTTGGCGCGCTTACCTCAGCTAGTGATGTACATTATTCAATTTGGAGGGTTAACGATAATTTCAAATAAAAAATGGTATGAAGATTTCAACTTTATTTATTTGTTCAATTGAAATGTTGACATAATGCTTTCTTTGCTGCGGCGGGTCATTTCCTTTTGGGATATTATAAATTGCATATCAAATAAATAATCGCCTATCAATACATATTCATCATTTATATATTTTTTTACATCAAATATCTTACTTCACTACAAATAAACTAAATGTTTAACAAAACATAAACTGCAGATAATTCGAAATTTTACATCAATATGACATAACTTTTTTCCTTATAATGCAATACAGATAAATTTATTTTTGTACAAAAATACTACATACATAGCATGAATACTGACTGCACAGCAAATTTTCCATATTTCATAGCAAAATAACTATCCCAGTCGCATATTAACCAGTAAACATACGTAAGTAAACATAAGTTTATAGGTCCGTTAGGTATAGCCTAACCGAACCTATAACCTGGAAAGCGCCAGGTTAGGTTAGGTTAGGTTAGAACTTTGACCACAACGCACGAGCCGAGCGAGCGGAGCGAGCGTGCCGCGGCAGCGGCCGGCGATGTGCCAGAAACGACACGCTATGCGCGTCATCAATTTAAAATATGATTATCGATGTGTATGATTAACGATGATGGTTCATCTCTAATAAATACTGCTGTAAATAAATAAAAATAGAAGCTATATTTAAAAGAAAATGAGTTAACAGGTATAATGTGCATTAAGATTATTAGCTGTGCATTGATGAAAAAGCTTTTGCTTTTAGGAAAAATCGCTGTACGCTGCGAAAATAAATTGTAGTGTGTTTAGTGATATTTTGAGTTGAATATTATGCTGTGCAATCAGTAATTTTGATGGGAATTTGGAATCTTATTGCATAGAAAAAGGATATTTTTTGATTTGCGTTTAAATACTACCCTTTCCTTTTTTGCAGTCAGCGTATTTCCTACGTAGGTTTCTTTATAGAATTTGCTGAGAAGGTTGTTCGTAAGAATCCTGGTCAATAGGCGCTATCTTCACAAATAAGACGTGCGAAACCAGAAATAGAATGACATCTGTCAGACAAGTGATCGCCGGTGGTCAAACACATCTTTCTTCATTTTTCAATGTTGAGACGTAGATGGGCCTATGTCACGGTTTACGTACGATGTACGAATCTCTCGTTAATACGACCCTGAAAATAATAGGTATTAATAAGTATTTCGCATGAGTCACCGAGTCGATCTCTAATAACTGGATCTAAAGTGTATCTGTTGGATGTAGTTGAAAATAATGTTATATGTATTTGTAAAAAACTATGTCTGAATTGTTCAAGTAATTATTTAGCGAATCTTTAAAATTTGCTTATTTTTTGTTGTCATACTATTCAAAGTATGTAAGGTACCTCTAGGTAACTATCGATAACTTTGTCGATAAATTGCAGTCAATCCCTGGCCTAATTGCGAAATTATTTTATCCCCAAATATTATGAAAATTACTAACTAATACACTTTTACATATCGAAAATACGAAAGGAAATATAAGGATTTGCGTATTTTATTATTTTACTTACAAAAAAAGGCACATTTAAACAAAAAATTCACGTGTAATCCCAGTGACGACTTTCTGAGAATTTACCTGTAAAATGTGCAGTTTTCCGGGTAAATGTGAAGATTCGCATCAAATTCGCATCCTGAATACATAACCATCGTTGCACACTAATCAAATTATAAAAATAAATCAGGATTTCTGAAAAAAACACCAAAATAATGTACAAGTAAAAACCAGCGGGTTGAATTGGGACGATCTGTCATACAAAACAGGTTACAGTGACATAAGGTTCGCTATTCTTTTCTATCTTACTGAGTTTCCATAAATCATTTTCTTCTCTTTTGCACACTATGTTCGTCTATCGTTTCTATGTCTATGGGTACACCACCGAATACGGACTCCGGCCTTCTCCCTCACACAATCTCAGCATTATCTATGCGAGTGCGAGGCTACAACCAGTTGACAAAGTGCACTACGTGATATTGTAGCCATTACTCCCAGTGATTCATATCGGCCCCCCTCCCTAGCCCCCCACAACCAGACCCCCCCGCCTTCCCTGGCTTTCTCACAGATAACGGCCCGCACGTTGTCCAGATATACCTATTAAGGATGCAACATTGAACCCGGAGCGTAAATAACGCCGAAGTTTAGATTCACGAACAATGCCAGAGTTTCTGCAGCCAATCGAACGCGGCGATAAAAATGAAACTGTCAAACTGACAGTTCACGGGACGCCGCCGAAACGCCGAAACTACACAAAAGTTGTGCGAAATAAAAAAGTGATTCAGAACAATCAACAAATTCGCATCGGACAAACGGATCGGACGTTTATTGTGCGGTATCGCGGCGTTCCACCTCCGTTGTTTATAACAGAGACGCCCAATTTGCTCGGAGACTTTTTATCGGGGCATTTTTTGTTGTTTTTTTCTCTACGTGGCAAACAGTCGATATGACAGGGCGATGGGACAGTGCAGGCGGTATCGCGCGGGCCGGGCCTCAAAAACAACGACTCTACAAACAGTTTGTTGAGGAACAGCGGTATTCAATCTGTTTTACGACGGACCCCTTAACCCTTTCGTAAACTGTATGTCTTTGAAAACATTTAAGGTTAGCCACTTTCAAGTCTTAGTAAGAAAAAGGCCTTATTATGACTATATATTTTTTTACGTTACTTACCTTTTTACTTCTTCTTATGGACTGCAATTCTATTACTTTTTAATTATTTGTGCATATGATGACGCCTTAACTGAATTGTATAAAAATTCAGCCCATTTCATTTTCGTATTAGTATAGTAGGTATATAAAGTCTGTCTAATAATCTCACACCACTATCTCCGATCCGTACTTTGCAGAGCGGCTCCTATAGCAAGCATCACCTCTCTTGTTCTTATTAGACGGACCCCCCACGGCATCTAGGATGTAAACTTTGACAACCACTGCCACGGAGGACTCGAGGCCCGGCTCCGAAGCAGCCGGCCGTGACAATTGCATCTGCTCGAATTGCAGGCGCCGCCATGTTGGATTATTGCATCTCTATTTCGATTAAACCGTCTCGACAGGTTCGTTTTAGTTTGAACATCGAACACCCAATCGGTTAGTTTTCTTTTTAACCGACGAAAAAACAAAAGAGGAGGAGGTTCTCAATTCGTCCCGAACTTTTATTTTTATTTTTTATGTATGTTCACCGATCATTTTGAGACGCCTGAACCAATACGAAAAATTCTTTTTTTGTTTGAAAGCGTGCACTGCCCAGGTGGTCCCATTGTCATCAAGTAAGGATCTGATGGCAGAATCCTTAAAAAATCAGTAAATTCTTATATTTTGCGGCACATTTTGAAGCATAATGTACTTATGTTTACCTACATGCCTACCCGTTGACATCAACTGCATGACAAACATCTGGCAAAGAAGCTTGTCAAAAAGAGGTTCTATTTAAAGGTCGTATATGAATATTAGTCTGTAGGTATTTTATAGTTATTCTTTATTCTCTTTGAACTCTTATACGACTGAGTAGAATTTGATAAGAGCTATGTCAAAGGAATACTTTCATCACCCTGAGACACCATTGCTAGTTCTGTTGTAAAATAATTACGTATTAACTTGCAAATGATTCAATTTTATCAAAGGAGAGAGAATCGGTCGCGAACGGACCTATTTAACCAAACTTTTTAGGACCATTGACGATAGTGTCATTGACGTCTTACATCACAGTTTGACTTAGCTCAAACTTATCACACAAGCGGTTTTCGAACGGGTGCGGAACGGAACGGACGGCCGGCGGATGCGCAGCAAATTCGTCACGTACGCGAAGCGATTTGTAACGTTTTGATAGAAGTACCGCCGGTATCCGCCGCACGTCCGAGACGAATTCGCTGCGTATCCTCCGCGCATCAGTCGCGCGTTGTGCGTCTGGACGTTCGCCCCGCATCCGCTAGCAAACCCGTTGTGTGATAAGGCTCTTTTATCTCAAATCAAACCAATCATAATCGTGTTTGTTTACATTTATTTAAAACTTCGACAGCAGAAAACTTTTGCAAATAGCAATGTATATATTTTGATAAATTGAATTTAGCTGTGGGTAGAACAAATCCTACTTTCCTATATAGGTAAATGTTTACAATAACATTGTTATAACCAACCAATGATTTTATGATTACGCAACAAAATAGATCCCATGCTCTGTGCTATGCAAGCGGACATCTGACTGAGAAGGCTGCCTGGCTTACCCTAAAAAGAACTGCTATGGTGTTGCTACAACTACATGGCCGAGTAATGATATCATATGTGGCCGACTAATACTTTGATTATTGTTCGATGTTAATCAGAACATTAGTTTAACATGAACTGAACTGAATGAAGTATTTTATTGCAGCAGCGCAGTTGCATTTAGAAAACCTCATAATAGGTATATCCCAAGTACCTATTCGATAAGGTTTGCGTATCACATTTAATATGAAGAGCAAGCTAATAGTTGTTGTGAAGTACCTATTTAATTATCTATATTTGTTATCAAGAAATATATGCAAGAAAAACTAAGGTAAAGACTGAGGGTAAATAATTACCATCATGTCATACTTATCATATTTTTAATATTACGTCCACACTAACTAACTATGAAAGGTTGAGGTTGATAAACATAGTAAACATACAACTACTTAGTACAAATCATTACATTTAGGGGGTTGAGATGGAGCTTCTGCCTGACAATATTGGTCACAAAAAAGTATAAAATAAAAGCTTTTTATCAAAAAATATCAACCAACGAAAACTGAAAAGCATAAAATAATTAACTTTTGTAAGTCAACCTTAATAAAATCATTAGTTTACAAACGATTGGTAGAAGGTACTATAGGAATATTTTCGGAAATATTTTGAGATTTTATTCAATTTTATTAACCAAGTTCATAAATTAATCTAAATGTGCCTGTCTAAATGATTTTGAGTCGGCGCCAATCATAATCAAAATAAATAAATAATCATCCATGGAACAAACATCTACCTACTACTGTCCTGGATGGAAAGAAATCTCCAGTTAGTTTAACAAGCGTGGTGAGTATGAATATACTCTCCGTTAGGGAGATGATAGTGGACAATAAGGAGGCGCCTCGCGCGCTGTTTCCCTAATTTGTGTGTAAAGTATGGTAATAAATACGCTTGATTGGCGCCGACTCAAAATCATTTAGACAGGCACATTTAGATTAATTTATGAACTTGGTTAATAAAATTGAATAAAATCTCAAAATATTTCCGAAAATATTCCTATAGTACCTTCTACCAATCGTTTGTAAACTAATGATTTTATTAAGGTTGACTTACAAAAGTTAATTATTTTATGCTTTTCAGTTTTCGTTGGTTGATATTTTTTGATAAAAAGCTTTTATTAATGCACCTGTTCGAATGTGAACGTGTTTTATTTGGATGATCTTGTTCATCTTTTTCGATCAAAAGCAAGTAGGTAGAGTCGTATTTTTTTCAATTAAGTAATTTATGTAAATTAATATATTTATAAGGCAAAACAATTCTGATAGCATGAATCCACTCTACAAGTTTATACAACTGCTCTAGGCCAAGATTAATACTAATAAAGACTATCTTATCAGAAACAATAAAAACACGTGTTGAATTTGTTCCTGTCACTTTGTATTAACAACCGTAAACCAATCCGTAGAAGCCACAAACAAAACAACTTTAGACATCCGAAACGATGCGCCTCGAGCCAGTATCAATTTACACTTTACATCCTAAGAAGACCCTCCACAATAGTGTTGTGCTTCACACTATTCTTATTTTAATCGAGCAAGTATCGAGGCAAAGTATCGCAGCCAGCCGTGCGGAAACCAGATAGTGACGGACCGCGGACGACGACGATACCCACTCTACCGAGAAAATCTATTCATATTTTTCAATTTTTACCCAATTTTCGCCAAAGGTCGGCGAAAACACCTCAACCGAATAAAGATATGACTAACACTCTTTTGAATTCTTTAAAAGGTTAGAAAACTCGTTTACGATATACGCGAGTTTCGGAAAGTTGAAATTGGAATCAATCCATTGAAATTCAGTTTCAGACAAAAAGCTTTTCGACTTACGCGATCACGGCGCGTCAGTCAGAGTTTGACAGTTTAAAAATTTCTTCGCGCGCTCGGAAGCAATCGGGATCTCGATGTGACACTCGCTCGAATGCGCGGGAAAACGCGACGGGCGCGGGATGGATTCGAAAATTAAAATCTCGCGTTAGTTGCCAGTGGTGGCAGCGGTGACGGCTGCCGGCAGGGATGTTACCGATGTTGCCAGCCAGTTCGATTTCAGGCTTGTTCTAAATATGTCAACAGTTCTTTGTTATCGAGCGACATGCGCGGGAAATGAAAGTCGCGGGTAGACGAGTCCATTATCGACGGCATCGCATATAATATTGCACCGCGCATTGAACAAGCAAATTAACTGCCAATAGTTATATTCCAACCGTGACAGGGTTTACGGTTGCATAAAAAAGTTGTGCAATGTCTATAGTCCACCTGTATGATACCTAAAACTTGACTTTGTACTAGCTAGAATTAGAATGACAGGCAAAAAAGAAAAAACAATAGAACTCTATTCCCGAATTCAAAGTTGGAACGTCAAAAGAATCAAATTCAGAACAAGCAAAGGAGTTCGCATGACTGACGTATCATCGCGCTCCAGGCAGATATAGCTCGCGCCCCGGCGTTACCTGAATTGTACCTATACAGGATGTGAAGAGTTCGCTGAAGATATTTAAAAGGGAACCATGAACCAGGCCATGAACCGATACAAAAAATGGATCAAAATTTGTTCGAGCCAAATGTATTTCGCCTGGTGGGGTCCGAACAATTTTAGTAACTTATCCTTGCAGTGGGACATTAGGTACACAGGCTACATAAAATAATCCTTGGAGGAAGTGACTCAGTGACGCAGTTGAGTTGTAGTTTATGTTTGCCTGTTTTGTGTTTGTGTTTTAAATGTGCAATAAAGTGTTTTTACTTACTTACTTTTACTTACATTGTCATTATTCTCCCCTGATGTATTCTCAGTTTCTTTTACACCTTGTAGGTATATCTTTCACATGGTTTTTAGCAGTTTTAGGTAACTCTGTATAGCTGTATCTTTGTGCCTGCGTCGCTCTCTGTCAGTCGTCAGGCTAAGCCCGCTATGCCGCGGCTAAAAAGTTCCCGTCTGCTACATGTGATAGCGAATGGCAGCGAGTGAGTTGCCAGCTGTTGGAAAACTGACGTTTTATGCTCTGTAGAAGTCCTATGAGCGCATTCTATCAGCGTATTTTGCTTGGAAGAGCCAAATAATTTTTTCTCTACATTTTCAATATTTTTGGAGGAAGATTCTCATTTTCATGATATGGTTTACTTCTAGATATATTTTTTGTTTTTCAACATCCTGTGCCTAGATATAACTTTTACGTTGTTTTTTCCAACAGCCTGCAGGTATGGCTGTATCTTTGTGCCTGCGTCGCTCTCCATCACTCGTCAGGCTAAGCCCGCTATGCCGCGGCTAAAAAGTTCCCGTCTGCTACATGTGATAGCAATTACCTATATTTGGTTTCTTTTACACCCTGTAGGTAGACCTATCATTCACATGTATTATATATTTCTACTCTCTGCAGTTATAGCTGTATATTTGTGCCTGCGTCGCTCTCCGTCACTCGTATGGCTAAGCCCGCTATGCCGCGGCTAAAAGTTCCTACCTATACGGGGTGTTAGGGACGGTGTAACGAAAACTTTGCAGGCATGCTCAGACCATGAAACTGAACAACTTTTACTATGGAGCCAATGGTGGGAAACGAAAAAAAATTTCCGGTCTCCCATACAAAGTCAGTCAGCCGATCGTGAATTTTGTATGGGAGGTCGGAAATTTTTTTTCGTTTCCCACCATTGGCTCCATAGTAAGTTGTTCAGTTTCATGGTCTGAGCACGCCTGCAAAGTTTTCGTTACACCGTCCCTAACACCCTGTATTTAGTTTCTTTTACACCCTGTAGGCATAGGTACCAGTCGCAAGTTTTTATTTTTCCGTCTGTTACATGTGATAGCGAATACATATAGTTAGTTTGTTTCACACCCTATAGGTACAGCTATCATTCACATGTTTTTTATTTTCAACTTTCTGTAGTTATAGCTGTATGCCTGTATCTGTGTACCTGCGTCGCTGTCCGTCAGTCGTCCGTCAGGCTAAGCCCGCTATGCCGCGGCTAAAAAGTTCCCGGCTGCTACATGTGATAGCGATACCTATATTTAGTTACTTTTACACCCTGTAGGTATAGGTATCATTCACATGTTTTTTTTTTCATCCTTCTGTAGTTAGGCTGTATCTTTGTGCCTGCGTCACTCGTCAGGGTAATCCCGCTATGCCGCCGCGGCTAAAAAGTTCCCGTCTGCTATATGTGATAGCGAATAGCAGCGAGTGAGTTGCCAGCTGTTGGAAACTGACGTTTAATGCTCTGACTGCTCTGTAGACGTTCTATGAGTGGATTTAAAAGTCTCAACACAAGTGCGTGTCATTCAATCGCGTTTTTCTTTTTTGTGAATTGATATCTAAGATTTTCCGCGCAAGGTGGCACAAATTCATTTGTGCATACGTAATTACGTACCTATAACAAAGATTTTTTAGGAGAGGGACTTTAATAAACTCTGCATTTGTAGTATGGCAAAAGGTCCCTACAACGTTTGATAGTTATCTTGTCCGATCAGTGAACGTAGTATATCGCCAGCACAGCAACCTACACTTCTCATCAGAAAAATCGAGACACTTTCGTTTGTATTATTAAACAAAAAACGAAGTCTATGAAAATTTCATTTGGATTTAGAGAATTTACTTTAAAAACAGTATCTTTCATATCAGGAATTAATTTCTAAATTATGCACATTTCTATAATAATGTGAACTGTACAAAACTGCAATATGTCTCGATTTTTTTAAGTGGATTATAGTTAAGGTTTTAACTTATACCGGGTTTTCTTAACGTTTCTATTCAAATCCAGTATAATTTATTTTTTTAGTCTTTGGGTATGCTGATTTGTGCTGGCGATTACCAAAATAGTATTTATCAAAGCTGTGTAAGAGCAAAGGCTGTGCTATCGCGACACAAAGGTGTTTTTGACGATTGAACACGCATAATGTCGGCGGATAACGGATAGCGTCGTGTGGACAGGTGACATCGATACAGTTTTATTTATTACGATCTTTCTGGCCTTCTTTTTACAAGAAAAGCACATAGCAGACAGATATAATTTTTCGGCTTTACAAAACAGTTTCAAGGGCCTGTGTTTTATCGCGTTTTTCAGGACAGGGCCTAAGGCGCCATGAAATATGACAACATTGCACTTCAAATATTTAATGGCATATTCAATCATGAAGTTATATCATACTTTTATCTGTTGTCATATTATTTACCTATTTCGATTTTTTTTATACTTTCAAGAACGTATTTTTCCGCACCACATTTCACAACAACCGCGCACAATTCCGCACAAAATTGTAAAAATAAAACTTATCAACGAACGACAGCAAACAGTAGCCAAGTGAAATTATCGTTGCAGATAGTGAAACCTCGATATGATCGCGAATATGCAAGATCGTTATCGGCGCGGGTAATCCGCCGTGTCCGACGATAAGGGAATCGTAAAAATCGCGGTTGATCGAATAGTTTTATCGGTTTATCGTTTTACTGTTTATCGTTTCGCCGATAGCGCAGTACGCCGCCTGCAGTTACCGCGTTACGCCGCGCGCGCCTAGCGGGATTCGCGTGAAAATTTTCTACCTGTGATTTGGAAGGAATTTTTGTACTTGGACTGTTGTTACGCTAAAGAATATAGAGTTTGAGTTGAGGTATGTTGTTCCATTGCATATGTTTTATTAATAAGGTAATAGCTATATGAAAGGATTGATAAAAAATTAATAAGTTAAAGCAGCGAAAGCGAAAGTGTTACTTTAAAAAACTTGGGTATCTGGTATATCACTTTATGAATTGTAAAGACATCGGTAAAAAGTAGACCACACTTCGGTGCAGCAGACGTAAGTTTTGGACATCACTAATCATTACTGGATTGTATGAATTTCTAGCTATTGTCTTCTCTCGAATTTATGCACAAAAATTCTATATTCAAAATATTTTCTATTGCAAGATTTCGAAATTCGAAAATATTTCTATTAAAAACAAATGGCACAGTCGGTGGCGCGTTATCGTGCCGCGTATTTGTATGCAACGTTTTATCTGCATCGTGAAATTGTTTCAGAAGCGATAGATAATACGGGCCTTATCGCCGCCAGTTCCAATGTTGTGGACAATGTTTCAAACTTTTGCTTAGATAGTTCTGTTTTTTGGTTTCTTTATGTACAAATAGAATTGAAGTCATATTTCTTCCACAAATAATTTTAATTTTCAGCGTAGGTACTGAAATAAAAAGAAATACTACGTAGGTAAGTATAGCAACCTGAAACTAAGGAGGGTGATGAGATGACTACGATGAGGTACCTGTTTCTACCAAGTTCATCAAAGTTTCACACAAATTTTGTACATTATTTAAAACTATACCGTAAAGGAGTATAGGACACTGAGTGAACATTTCCAATAGTTTAAAGAAAAATTAGAAAACCAATCAAAACTGTCATAAAAGCCAGCATTGGACCAACTATAACCAACTTTGGCTCAACTGCTTCTACCACCATGTTTTTCAGAACGCACCCGCAGCGCCGCATATCTACCTATTTTCAATTTTCGCGTGCTTTTCGATAAACGCCATCTTATCTTTCCCATGCAACCTGCTATCGCTATGCACAGTCTAACTAACCCATCAAAATTATGACAAACATTAACAAAAACATAGTCCAACTATCACCACCACACTACCGCCATATTTTCTGCCGCATTTTTTCGATTTTCGCGCGCTTTGCGATAAGCGCACTTCTTATCTTTCCCATGCTGCTGCCATGCAAAGGTTATGTTTAATTTTTAATCGGAAACCGTAAAACCTAGGCAATGCAATATTTTACAGATAACGGCTCCGATAACTGCGTACTTTCAGAAGGAATTCGAAAATTGCATAACTTAATGCCTATAAAGCAGGTACAGTTGCTTGCAGAGTTAGGTACCTCACCCACCCACAGGACAGGGAGGTTACTCAGCATTTGACATATAACAAAGACATTATAAACAAACCAATTTTGAAAACATAGGTATTTCATTGTGTGAGGAGGTAAGTATGGCAATCCCCTCAAAAAGGGGGAGGCTAATGTCCAGCAGTGGACAGCCACTTTTTTTTACAGACAGCATTTTTTTACCATGTGTGTCATTCATCATCATTCATTACATTAGTCAGTCAATATAAAATGATGAAGTCGTTTTTTGTTTTTCTCTCGTGTCGTGGAATTCGATCACTCCTCCTAAACCACGCAGCGGATCTTGATGCGGTTTTTGTGATAGAGCGATCTAATAAAAAGCTTTACCTATATATTAGTATTACACATTTACATATTAGCCGTGTGGTGCCGGCAGTGTAGAATAGTCTTCCCGTGGGGTCGTAAGAGGCGACTGAGGGATAAACCCAACCCAAACAGCCAGGGCCAACCGTATGGTTGCGGTTCATCCACCGCAAAAGCATTCCCAAGGAGGGTTGATGTCTGGTAGGCGACCAGTCGTAAATTAAAGCCAAATCCTTTGCAATACGATTTTGTGTTCAACAAAACGTGTCGCGCCGACCCCAAGTAAGTAATTGGGATAAGGGCAGGAAGATGATGATGACATGCTGGGGAAATGAGCTGCAGCAGGTAAAACCGCTAACAGGCCACTAGTCGTGAATGATTTTCATTCATGATCATGATTCACTTAATTGCAAAGGAAAATTTTCATAAAAACACATTATCAGCCACGATGTTCGTTTTATCATACAAATAAATTACATTAATCATTTTATCTTATTTCAATGCTATCTAGATGTCAAAGATATGATTAAAATATCTGATAATAGAAATACACCTTGTAATCTACCTAGATAGGCTACCTTAAAACATTTGCAACAAGGTGTAATTTTGGTTATCAATTGATAACAGTGATATATTTTGTAAAGACATGTGTAAAAGTGATTGTTGATTATGTATTATCATTGTTATCAGTGTGTTAATGATAAAATATGTTGGTGAATTATTTTGTCATGAATTAGGTTTTAAAATTATAAAGCAGTATCTAATGCTGTAAAATTTATTCTAATAAATATTATTAATTAGTACGCCCCGCGCGCCGTTTCTCTAATTTGTGATAATAGTATTATATAAGTTATATTTATATTATTAGGTATTATCATAATATAACTTTTACATACCTAATTTGCTTTAGTTTGCTAATAATATAAATATAACTTTTACATACCTAATTTGCTTTAGTTTAGTTAATGTTTAATACTAAAGCGAGATTGCATAAAATACATAGAAGATACAAAGGGGATTACTAAATCATCTCTGCAAAAAATGAAAACCTTAGAGTACACGGATGAACTATATTCTTTTTAAAGAGTTAGGAACAAGATGACTTTACATACATACTTAAAAAAAAAACAATTCGTCGAACATAAAGTAGAAACAAGGTAGGTGAGTAGAGGTGATGCTTTAATTTAAATGGTAAGTACGTGAAATAAATAGTTTCGTCTGTTTTTTTCTCTTTTACCTACATCCACACGTTAGTTCACTGTTAAAACATATAAACTAACCTAAAATACATACCTGAATCGAGATAAGAATGCGTCGATACAGATTTTTCGATCATAAAACATTGATTCTAATCTAAATCTTTGTTTATACACCGAAGGAATCCTAATGGCATTTTCTAGTGGGTTCTAAATGGTCAATTTGTGACTTTTGATGTTCTATCACACCAGCTTACCCAAATATTTCACTGGCAATCGATTTGGAAATCGATTTTCGGTATTCGAGAAGCGTTTTCATCGATTTGGACTACTCCCGTTACGCTTTTGAAAAGACCGACTTGATTTGTGGAATATCGATCAGTTCTGATTAAATAATTTTATTTGTTACTTTTCATAATTTATAGGAATTTAATGGGGTATTAAGATCTTTATCGTAACGGTTTAAAGGCGACGCCTACGATTGAATCCTAATCCAAGAAAATTGGTTAAATAACTTGATTCAGTATACCAGACTGAGATAGGTACCTACCTGCCTTTACTTTGAGTTATGATTTTGTTAATAATAATAATAATAATTTCAATTCGCTAGACGACGACATACAAACTTCTAAACTCGCTGCTACTTCAGTCTGCCCGCGACCATGACTGATTGATGAAACTCAATCGAAACGTCGGGTTCCCAGGTAAATCGCCTATTTACCTATAAACTATCGCGATAAGACCCGTTAAGTAACTAGTAAGTATGTGTGAAAGTAATCGCGAGTGCTTAAAAAGTTTATAGACGACATACAAAGTTTTTTTTTCTTATTATCGTTATCATAGACCAGGAAACGCCAAAGAGCAGACGCGTGCGCGACCCTCTCGTGTACTACAACATTGTAATGTAAAGCATACTTCACACTGAAACACTTCCGGGAAATATTGCAGCGATTAGCGGCTCAGGTGGAGACGCGTGACCGATTATTATCAATATTGGCCTCCCAGGGAGCTCATTAAAATTAAAACAGAATTCTCACTTAATATAGGTACGTAAAACCATACAACTATGGTCCTAGCTTGCAACTATGGTCCAAACAAACTTGTAAATCTTTTTTATTTAACTCCTTCTGTGTGGGGCGTACTATATAGGACCCCTAATATGTGGTTGACACTGACTTAACAACTGTCACCACACAAGAGATAAACGTACGTAACATGTACTTTAAATGCAGGTTTGTTTGGATCATAGTTGCCAGCTAGGATCATCATAGTGTATGGTTTTACCACTATTTAATAATTACGTCAAACTCATTCATTCAACAATTCCTAATTAGAATTAATTAGGTATTGTCTTTATGATAAAAGATAACTGAATAAATAAGTATGACAACTAGGCTGTTTTGTATTTACGATATTCACAACTCAACTACAGGTTTGCAGTAATAAAATTTTAACTTAACAAAATTAAACTTAGAAGTAACAAAATTAACATTATTATTGTTATTTATTATCTAAAGCTTTGGTTAAAAGATTTAAACGTACCTGTATTAAGATATTAAGAATAATAAATGTTTTCTTTTCAGGTAAGTTCGGCACACACTTCAGACGACATTCATCATTATTATCTGTCGCACATTAATGTGAGTACGTATGTTTGTGCACATTAGCACTCGATGAGCTACCGAAGATGTATTGAGGGTAATTTTGCCTGAAAATATGTTGCTAATGTAAAAATATAAGGGCTTTATCTGCGAATTGAAAAGAAATCGATTTTTATTCATGAGAACATAAATATTATCCTAATATCTCAAGCGTAAAAGATATTTTCTCAAACATGCTAGGAAATATGTCAATTTCTTTCAAAAAAACAATCCAGAAAGTTTGACATTGTCTGTGATTTTGTAATTTCTGAACGATTTCTTTTTTACACACCAGCAATGAATTCCAATACAACTTTTCTGGCGCGATATCGAAATCGTTCAGAAATTACAAAATAAAAAAGAATAACTCCAAATCCACATCTTGACTTAGTAATCAGTAAATAGTAGTTTTTATAACAAGGGAATAAAGTAATATATTTAGGGCGAGGGCGCTATTTTGAATCATGAGCGGAACGAGGGATTCTAGAGTAAAATCCCGAGCGTAGCGAGGGATTTTAAAGTAGAATCGTGAGTGAAGCGAGGGATTCAATGTAAGTCGCCCGAGAATAAATAACTTTATACCCGAGTGATACATACTACTTTTCATCCCCCTCTATGAGAAAAACAATAAATACTTACTTAATCTACGAATATTGCTTGCTATTGTCCATTATTTTACAATATATCATATAAATTGCGTTATAAATATCCAATATTTACAAAAACATTATCACTCATTTCATTTCATATTATTGCAATATAATTGGGAATGTATATTGTTGTTGCCCATTGCTGACCAGTTATCGCGCCAAAAGAAAAATAAAATTTGACACATTACTTTTTAATTTCAATTTTTGCTAGGAATTAGGTCTTTTATGAGCTACATACTAGGTGTAAAATACTCAATAAAATAACAGATAACAGGTAGTGTTGCAGAGAAAAAACCTATCTGTAGTAAATTTTCGATTGATTGGCTGCAAATATTTGTGTTCCAAATTCAAATGAATTTTAATCCCTTGGGATTAAATAACCTATTTTAATCCCACTTAAGTGCGACTAAAGCGTAGTTTTTTGAATAGAGGGGATGAAAACAACTTTTTATATCAAATTACTATAAAATAATAGTAGGTTGTTGACGAGGACGGGAAATAAGACTTTGACTGACGAGTAGAGTTTGAAGTCCGAGCCGCAGGCGAGGACTTTAAAAATACGAGTCTGGCAAAGTCATTTTCCCCGAGGCTTACATAGTGCTTTTCTCAAAAAAATGCTAGGAAATTATAAAGATTTTAATTTATTTTATAGTAATTTGATATAAAAAGTTGTTTTACTGATTACTAAGTCAAGATGTGGATTAGGAGTATTCTTTTTTTATTTTGTAATTTCTGAACGATTTCGATATCGCGCCAGAAAAGTTGTATTGGAATCCATTGCTGGTGTGTAAAAAAGAAATCGTTCAGAAATTACAAAATCACAGACAATGTCAAACTTTCTGGATTGTTTTCTTGAAAGAAATTGTCATATTTCCTAGCATGTTTGAGAAAATTAATATCTTTATAATTTCCTAGCATTTTTTTGAGAAAAGCACTATGTAAGCCTCGGGGAAAATGACTTTGCCAGACTCGTATTTTTAAAGTCCTCGCCTGCGGCTCGGACTTCAAACTCTACTCGTCAGTCAACGTCTTATTTTTCCATCCTCGTCAACAACCTACTATTGAGAGTATGTGTAGAGTTGCTAAATGAATCATTGATCAAACCACTCTGAATCACACTCAAAAAGGGAACAGTTTTCACTCGCTATAAGTAAATTTCAACCACCGAACGCTCCAATTTTATTATCAGCCAGTAACAAAGGGCCCACATATCACCGAAAAAAAAGCTTCCGATAAGGCCCCCCACAGACGGTGCGACCGAGACAAATCTGCACAATTACTTGAGCACTAATGACGACGGACTGATACCGTGCGATTTATTGTCGGCCCGTCTATGCCGGGTTTTTTATATACATTTTCATATTCACTGATAGCCGGAAAAAGGATTCCCGCGTAAAGGTTTTTTGATTGCACTAGCAAGGCTAGATTTGTAGAGTTTTTGCTATCGGTTTTTTTAGCACTAGGATCCTATATGGTTTGACATATCTTATGTAGATTTATTTTGTCATCTCATCATTCACAAGGAACGCTGCTGCCAATTCCCTGAACTTCACTTTGGATCGCCATTTACAACAGCCACTTATCTCTCTATATGTGTTATCAATTTCGGTTGTTATACAAGTCATAGCTAGTCACAAAATTGCACCTTTTAAGATCTAAAATAATATTCTTAAAACAAATACGTCTTCGTGAAGCAATACACACATTTCACCACTATCTCAAAAAAAACATCGGCACACCTCAACAAAGAGCAATTTAAAAACAAACTGCAGAAAAAATAACTTCTCAACTGCCGTTTCTTCGTCCCATCTGACTGTAGTCCATCAGTGCTGCTTGTAGGGCCCGGGGGCACAAAACTCCGGCTAAACTCCGGTTAATGTATTAACCTCGTTTAAGCTGACTTATCGCCCGACAATTTATCCGGGCGCAGAAAAAGCTAATGCAAAAAAGTTTGAGCGAAGTCTGCTCTGTGCGACACGGGAGATATGGGTGTACACGGGGTGGTTTAAATTGTAGAGTAATTTTGCTAGGTACGTGGTATTTTTAAAACATTAAGGGCCTTACCACAAAAAAGTTAGACCAGCGTTGTACGCGTGTCAAGCGTTTTTTTGTATGAAGTTTTATTTTAAACATGCGTTCGACACTGGTCTAACTTTTTTGTGGTAAGGCGCTAATTTTTCATTAACAATATGAAAGAGATTTTTTTTTATTGAGTGGCACATAATTAATTTGATGGGTAGGTTAGGTAGATAAGACAATCAGTAGTATCTAGAGCAGGTATCTTACGACACCATTAACGAATACTGAGAGAGACTACCTACCTACCTAAATCTTTCGTTGCTGTATTCTTCAATTTCACAAAAAACTAACTATTTTATCCATTAATAAATGTTTCGAACAAAAAAAAAACTGAAATTGATCTCCTTCTTATATAATTTCATTTGCTGCCTATTGAAAAATTCTTCGAAAAAAAGCTCACCCCCGAAAAAGATTACACACGCCGTCAAATCAACTTCCCAGAGAGCAATTACCAAAGTTGGCTTGACAAATATCTCGTAACAAATACTGGGTTTTATCTCGCGGCCCAGGGCGGCCCTTGCCCGCCGTACACAATTTTTCAGCCGGCGATATAACCACAGAGTCTTTAAAAGTTTATCGCGAAAGTTTGAGCACCTCACGGATGATGTATCCGACGGCATTCGTCTTCGTTCGGCTAATCGTGGTTAGATGAATCGTGTTGGTGGAACTTGGCGTCTTTTTTTGCGTCGGTATCTATGTGGACGATATTTTGTGACCTATTTCTTTTTCTGTGTTTTAAAGCGCTTTGTCATGGACATGGGCCCTAGCCACCTACTTAGTTACTTCAAATACGTTCGACAAATCAAATTAAACTACTTATACCTTTATAAAAATAGTTTCTTGTGCCTAATTTTGACGCAAAAATAATAACATAAAGTTTTAATATTCCATTCCGTCTTACCACGTATTAAAATACTTTCAGACAAAACGCACTTCCTACATAAAAAAAGTGAAAAGTTTGTACTTACTATTCGCAGTAAAGTCTCGCCTACTATCACTATGCTACGCATTACAAGCTAATTAACCACTTTTCTTTATAATCTTGTTGCAATGCTAACTAATTATTAAAATGTAATCAATTAATGTACATACATAAACCCATCGTTTCTTCAAGCAATTTTCATCAACATTCAAGAAAATAGAGCTGTAGATAATTTTACCGATAAATAGTATTTTTTATACCAATCTATTGTAACTAGGGTGTTCAATCGACTGTATCGATAAATGTATTACAATGTCCGTTAAGTTATATCCGTTCAATAATGTACCTAGTATCAGGTAAAAGAGCTTTTGATGTGTTTTTTATTCATTTCAGCACTGGATATTATAATGAAAGTAGGTAAAAGTATGAGCATGTGAAAGATAATGGTTATTAAATTTTGCGTTTCGAGTTAAGTATTTGTTCGGTCTGTAGAGACCAACTTATTCTGTTTTTTTTTCATATACATAGACTAAGAAAAATCAGCACAAGATGATCCCTTAAATGGGAAGGTTAAGTGTTGGGTTAGCGATCAAATCTTCTTAACCATGTCCTTAAGATTAAAAATCTCATTTTCCAAGGAAGGTAGGTCCAAACTAGAAAATAACAAATGATTTTACAGGTCAAAAATCTGTAGCCGAAGTTATTAACTGCATTAGGCTTACTATGGTCACCCTCTTCGCTACGGTTGTCTTAGCTAATCTTAAGGAATTAACATCGGATCTGATTATAATATAGAAGGTATTTTCTACAAATTCATTCAATGCTTTCAAGGTTATTAAAAATATGATACCTATCAACAATTTTTGCGCTAGTTGTCATATTTTTTAAAATCTGAATAGCCGTGATGCTTTCAGTTTATACGCAGGTGTTTTCTGTTATGATGACTCAACTATGCCTAAATGCCTGTATCAAATTAGACCTTAAAATATAAATCCAAAAATCCGTAAAAAGGATATAATCAAATCTAGGCCCCCCTTTATCTCTCTAACTCGGTAACGGCTAAGAATCTCATGAAATGTAAACATAGTACGGTCAGTTTTGAGCAAAAGTGCTCTAGAAACGGATTTTTATTTGTAATTCCTCTAAATACCTACGATTGGTATCGTTGGATTCCTTGTGATGTCCACAACACGAAACTGTCGGTCGTAGAGTGCAAAAGTGGGGATAGAGGGTGGGGGGGGGGAATCAAAGATGGCGGAAAAGCAATTCGGTTTTTACGCTATAACTCGACATATACTGAACCAATTTTAAAAATAATAGTTGCGTTTTAAAGGCAATAAACTGTTGTATGTTTCGTCCATAGACATATAATACTTGGTCATTATAGTTTATGAGTTATCTTCTTAATTAAAGCCTTGCAGTAAATACTCTAGTTTTTAAGTACGGATTGTTCGAAAACTAGTAGCTTTTCGAAAAAAATTGCCGAGTAATAAATTATAGAATAGACATTTAGCTATTCAAAAATGTAAGTATAATTAAACTGGGCCCTCAAACCACTAAGATATACCTATTCGCGTCAACCGAGTGGTGTCGTCGCGTACAGATGCGCTTGCTATTGACGCTGCTGTCAATATTATTATTATTTATTAATCAAAATTACAGACATTATTATTACAGGATAAACCCAATGCAACAATGTATTTAGTTAATCTTATTATAGCTTAAGTAACAAATTGTGACTTCTATTAAATTCGTCAACGTACAACTATATATATCAGTTACTTTCGCAACTTCGTTTAGAATCCTTAATGCGGTATTTAATGGCGAATACTTTAGAATATTAGTTCTACTGGGAGGAATCAGAAAAGTATGGTTTCTTGGCCCTTGACGCAGTCGTGGATTTGGAATAGACCATAAAACATTTTCCAGTATCTGCGGATTATTTAAAATACCTCTAACCACCTTAAAAATATATACGACCACTGTCAGACTGTCTATACTTTCTACCAATATATTTATTAAATTTTTGTTTATATAACAGCAACATTCTGTAAAAAAACATGCCAAGTCTCGCTGGAGGTGCTTATCTGGGGGCACGGCAGTACCTATTGTATATTTTAAAATTTTTCGAAATCGATATGTTTACTATAAGATGATGTCTGTTACCTAATTACGCAATAGCTTAAGATGAAAGTTAAATGAAGTAGTCCTTGAATAAATCAATAACCGACTTGGCATCACATGGATCTCACAACTTTTTACAGTAGAAAGACTGAGAGGCGAGACTTGGTTCTTTTTACAAGTGAATGTTTTTGATGGGATTTATCTTTAAAATGTACCTAATGAAATCTAGACAAAGTCGTGCTAAGTCTAAGGTTCCAAGTGGCTTTAAAAAAGATGTAGTGAATTAAACTAGACTGAAAATTATAGATTAAGTAATATTGGTTATTTATTTATATTTAAAAGCATTGAACTATAATTTTAAAAATAAGTTTTATCACAATCTTAATTGAAAGACTCTTCAGAATTATATTGATTGAAAAATGAAACAGAATCAATATGGCAGACGCCCTTCATACAATTTAGCTGCTTTTTAACACAACTGCACTTCGCCGTCGCGCATTGGCATGACATTAATTGTATGTCTTTCATGGACAATTAGTCTAAGCGGGTACGGTCAAATATCACCCGGAAGCTGTTTTGCCGGCACAGTTGATGCCGCTTTGCTCAGTGATACTAGGGACCATTGTGAATGATTCCATTCGAGGAAATGAAAAATGAAAAATACTAGATACCTAATAATAAAACTACTTAATAATTGTACAAAAAATGTTTTAGGTTGATTTAATACAACAAATAAGAAAAAAAAATACAATTTTTCATTTATTTCAGCAATTAAAATTTGTTTTAAATTATGCTTTTTCTATAACGTTTTAATTATAGTCTAAAACATGTTTTAAACAATGTTTTAAAACACCGAATAAAAAACATCGTTTTATTTAGAACTGTTTAAAACACTGTTAAAAAAAACACATGTTTTAAACAAATTGTTTAAATCATGCCAACCCTGCCTCTCTCTACCGTAAAAAATGTGAGATTTTCGCAAATAAAATATTGACCCAGAGTACTGTTGTTCCAATAGGCCAAATTTGACAGCTTTCGAACCCATACTAAAAGATTTTTACAGCTAAATTTGTTATAGCAGACCTACAATAGAAGTGAGATTTCACAATTTCACTAGTAGAGAAATCATGGTAGATACCTATGGCAAATCCGCTTTTTACTCGACTTGCCGGGGGCACAACCATGCCCGCAGATTCAAAATGATCCAGCTCATCATTATCTAGCTTTGAGTATAAAAGCAATCATGAGAAGAATTGGATCTAAAACATTTTTGGAGGCGCACAAGCAGTTCTTACTAGGGTTTTCTACCCGGGTACCCGGGTCCGGGTATACCCGGGTATTTCAGACTTTTGGTACCCGGGTACAAAAGACTTGCGTACCCGGGTACTCGAGAAAGAGATAGATAGACTAATGTAATACAAACAAAAGAGTAAAAAGATTAAAGGATTAAGTTATATTTTCAAAAATATTATTTCTTTCTACAAATTGACTTCATATGTCTAGTTTCCTATACAAATTGACTTTATATATCTAACGTTCTGTAGTATATATTATTGAGAAAAAATATTTGTATTATGTTTTGTGAGTATTTTTATAGGCATGTAACAAATTTCCTCAAAACCTGCGCGTAGGATTTCAAGTTTCTTTCACCTTTAAAAAATTAGGTTATTTATCCTGGAAATGTATAGGATTGATAATGATATGATATTTTTTAACACGGCGATATATCTTACTCCCATGTAAAAACTATTAGAAGCGAATGTAAATGAAAGTAATGCAAAGTGAGACTAATTGAAGTATTTATTGTATACCTGTTTTGTTTGTCTTATGTTACTAAATTATTATCACTCTGAACCGGAACGTTAGGTATAATAATTAACTTTAAATAGAGTTACCTTTTTAATCTTTGTTTCTCAATTTCCAACCCATTTTTGCCTTAAAAAGGTAATACCCGGGTACCCGGGTATACCCGGGTATTTAAAAAAACCGTACCCGATACCCGGGTATCAAAATTAGTCGGGTATTCGAAAACCCTAGTTCTTACTATCCAACTGCAGTTTCCAATGATCTACTTTCTATTGCAAAATATACATTAAATCTTATTATTTTCGAAATTCCTTTCCTGACGTTAGTTTTTAGGATATGATGGATCATTTGGCATACTTTTAACGAACTTTATGTCAGCCGTTTTGTACCTACTGGACCTCAAACTTGGCATGTTTTGACTACTTTTGAAAATGTAACGAGATTTTTTTCTAAAATGGCAACTGAAATGTATTACAACGATATATTTTTGAAATCGTCTCGTGTAGCGCTTTCATTTGATACCCCACACGATGGTTTCCAGAAGAATTATTTTTTTAGTGCCATACAAAAAAACGAAGGTCCCCCCCCACCCTCTATCCCCACTTTTGCACTCTACGACCGACAGTTCCGTGTTGTGGACATCACAAGGAATCCAACGATACCAATCGTAGGTATTTAGAGGAATTACAAATGAAAATGTTCATAGTAGTTTGAAGGCAAACCGTACTAACAAGATGATACGTTTTTTGGATCAAAATCTTATATTAATCATCTTGAGGCGAAACGGGAATCACAATTTATGTTAAAAAGTATATTTTTGTGTTTTATTCTGAACAAAATTCCGGTTCCTTGATTCTGCTGACATCTGTGACACAAACATAAAGTAGGTACTAAGAGGAAATAAGGGTAAAATGGAGCAGTTTTTAGGACCCAGGATGCGTAACAACAACTACAGCGCAGACAATCTCCTGTGTATGCCGTGTGATGCCGGCTTAGAATAGCATCACCCCAATTCTACTCGTGGGTGTCGTAAAAAGCGACTAAGGGATACTCATCCAGGGAATGGGCAGCAGCGTTCCCTGTTAATGAACCATCATGCACTGCGCTCGCCAATCCGCCTGCCAAGCGTGGTGAGTATGGCAATACCCCCCGATAGGGGGAGGCCCATGTCCAGCAGTGGACTGTTGTGGCAGTTATGTTTTGTTAAGTTATAGCCGGGTTCGTACGTAAGACAAGCAACAAAAGCGACTACAACAACATTAATGATAGATTAATGATTAATGACATTTTTATGATTATATACTTGCACATTTTTATGATCTACATGACTTTATTAAATAAATAATAATAATAGGCAAGCTGCCACTGGCATTAGGTACAACGGCAAAAATATAACAGACCATGCCACAGGAACTGCATAGGGTGATACGAATTCGTATTTGGAAACGTCTTTCAACAATGTCTTTAAACTTCTGATCAGGGGTAGGTACCATTTTACCCCATCTACCCTGCAAGTATTACATACTCTTTGAAACTCTCATAGAGAATAAAACTTCTGCCATACTTCTGCATTTCCTCTTTTGCTATTGTCATCAAGTTGTCATTTGGCAAAAGTAAGTATACCCGCACAAGCGCAACGTACTCGCCGTACGCGCTGAATAATGCGGATGGCCTCGCACATCAAGCCGCAAGCACAGCCGCATCGAATAGAATTGGTGTTCCCAAGAGAGTACTTTCCTCCCAATTTAATGGGTAATTTTGCCGTATGTGTGTATTTTTCTGAAATTTATTTCAAATAACAATTGCTGTCATTTTACGCCAGAGGCACTTTCAAGCAGCCAACTATCGTAACTGCAGAACTTTCGCTGTGCACCACGCAGCTTCCCTTTGTTCCCATATGTCCAACTGATCACTTCTACAATAGAACAGGTCGGAATATTTTCTACGTTCTATGTTCTACGGTGGAACAAAACTTTTGAACATATTACAGGTCCCGCTGTTTCAACTTTTAAAATAATTATTGTTCAAGGAAGTAGAATGTGCAGAAAAGCAAAATGCCATTACGTCAATGTAGCAAAATGTAAAATTGCTAGAATGTAAACGTAACAAAATGTAAAGAAGAAGCAGAAAACATTTTGTCCCAATGTCTAAATGTTAAGGTAACAGAATGTCAATTGAATTTAAAAGGACGGAATCTCAAATATTAAAATGTCAAAAAAGCTTAAAATTAAAGTGGCAAATGTCAAATAAGTAAATTGTGAAAATGTCATTTGGTTATTCTTTAAGAGTGACATAGACTCCAAAAACTTCGAAACTTTCGAAAAGAAAAACTGGAACACGGACGGTGAACAGCAGACTTTACTGGGAGGTAATGTTAATGGGACAGTCTGGCAGCATTGACAAAAAATAAATCTTTTTAAATGATTACACTGTCCGCGTGCGCTGATGACGTCATCAGCATTATAATCTATGATTAGCACTGGCTGGGGAATCCGTTCGGTTAGGCGCGTGCGGCTCGGCAATATTTTCGAGGTTCCACAGATTTCATACAAAGAATCCAAAATTCGGCGAGTGCGTTGTGGGTGTGCGGGTATAAATACTTTCACCTTGTAACGATACATTGACACTCTTGTGGCAATGTTCATTACGTCACAAATAATTTGAGTAAAAGAAAGACAGGAAACTATTCATTATGTCTACATCATCAATAATAGATTAAATATAAATATTAATTGAAGGATGAATAAGAGGGTTATCTTTGGTCAAATAGAAAAAGTTAAATCACTCTTGACATTGGCAAAACTTTGAAAAAAATTAAATGCCAAAATAAATTAAGAGAAAATTATAACAGATGGGAACCGTCGGATTTGCATGAAAATATGATCTGTATTACTATGTGCATAATGCTCAAAATTGCTTAACAGTTTTGTAGAGCATTCCAAGGTCATCTAAGTGCACGTGTACCGAGACAATCTCAAGGGCGTTTGAAACAAATATTTTGAAGGGCGATTCAAGGTCAAGCTATTATAGAATTTCTCAAGGCCATCTAAGTGCACGTGTACCGAGACATTTAGTTACATACATTGTGAAGGGCGATTCAAGGTCAAGCTATGATAGATTTTCTCAAGGCCGTCTGAGTGCACATGCACTGAGACCATTTCAATGATAAAGAGCGTTCCAAGGTCACGCGACTATTGAGATTTTCAAGGCCATCTGAGTGCAGATGCACTAAGAACTATCTAGGTCGGTTTAAAGTAGGTAGGTAAGGCATCTCAAGGGCATGTCAATGTCACGCGATTGCAATACGATTCAAGGTCGTGGATCGGGTTCAAAGTCCGAATTGTACTGAGAGGCATGTCAAGGACGTTTAGTTGCAAATATTTTGAGGGGCATTTCAAGGTCATTGGGACTTGTATGTCTCAAGGTCATTGAGTTTGGTTCAAAACTTAGTGCTAATAGTTTCAAGGGCAACTCAAGGTCGTCTTCAAGGCCATATTTGGATTTGGAACGGAAAAATAGTATATAAGCCATACAAACCTGGTACGCAGGATCCATTCAGCATTGAGCTGCCGTCGCATACACACTCTACTCGTCTTAGAGTACAGGTAGTTTTCTGGGATTTGTTTTGCATTGGGTTTTATTATTTTGGAAGACATGATAGATGTTGCGATAGCAATCTCAACACTATCAATTTCATGTTGTAAATTCAATAAATTTAGAGTCTAATTCATATTACCTAGTCTTTGACTTTTACTTGTAAAAAGGTTTAACCCTGAAGTGGGTCTGACATTTTTATAGTAAATTCCTTATAATTTTTCTTGTCATAAGTTTCTATTGGGGTTCTACCGGCAGTGTGTATGTCATTATATTTCTATTCGAATGTCTTTATCTCTGATCAGCGTATAACGGTGTCAATTGATTAGAGAAACTGGCATTTTGATAGCCCCCATCTTCGATCCTGATTCTTGAGCGGGAACAGGAGGCCTTGTTTACGGAAGGCTTACAGCTCTTGACTTAGATATTTCAGTGCGCTCGGAAGGAGGTTACGATAGCGATAAGATATTCGCTACGTTGAACCTGCGGTGGCTCTGCTTAGTAAAGCGGCCCATCCCCTTCAGCGGCTCATTGAGATTTTTGAGATCAATCTTTGCACAACCGAGATTACCTCTGTTCCATCCCCATCGAATCAACCTTCGGGTTAACCGGAACATGTAATTCTCAACCGCTAGATTCCTCCGGAGTCTTACAGCGGGGTCAACATAGGTGATAGGACGAGTCTTGGGTGACGCCAAGCAATAGGGAATTTAATCTAGGGATGGAAGTTCTGGAGCTGCGGAGCTTTCATCAACCACAACACACACACTACACGATTAAATGTAAATGAGGCTCTCGCCCAGCTTTGTATCTTCACAGTAGATTAGGGCTTAAAACATGAATAGGCGCGATTTAGCTTGTTAGGATTTATCAGTAGGGAGGGACAACTCACTACTTAGGTTGTGTATAATCTGGTAGTGAGCAGCTTAGGTTTTTGACTAAATTTTATTTCAAATTTTAAACTTTTAATAATGGGGTTGAATATTTGGAACCTTTTTAAATTCATTTGATTTTCATTTTAAGGAAACAAAATAATAATGGTTTCTTGTCTTTCTAGAATATTGAAGATGTTTATTATCAGCCTTCTAGATTCATTCAATTAAATTTTGAAATTTTTTAACAAAACAGATGGCTTGTTTAGTTTCTTGTAAGTAAACAAATAGAAGTTTCTTACTTGATTGTGATGAGGAAGTTAGTCTTATTTTGGCCAAGCAATGCCGTGCCTAGATGAAGTTCTCTACCTAAAATGGGACGAGTCTTTGTCATACAGTGGGTTAAAATCTCCATTACCTGAATAAAGTCATTTATGGTAAAAGAAAAACCATATTGTTTTACAATTTAAATATACACAGTTTTTGGTAAAATTTATGCCAAACTATTTTACAGTTGAATAATATAACTGGAAGGTTGAAAATAAATGCAAGAATACTTACACTGCTGAAGGAAAATTATTAATTCAGTAGAGTTTGTTTTGAGTACTTAACTTAATACCTACCTAAAAGTTTAATGGGATTTGAGTTCTAGTACTTTGACGTTGACGGACTTATCAGTTTGTTTTCCCTAAATAGAGTCTGTAGAGTCAATTGTGTTACAAGTAAATAATAATTAAATAATAAAAAAGGAAGTTATCCATTTCACTTGGCTACAATTTAGAATCATTTGCTATTCTCAAAGTACCTTCAACAGTAAACTTGCTGCCATTGACCATAATATGACATGGAAATAAAATAATTACAAAGCTGCATTTCTTATAAACTATATATATTTATATACACTAACGCCCTCTTTTAGTTTTGAGTTGCATAAAGAAGGTGCTTTTAAATGTAAATTAGGAGCAAGAAATGGATATTGGCTGGACTCTTGACCAGTATGGAGACGAGAGAGACAAGGTTCGGAAGCTTAGTTTAGCAGCACAAAGAGGTATTACAATAAAGAGAAACCTCTATTTAAAATTTTATTACTAAGGTTCTGCGGAATAAGGAAAAATAACCTATTTCGAGCGGGGAGTCTTGGGCTGACCTTTTAAGCCAAACACCAAAATGCTGTATATTTATTTTATTGTCTGACAACTTGAACTCATATTCCCATTGATTTTTGATTTTATTAACTTATGACATGATATGTCATTATAAAACTTTTGTCCATTTAAGGGTTAATCAGAATGAAATTGATAGTAGAGAACAATTCAAAATTACCTAGTTATTGGGGATAGAGTTTGTTTATATAAATGCTTTCATTGTATGAGCAAGATGAATAAAATTCAATACAAATCTATCATCTTGTTCTCCATAGTAAGAATTTAAATTTAGCCATTTAAATTCAGACTTTGTATTCCTGTAGTAGAGGAAATCAAATAAGCATTCTTCTCTATGATAAATAGATCCTATTAGCGCAGAGTCTTCAGGTATAATAGAATAATTGAACCAACCTTTACTTATTTGTTTTTATAAAGGAAGTTTCTAAATAATTTTCATAAAGTTTCATGCTGAATTATAGTTTTGAATTCATAGAACAATTCAGTCATTAGTAAAGTATCTTTTGGGTTAGATAGACAACTGAATTAAACTACAATACAAAGAAACTATCATTATAGTTCAGTTTGAACAAAACTAGTTCTTACTTGCGGCTTCACTCATAGTAGTTTTATATTTTTCACATAAGAGAGATTTAATATTCATAGTTTAAATAACCTATTTCCCATCAGTCATGTTTTAAAAAGCTCATAGGAGAAATAAATTTAAAAACTTGAAATATTTTCATTTTTACAAACAAAATGACAAACATTTTGAACCTAATAATAGGAGTTTTTAGTAAATTTCTCAATATTCTTCTATCATCCAATTTTCTACTTATTTCCTAAAATTAAAGTAGACACAAATAGATTCTTTATTATAACAACTTCATAAAAGTAGGAAAGAATGATTTCTCTTCTTAGATATTTGATCTTTTAAAACAAACGGACTTACACTTTCTTTTCTATAAAGATTGATAAGCAAATTCACATAAAATTAGAACATTGAAGTATTTTTCTTTCAAGTAGCAAGTTCACGTTGTATTCATAGAATAGGTTTTCTTTCATGTCCACAAGGCTCGTACTAGAAGGTCGTTGAGGGTTCTAGGTATTCGCAGATCAATCTGTAAAGAAATATAATACATTTCATTGCAATACATCTGGACGTTAATATTGTTTTCATCTTGTATAACATAAGACTCTCTAATGGGAATTAGAGTTATTAGAGAAACAGAATCTTAGGGTTCTGTATGTAGAAGTTAAAATTAACTGATAGTATCATAATCTATTATTACTTTTTTTTTAGTACCAACCGGTTCCGAATGAAGTTGTAGTTCATATTTAGCGAAGGTTCAAATCTTGAGCATCATAGTATTATTGTTCTGCTAGGCTGGATAATCATGGTTTGATCTGAAAAGAAGAGATTTCATATTAGTGGTCGGTCTTACTTTCTTATAATAGACTTTATAGTTCACAAACCGAGCAAGATTTTATTATCTTAACTAAGATATTCGCCCAACTTGTAATATGGAATACACTAACAGTATTTTGGTTTTGTTTACATTGAAATAAATATCTATAAATTACCTTATATTTTGATTGTTGTTGAGAACGGAGTATTTGAGTGGTTTTGTATATGTAGTAAATTTCATTCTCCACAGAAAGTATTGGCTTGTTGCTGCAATAGAGTTCAATTTGCTTTGTAGTAGTTCAACACTCCAGCATAAATCTTTCTTGAAATCTGTAAAAGGCCACATTTTGTATGAGATCTTTAATGGGAAACTTTGAGTTCAAATCATAAAATAGCGAAAGAATGATGCTTGGGACTTAAGGTAGTTAACATCTAGATTGTATTTTAGCAAAAACAATAAAGGAAAAGGTTCTTTTGAAAGAGTTACATTGATATTTCTATAGTGAACCAATAGGCTGAGAATTTACATCAAACTTACCGGGACTTTTATTTTTATGTCTGTATCCGGAGAGCATTGGGTTAAAACACTATTAAAAATTATTATTTCAGCTCAATTAGGCTCTTAATAAATAAATTTAAGGAATAATCTTTGTTTTGGGCGGAATTTCGTTGAAGTTTGAGATTTCTTTCTTTTTTATGAATACTGTTCCAAAAGAATAGGCACGCGAATAAGTCCATGCTGCTTCATCTTTAATTTCTTTATTTTCTCTGCTCGAAAATTGGTTATAGGTATTTCTAGAGTTTATTTCCTTATTATCTAAATTATTTGTAGGTAATTGAGTGTTATCCTTTCAAATAAAAGATTGTAGTTTCATTTTAATTCTTTATTTTCGTATGCTTTCAACGTTTCTGAATTGGTTTAGTTTGAGTTGTCAAAGGTAGCGTTTTGTAGTGCTCATATCAAGTCGTAGATAAATTAGGTAAAACTACTTATGTAAACAGTTCTTTCAGGGTTATAGCGAAAACAACGTACGGGTCTCCACTAGATGAATCACGCTGGCCAAAAACAGATAAGATGTTAGGGTTCTTTAGGTTTTCGTTTTGGGCTTTTTCTTTTAGGTTCCTTTAGGTTTCTTTAGGGCTTTTAGGGACTTCATTTTGTAGGGTCCATCATCACCTTCATTAATAATAGGGGGTAGGCGGGTACAACCTTATAACTCTTATCAAAATACTTAGATAAGTTATGCCATTTTAGGTTAAGAATTATTTTGCATCGTTTCATCAGTTTACCGTTAGATAATTAAAGACTAAGTATGCCATCATGATCTAGATTGTGTAAGAAATACATTACTACGAGTTTAATAACTAGCCATTTCGATTTTCGAGGACAATTCGATGGGCCTAACCTTGTATGGGCAAATGATTATCACCTTTAAGATACCGTTGTTGATACGTTGATACTTGTCGATACGGATAAATTGTGTCAGATTGCCAGATGCAAAGATGCATGTAACCTACTAGTCGCCTCTTACGACATCCGCGGAAAAGATATGGGGTGATGCTGTTCTAAGCCAGTATCTTAAATTTTTACGGAAAATGATGCAACGTCTGCCGTGACTTTGACGAGCTTTTTGCGGTTATTTACGTTATTATGCCTTCCCCGTACGGGATAAAGGCGTGATATCTGTATGTATGTGTAAAACACGACGTAAACAAAACAATAAACTTTCCCTAACCTATCTTTCTCTATCTCTACCTATTTACTTACAATTTTGTCGTTCGCATTCACTCCTTAACAGATAACCATGACGGTAGAATAGATCGATAAACTAAGCAAATAACACTTATTTGTATTAAACAAAGAAAGTTAAGCTCAGCGCACACAGCTAGGGGATGGAAAACGGAATTTCATAATATTGTAGTTCGAGAGCCCAGGGGGTAACTGGCTATCTCATAAGGTACCACGATAGGCTAGGTTTGGATCGTTAACCAAGACTTAAACAAGTCGTATGACCCAGGTCTGCCAGAGCCAATCCTGCCGAAACATAAAAATAATCGATATTTTTCAGAGTAATTTTTTCGTAAAAAATATGTCATAAGGTACCACAATGAAAGTGCTGGCATCAGTTAACCATTGAAAAATTATGTAAAAAAAGCTTGGTCTGCCACTGCGCACCCTGCCGGAAGTGCTTGCCAGACCTCTCCAAAGATACCCTTCCGACACCCCTAAACTATCTCATCGGGTACCACGACGCGACCACCACAACATTATAGCCAAGATCACTCTGACAATAGATCACAAGGTCTGCCAGGCCTAAACTTGCCGCATCCTAGTGTTTCAGACATTTGAAGTTGTAGGTCCAGTGTATGAAAAATGACCTATATCTTTTTCCCCCCGTGTTTGAGTTTGATGGTGCTTCAATACGAAATGCTCTCCATAATAAGGAGCTTCGAGTCATATAGAACAGTTGGGTGGAGGGTTTCAGTATTGAACGCAATCCTGTCAAAAAGTTTGAAATGGAGGTTTGGTCTATGAAAACTGGCCTACATCTTATTCCCCCCAGGTTTGATTTTGATGGCGCCTTAATATGAAATGCTCTCCATAACTAGGAGCTTTGAGTCATTTAGCTCAGTGAGGAGGAGGGTCTCTGTATTGTACACACTCCTGTCAAAAAGTGTGAAATTGTAGGTAAAGTGTATGAAAATTGGCCTATATCTTTTCCCCCACTGGTTTGATTTTGATGGTGCCTTGGTATGAAATGCTCGTAATGATTAGGAGATTCGATTTGTATAGGTCAATTGGATAGAAGGTCTCTGTTCTGTGCACAATCCTCCTAAATATGAAAATATTCGATAACTTCTGCAGATTTTATCAGTTAAAATTGTCATATCATAAGGAACTCGAATAAAAGTGCTTGCATCAGCTTACCATTGACAAATTATGTTAAAGAAACTTGGTCTGCCACTGCGCACTCAGCCGGAAGTCCTTAGATGAGATAGGTTAGGGGTGTCGGAAGGGTATATTTGGAGGGGTCTCCCAAGGACTTCTAGCAGAGTGCGCAATGGCAGACCAAGTTTTCTTAACTCAATTTATCAATGGTAAGCTGATGCTGGCACTGTCATTCGGGTACCTTATGAAATTACAATGTTAACAGAAAAAATCTCAATCCTGCTAAACATGAAAATATTGAATATGTTCTGCAGATTTTTGCCGTTAATATTGTCATATCATAAGGTACCCGAATAAAAGTGCCGGCATCAGCTTACCATTGATGTATTGAGTTAAGAAAACTTGGTCTGCCATTGCGCACTCTGACGGAAGTCCTTGTCAGACCCCTCCGAATATGCACTTCCGACACCCCTAATCTATCTCACCCCTACCTAACCACTGGTTTGATTTTGATGGTGCCTTGATATGAAATGCTCGTAATGATTAGGAGATTCGATTTGTATAGGTCAATTGGATAGAAGGTCTCTGTTCTGTGCACAATCCTCCTAAATATGAAAATATTCGATAACTTCTGCAGATTTTATCAGTTAAAATTGTCATATCATAAGGAACTCGAATAAAAGTGCTTGCATCAGCTTACCATTGACAAATTATGTTAAAAAAACTTGGTCTGCCACTGCGCACTCTGCCGGAAGTCCTTAGATGAGATAGGTTAGGTGTCGGAAGTGCATATTCGGAGGTCTGACAAGGACTTCCGGCAGAGTGCGCAATGGCAGACCAAGTTTTCTTAACTCAATTTATCAATGGTAAGCTGATGCCGGCGCTTTTATTCGGGTACCTTATGATATGACAATATTAACGGCAAAAATCTGCAGAACATATCCAATATTTTCATGTTTAGCAGGATTGAGATTTTTTCCGTTAACATTGTAATTTCATAAGGTACCCGAATGACAGTGCCAGCATCAGCTTACCATTGATAAATTGAGTTAAGAAAACTTGGTCTGCCATTGCGCACTCTGCTAGAAGTCCTTGGGAGACCCCTCCAAATATACCCTTCCGACACCCCTAACCTATCTCATCTAAGGACTTCCGGCTGAGTGCGCAGTGGCAGACCAAGTTTCTTTAACATAATTTGTCAATGGTAAGCTGATGCAAGCACTTTTATTCGAGTTCCTTATGATATGACAATTTTAACTGATAAAATCTGCAGAAGTTATCGAATATTTTCATATTTAGGAGGATTGTGCACAGAACAGAGACCTTCTATCCAATTGACCTATACAAATCGAATCTCCTAATCATTACGAGCATTTCATACCAAGGCACCATCAAAATCAAACCAGTAGTGGGGGAAAAGATATAGGCCAGTTTTCATACACTTTACCTACAATTTCACACTTTTAGACAGGATTGTGTACAATACAGAGACCCTCCTCCTCACTGACCTATATGACTCAAAGCTCCTAGTTATGGAGAGCATTTCATATTAAGGCGCCATCAAAATCAAAACCGGGGGGAATAAGATATAGGCCAGTTTTCATAGACCAAACCTCCATTTCAAACTTTTTGACAGGATTGCGTTCAATACTGAAACCCTCCACCCAACTGTTCTATATGACTCGAAGCTCCTTATTATGGAGAGCATTTCGTATTAAGGCACCATCAAAATCAAACACGGGGGGAAAAAGATATAGGTCATTTTTCATACACTGGACCTACAACTTCAAATGTCTGAAACACTAGGATGCGGCAAGTTAAGGCCTGGCAGACCTTGTGATCTATTGTCAGAGTGATCTTGGCTATAATGTTGTGGTGGTCGCGTCGTGGTACCCGATGAGATAGTTTAGGGGTGTCGGAAGGGTATCTTTGGAGAGGTCTGGCAAGCACTTCCGGCAGGGTGCGCAGTGGCAGACCAAGCTTTTTTTACATAATTTTTCAATGGTTAACTGATGCCAGCACTTTCATTGTGGTACCTTATGACATATTTTTTACGAAAAAATGACTCTGAAAAATATCGATTATTTTTATGTTTCGGCAGGATTGGCTCTGGCAGACCTGGGTCATACGACTTGTTTAAGTCTTGGTTAACGATCCAAACCTAGCCTATCGTGGTACCTTATGAGATAGCCACTTACCCCCTGGGCTCTCGAACTATTGGAATACCGGAAATTCGGACAGTTTTTATTCCGGTTTTTTAAAATCGAGTAATCTTGTTTGGTAAAAAAGGTGCTTTTGTTGTTACCCTTTTTTTCAAATTTTCCAAGGCAATTAAAAAAAATGCTACCACTAGCACCCTCATTGCTAGAATTTTATCACGGAAATAAATAAGGAGCTTTCCATGAACTTTAAAGTTCTCAAAATCATAGAAACATTGATATTATCTAAAGTCATTTTAGTATGTAACTATAACCATACCATAACAGCCACAACAGTCCAAGTAGGTAGTATGTAAATTAAAGTAAAAATTTGAATTCCGGAATTGACCTTCTAATATCGGAAACTAAAACCGGTTTTGGGGTCCTTCCGATTTTACATTCCCTACACACAGCGCACTATTGTAACGTAACGCTTTTGCTTATCTAAAGGTCTGCGCGCACTAGAGCGGTCCAAATCGGGTGGCCTCCAATTTGGGCGCGATAACCATCTGTCTCGGTTTTTATTTATGGTCGCGTATTATATTCTGTATCTAGCCAGGGATGTATCTAGGTGGTTCAAGGGGGATAATAAAATATTCTCTATCTTTGTTTAATTGGATACTTACCTAACTATTTCCCGTCAGCGTAGCCGTTTTACGCTTACACTTAACCACTTATATTAAATTCGTTACTTTAAACTTATAGATCGATTGATACTTTCCTATCTTACTAGATAATAAATAAACCTTAATAACTAATATATTCTCTTTCTTGTAGAATTTTATACGCGAAAATAAAAATACTGTATAAACTAGTTTGGGGACCAACAAGCACATCAGTTTCAAAAATTAAAACACATCTTTATCGCAGAAATACAAATTGCTTTTCTTTATCGCAGAAATAATGAGATACACCGTAAAGAGACTTGTAGAATAGAAATACTATTTACTCGTTACTTAAACATATGCTTGTCTACCTTACTGCTCATATTTTAGAGGGGGAAGAATGACATCTCAAACCGACCCTGTCATATCTCTACATCGCTATGTATAAATAAAACGTTGTCTACAGATTGTAGTAATATCGCTAGTACATCACGTACCCATTCAAGGGACCAATTTAAACTGGTTTTTCACTCAAATATTAAGAAAAGCCAGTGTGAGTTGATCCCTTGAATGGGTAGGTTGATGTGCTGGTGATACCTATATCTCGCGATCAGCTGATGTGACGATAGGGGTTATTTATTCGCTGGTGAAACACCCACGGCCCACACGAGACCTCACAAATATGTCTGCTATTCATGTTTTGTGGCCGTTGAAAATAAAATATAAATATATCTTATATATACTCTGAGGGAGTTGAGACGCTAGAGGAATGGCTAAACCTTCCCGATTAGGTACCTGTCACAAATACGGGAGACGGCGCGCCTTTACAGATGGCTCACTCAGTACTATATAGCGATGATTTTGGCACTTACCTAATGAACTTTACCTACTAACTAAGACGATGGTTGACACGGACGCCATATTTCTTGAGCTGAAGTCGGTTCAGAATCATATTCCGTTCTTGTGTATGATATCTTGGATCCTAATTTGAATTGCAGCTTCCGAAACTGATTTAAATAAGATATTTTAACCATATTTTACTTCAAGACAATAATACTTATTCTTTTTTAACCAACTGAACAAAAATTTAAGGTGTAGGTACCTAAAACTGAATTTCGAGTTAATGCATAAAAAATCCATATCGGCTAACCGACATTGTTTAGTTTCGCATCATGTATACGCGCGTTTTATTGTTTCGCGCCATTTCGTCTGACACCGGCTGCTCGGTCGACGCCATCTTGTCTCTCGCTTTGCGAACCCCGCGAATCGCGCGGTCGGCGACATAACCTCTTACTTTTAGTCACTCGCGCGACCGGTGTTAGGCACATATTTTAAGTAGTCTGGGTTTTATTTTTTCGCATGCGCAATTGCTGCCAGGGAAGAGTTCCCTGTTCTTGTGCGGTAGTAAAACCAAGTGAATAGTGGTTTGGTAGTGCGCTTTGAATGCGAACTGGGCAGGTTTCTTGATTGAGGGCCAACGTGGCCGAACTATGAACAACTGTGAACTAGTGAATAATAGAGTGATAAACTAAGGTGAAATCAAAATTGTCGGAGGGACGGAGTGCCACACGAGCTGGTGCCTGGGTGCCGTAAGTCTAGTATCTAAATCCCTATCCAAGTGTCTTCCTCAAACCCTGATACCTTTTTTCCTGTCAAAAACTAGACTTACAAGGGAACGGCGGCGTCATAATTCGCACGGTAAGCAATTCGCTGCTAGGTCCTGTATAAGTACGTTCATTGCAGTGATTTAGCAACATTACGTGGAGGTCACCACCCTGATGACCTTTAGTACAACCGGAACTTGGTATATTTATTAGATATGAGCTGTGGTGGTGCAGTTAAATATTAGTAGGAGATTGTGAGAGAGCCGTCGCAGACTTTGGAAACAAAAATTTCTCGGCCGGAAACTTTCCGGAACAAAAATTCTCTCATTAAATTTATTTTATTTAGCTATAGTAAAGAGCACTACGAATCGTAGTCAAATGTTGTTCCGAGGCTGATCGACCATTTAGTTTTAGATTTTAAGATAACTTTAACTTGCTTCCACTGCGCTAAGATCAGCTTCGGAATCAAACAGACATATTGCATATACTTACTTTCATATCCAAAATAAAATAAATTTCTCTGAATATGATCCAGACAAGTTTCCGATTACCCGACGTCATCGCATCACCTCCGCCCACGTGGTCTGAATACTCAACAAGACCACCAACATGGCCTTATCAAGGGAATTACTACTACAAGTACTTCAAATAACTACCATACTTAAAACTGTTGAAAGGACATTCCCGCGTCCAATCTTAACGGCTAATTAACGAACACTCTAAACCAAATTCAATAAAAAGACACTCAACCAGAATTCGACAAGTCACAAAAAGGCCCCGGAATGACCTTACACCACTTCGCGAATGAAAGGACATCGCATTCTTTTAGCGACAAGAAAGTATCAAATATTAAGGATCGAGCACACCTGAAGGTAGACGGGCTGGCATGCATATCAACAGGACAGAAACACAACCGCCCAACTCCCAAAATAAACCTCAATCCACGAAAAATCGTTAACAACTGGGACACAGAGTCCTGAATTGATTGAAACGACGTCCCGCACCGGAATAAATAAATTTGCAACAGCGTGTAAGATAGTATCAATTCGTACGTTAGCAAGAAACACATTTCATGAGAACACGGCCGATGTTGTGCCCGGATCGAAACAAAGCTTGTGACATCGCGATAAGCATCGATTGCCTCGCCAACAGTCGCGCCAAAACGAGCCGAACAAATTATCGATTCATAAAAACATCGATTTTAAAATATTGCCCGCGCGTTTATCGAGACATTTTTCCGTTGCGATTGTGTGCGCCGGTTTTTAAAACGATTTGTTGAATCGGATTTCCCGTGGGTTTTGTACGATAATCTACATGAAAATTTCATTGAGTGATGATAAGCGGCAAAACATGCATAATACAATATTGTTTTCGTTACCTATCATTCATTAGCTAATACCACCTAAAATTACTAAATTATTTTTAAACATGAATGTAATCATTCTTTTGTAATGAAAAATACAACAAACCCCACAAACGTAAAAATGTAGAGGTTCATTGTGACCACCTGTTGCCCCCTCACTCAGAAACATTGTTCGCTGTACATCGCGCGCTATCTGCACTCATTACGCCTGACCTCTGTAATGAAAGAGCAATGAACACGGCATTACCCTCCTATGTCGACGTTTTCTACTTTTTACACAGCGCTATTCTAGTTTTTAGTTCTTGTGATAAGAGTTTTAGTTGGCCTAGTTCGAAATATTTGTAGGAATAGCGGCGCATTTAATGACTTTTTTTAAAAACGTACGTACTATCTGCCTAAGAAAGTGAAAGATAAAGTCAACCATCTTTGGAAAAGGGAATGCTAGTTTAGGATGAATTCACCGCTACTTACCATTCGTTTCATTAGCAGTACCCTAACTGGCTTATCGATGGCTGGCAGTATTCTGGCGCTACCAAACGAACGACAACGCACACAGACGTGGTGACAACGTATCCACAAAACACCTTTCATAGCCCTTCAGTCACAGCCAGCTAGTCGATCTGGCGATATCACATGACTTGCAACGCTAGACCATCGGCGCACGCGCATACCTTGGATCAAGACGCGAGGGTGGTCGCATGACGCCAGAATTATGGCCTTCTGACTGATCTTTGGGAGATACCTCGCAGTAGGAAGTTCGGGAAATGATGTTCGCCAGATCAAGCTAAAACGAACAAACAAAATGCTACGAAAGATGTACGGCTTGAAAGCAGCTTGCAGACTATCTGCCAGATGGTCCTACCTAGCTCGTTCGTCTGGTTTCTTGCTCATTTACAAAACAGTTTATGACATCGTGGGTTGGTAGAAAAAAAAATGGGGATATAAAAAAGCCACAGAAAAATTAGTAGGTAGCTCAAAAGAAATAAAATCAAAATAACTGCTTTTGCACTACTTTTGAAATTGGCTAAAGTGTGCTCAGGGAAGTTCTTATACTTCAACATGCAGGTACCTTTTTGCTTTTCTACCTACTAGGTAGCTTTTGCAGCTTTTAAATCAAGAGGGAGCCATGAAAATAAACAAAACAGCTTTACAATATTCATGTAGGTAGTTGATAACACCTATATCCCGATCTGAGGAACTGAGGTCGTGCGTCGAGCCTTCAACTTCTAGGAAGAACAAATCTGCGCTTCACACAACCTTTGCCAGGTAAAATGCAAGAAAACAATCAAAAACTGACCTTATGAATACGGGGTAGGGGCGGGATGAAGTGCAGGATTGATGTGGTCGTGGCTGTATTTGAGACAGAAATGTAATGAGGATATATATGAGATACATAACATGTTGTTATAGGTATCCCAGTTCCATTGAGTTGCAGACTTTCCGTCAACTTGCAGTAGGTACTTTGATATTTTACGAATTTGCGTGTTGTAAAAGAAATATGACAGACCTAGGTAAATATAGTCTGACCCATTTATTCAGACCGAATATTCCGAAAAAGGAATAAGTACAATTTTGAGAAGTATTACGTGGCCTGGCTTGAAAATAAATCATTTTTGAGAACCTAGGCAATCTCTTCACTGCAGTGCTTGCGTTCGAGATTGCCGCGTAAAGCAACTTTCGCGAATGTTCGCTGAACCTGCGAATACTCATACGAACATTCACTCCAGTGTAACATACGGCCTTTATCTGGATATCGCACCAGGGTGGCCGCGCCACGCGATGTCCGCGACGATAAAGGCACGCGCGATATTTCGCGAATGTTCGCTGAACCTGCGAATACTCATACAAACATTCACTCCAGTGTAACATACGGTCTTTATCTGGATATCGCGCCGGGGTGGCCGCGCCACGCGATGTCCGCGACGATAAAGGCACGCGCGATATTTCGCGAATTTTCGCTGAACCTGCGAATTCATACAAACATTCACTCCAGTGTTACACACGGTCTTTATCTGGATATCGCACCCCGGTGCCGCACCACGCGATGACCACGGCGATAAAGCCACGCGCGATATTTCGCGAATGTTCGCCGAACCTGCGAATACTCATACAGACGTTCACTCTTGTATAACATACGCTCTTTATCTGGATATCGCGCTGGGGTGGCCGCGCCACGCGATGTCCGCGACGATAAAGGCACGCGCGATATTTCGCGACCGACACGACCACGACGCGCGACGCGACCAACCGTCGTGTCGTGGGCAGCGGTTATTGTCGTGAATGGGGGGTATTATTTGTGTCACGGTTGAAGTTTGATTTGTGTAAGGATTCTGTGGTTATGGTTATGGACTAGTAAATAGTGCCAAAGTGGACAAGAACGGCAAAGGATTACATCGTTTTGCATCATAACCAAGCATTACTGTATGACAAACTTTCATCCTGTTGCTAAGAATATGCGTTGTTCTGTAAAAATATAATTGGAGCAAAGACTATTATGTAACTATTGTACCTATTAACAATGCTCACAGAACATAGGAACCTTCTTTACCTATTGATTGAAATGGAAAATTTTCACTAGTCTTCCGTCCCGTAGCAAGAATCCCAGGATCTTTTAAAATCACCAAATACTAGTAATTTAAATAAATAATAAGTAATTTTTGACCCTATACTAGAAGCTACTTTTTTTGACATTGCCATTTGATTTATACCTAAATACCTACAATTTCACCTAATTAGATACCCAAATCAACCTCCACTTCCCTTCAATACCTCGCCTTGGTACACACGAGCTCATGTCCAGTCCACCATCGGAAGCAGCCACAAAGCGCTGATTACCCATATCAGGGGCGGCCAAGCGCGGCCCGCACGATACCGCGTCTCGTTGCACCGCAGTTGACCACCCCTGACGGCTAAATGCTAAATTAACCAATAATCGGGTAGGTTAAGGTGTTAAGTCGATTAGAATAAACGGAAGGCAACCTAAAAGCTTTCTGTGTAGAAATACCTACTAATAGTGACTGATTGCAAAGAAAACGAACGGCAAAATTTACGGAAAACTTGTTTAAAATATTGAATTTTCCACTTGTTTAGGTACCATTTCGTATATTAGGTATATTTCGACCATGGTTCTTAGGGAAATATGAATGTTGCCTAATTGTTACTAGGTACTGAGTGCTATTGAATAGAAACTGTGAAAAGTGGACCATTTAATGCTTGAAAATGAAGTGAAAGTTACCTATGTTAAAGATCAGAGTTTCTGATTGAATATTTTGTTAGATCTGTAAACATCTCGGTGGCAATATAATAATGGTAGTTTCTACAATCTTGGTGCTTTTCATCAAAACATCAGCCATTCAGCTGAATTCACGGAGGGGACATAGATTCTGCTGGCTCTTATCACAGCTTGCGATAGGACTGCGCCGCGCCGATATCATAGCTGCAGTCGGTTTCAAGTTTGGTCTAAGGTATAGGAATGAATCCTGTGATGCCAGTTTATAAAAGCATCACCCCATTTGATCAAAACGCTATTCAGCTGAATTCACGGCGGGGACATAGATTCTGCTGGCTCTTATCTTAGCTAGCGATAGAGCCGCGCGGCGCCGATATCATAGCTACTACAGTCGGCTTGTAATTTGGTCCAAAGCATAGGATAAAGTGAGATGCTAGTTTATAAAAGCATCGCCCCATTTGATCAAAACATCAGCGATTTAGCTGAATTCACGGCGGGGACATAGATTCTGCCGGCTCTTATCACAGCTTGCGATAGGACTGCGCCGCGCCGATATCATAGCTGCAGTCGGCTTCAAGTTTGGTCTAAAGTATAGGAAAGTACTGTGTATCACCGCTTTAGAACAGCCTCACACCATTTCACCAAAACATTAGCCATTCGGCTAAATTCACATTATTCTCCTGGGCTTCGACTGCGCCGCGCTGGTATTATAGCTGAAGGATCTAAATCATAGAAAAGAGCCTTGTGATGCCAGCCAAAATAAGCATCACCTAATTTCTGTACTGGCTCGAGGATTAACAGGCTCTTATCATAGTGTTGCTATAGAATGCGCCGCATCGATATCATAACCAGTCAATTTCTAGTTTGGTTTAAGTGCCAGGTAAGTACGATGAAGGATTTCCTAAGACCGACGACGGGCATGGCATGGGTACGAAGACTTATTTTGCAATTCTTCTTCTGGTAAGTGCCTCTCCAACTAATGAAGGTTGTCAGTCAGCTCTGCATATTTCCTTTTATCTTTCGAGAGGCGAAAGAATTCGGCAGCCTACTCGCGATTTCTGTCCATTCCCGTATGTCACGCAGCCATGATTTTTTCTACGGCTCCTTTTTCTTTTAGTTTGTATCCCGTGCTGGATCGAAAGCATGCAAAAGTTCTTATCTTGGACCACCATTGGTGATGGTTATTAAAACGCGATTTAACGTCCAATGCGGCCTTCCACATTACTGTCTAGGTATATTCTGAACTAAGTAAAACCTGGTAAGACAACTGATGTGGTTCAGTAGTAGGTATAAGTGTAAAAGGCCCCGGGTTTGATATTTTAGGTGGTTTTTACAAGCATCGCATGATTTTCCGGTATTTTACAGATCGGCGTTTTGAGGAAAGAACTTACAAAATCGCTATATAAATATGACGTTATTAATATGACTTTTGCGAACCGCAATAGGTGTGCCCGAGCCGTGTGCAAAGTATTTTTTAAAGTCTTCTTCTGATAGCTCCGAGTTGATGAACGACCTTTCTGGAGTTTATTACCTAAATGCTTCCTGGTTTGCAGAAGCCCTTACCACATTTAGGCGAGGCAGGTGCATATCCACTAAGTGCATCAGTACATCACACAACGTTCGACGGATGCGTCTGTCAAACCGTTTGACATAAACTGTATGTGTATGAAAATACGGCGGTTAATCGCATTTTCTTAGCACCTGCAATAGCGCTGCGCAAAAATAACGCGGACGTTACGGCGTGTGTAACTCGCCTAGCACTCCTAACAAGGAACCCGTAAACCCAGTTAGTGCCTGTAAAATTACCAACAACTATAATATTCGGTTGATTGGCCACTAAACCTTAATGTATTGCTATCATGTAAATTACATTTAATGGTTAACGATAGAGGTATCTCAAATTGGTTTAAAAACAAGATAATATGGGGTTGTAAACACTGGTACTAAAAACGTTGTAATTTACATCTTTAAAATTATTAAACGTCGGCTAACTTGTTGCAGAAATTTGCTTTTTATCAGCCTGAATTTTCCAGCTCATTTAGCTTTAAAAATTACTTAAATCAAATTCGATTTCATACAACTAGTTATTACGTATTTTATCAAAACTATATTCATTTTGCTACGTCGTAGGCTTCGTAGCACTTATATCCAGATTTTTTATGCATATGTACCTAATTACTCTCCCCCTAAGGACTCTTTATTCCTTTTATTATATCACTACAAACAGTACAAAAATTATTAGTGCATTGACTTTGTGAGATTTTTCCCATTTGAAATCTGAACCGCCTGATTACCCATACGAAAAAAGCTTGCCATCGGTAACCAACTACGTCACGTCACGAGCCTATTATTACTTAATAGACCGGGTCGTTCGTAAACTCATTGCCCCACAACGTACACAAACCGAGCATTTAAATACACACGAGCGGAAAGCCCGTCATTTCTCGTACATAAATTGCAGCGGCACACATAACGTTATAAAACTCAGAATGGCGTCTGCGGCGGTGCGATAGCGTTACTCTGGGCGTTTGCTGATAGTCCGGCAAGACGCGGCGAGGGTGGCCATCGTGTGCTGTTTTCCTCAGGACTGATATATAACAGTGAGATATATTGGACTAACTTTGGACTAACATAACGTTATAAAAGTCAAAATGGCGTCTGCGGCGGTGCGATAGCGTTACTCTGGGCGTTTGCTGATAGTCCGGCAAGACGCGGCGAGGGTGGCCACCGTGTGCTGTTTTCCTCAGGACTGTAACAAGACAAACGATATATTTGACTTATTTTACAATATCCTCGTCTAACTGGCTACCTCTAAACCCCTGGAGTAAATTCAATCTTGAAAACATTAAACAACTTATGTACGATTCTAAAAAATATGTAATCGATTTAGTTCACATAGGTATGTTAAATGAGGGATTAAGTATCTTTCAGCTAACATAAACACTCTCATAAAGAAACTGCAATGCATAGAAACATATCCATAATAATGTCGATGCCAACGTAATTACTAATACATAATTTTATTTCGTCTTTTCATCCAACTTATTACAAATTATGAACTAAGTTAAGTAGGTTTGAAATAAGGACGCTATAAATTTGATTAACGATGAAACAACAACTAGTCCCAGGACTGAATTTTCTAGTGCGTAGGTACTTGTCTTATAATGCGGTTATATCCCAAATTTCCGCATCTAGTTAATCCACAGTTTTCCTAACCGCGTGGCCACCCTACCCGCTGGCGGGAGAGCCGTTATCGCGCGCCACCACCCGTCGTATCGCGCTCGCCAAATATTGTATCTCCAGGGCCCGCGATACAGCGATGCGGACCTCAGATTGGCCCGCCCTGTCTAACTTATATCGCGCATTGTGAAGTGTTAATCTCTATTTGAAGTATTTCTTGAAGGTTATAGGGATTTGAATTTCATGTGTGATTTACCTACTTACTTACAAATATTGTATCTCCGGGGCCCGCGATACAGCGATGCGGACCTCAGATTGGCCCGCCCTGTCTAACTTATATCGCGCATTGTGAAGTGTTAATCTCTATAAGTTGAAGTATTTCTTGAAGGTTATGGAGGAAATTTGAATTTTCATGTGTGATTTACCTACTTACTTACAAATATTGTATCTCCGGGGCCCGCGATACAGCGATGCGGACCTCAGATTGGCCCGCCCTGTCTAACTTATATCGCGCATTGTGAAGTGTTAATCTTTATGTAGATTTCTTGAAGGTTATGGAGGATATTTAAATTTTCATGTGTGATTTACCTACTTACTGACAAATATTGTATCTCCAGGGCCCGCGATACAGCGATGCGGACCTCAGATTGGCCCGCCCTGTCTAACTTATATCGCACAGTGTGAAGTGTTAATCTCTATGTGGAGGTAGAAGTATGTAAGGTTACATTTAATTAAGTACCAATCTCCTAAGGAAGTCATCTACTCACGAAACTTCTGTTAGAAAATTTTCTTCGAAATAAAAAAAATTGGACCTTTCATACTAAGTGACACACTTTTTCAACATTTTTGTATGGGAGGCCCACATTTTTTTTTTCATATTTCGAAGAAAAGTTTCTAACAAAAGTTGTTCAGTGTCGTGAGTAGATGACTCCCTCAAGAGATTTGTACTTAATTAAATGTAACCCTATAGGTATATTGAAGGTTATGGAGGAAATTTGAATTTTCGTGTGTGATTTACCTACTTACTCACAAATATGGTATCCCCAGGGCCCGCGATACAGCGATGCGGACCTCAGATTGGCCCGCCCTGTCTAACTTATATCGCGCATTGTGAAGTGTAAATCTCTATGTGGAGGTTGAAGTATTTTTTGAAGGTTTTGGAGGAGAATTTGAATTTTCGTGTGTGATTTACCTACTTACTTACAAATATTGTATCTCCAGGGCCCGCGATACAGCGATGCGGTCCTCAGATTGGCCCGCCCTGGCAAACTTATATCGCACATTGTGAAGTGTTAATATCTCTATGTGAAGGCAGAAGTATTTCTTGAAGGTTATGGAGGTAATTTGAATTTTCGTGTGTGATTTACATACTTATTTACAAATATTGTATCTCCAGGGCCGCGATACAGCGATGCGGACCTCAGATTGGCCCGCCCTGTCTAACTTATATCGCGCATTGTGAAGTGTTAATCTCTATGTAAAGTAAGTTTTTCTTGAAGGTTATGGAGGAAATTTGAATATTCGTGTGTGATTTACCTACTTACTTACAAATATTGTATCTCCGGGGCCCACGATTCAGCGATGCGGACCTCAGATTGGCCCGCCCTGTCTAACTTATATCGCACATTGTGAAGTGTTAATCTCTATGTGGAGGTTGAAGTAATTCTTGAAGGTTATTTAGGAAATTTGAATTTTCATGTGTGATTTAGCTACTACAAGTGTTGCGTTTAGAAAAGAAGCTTCATTCATAGAAGGCACCTATTATTTAACATGACTTTTAATTCTTTTTAGACGACTTCTTTTGACACTAGGTAGATATGTTTGCTAACCGGCAAAGAAACAAAAGAAGAGGAGGTTATCAATTCGTCGCAAACTCTTATTACCTATCTACCTACATTTGTTTGTAGCACTATCACACGTTATGCCAAATCATCATCATCATTTTCCTGCTCTTATCTCAAATCAGATGGGGTGGATGCAACATTGCGCCAAATGCTTAGGTAAAATACCTAAAAGGTTATAAGTAATTTCTTGAAATTTCCGGATAGATTAATGAAAGAACCGTCCAAAGACGATAATATCAATCCATGAAAACCTTCACCATCTAACCTATACAAACCTTGATAGCGCCCCCAAAGACAATGTGCAGGACGCGATAGTAAGGGGGGGGGGCGCTAGACTAGGTAGTAGATACACAGGGGTGCGACAGACCGGGGGCAGCAGATAGCCGAAGCCTGCACCCGATGCGGCGATAACGGAACGCAAAATGGAAACTGGAAAATTGATATGGAATTATGAAGTGTGGTCAACCTATTCTGCTGATTAGCTGCAGGAGTGGACTCGTGGGTAGATTTGTTATCATTATAAATTGTTGATAAAAGTTAGTTTCCCTGGAGCAAAAATAAGGGCTCTAAAACAGTTTTATGGCTAACCTAACCTAACCCCAGTTCTACCTTTGGGAGTTCCAAAAAGTGACTAAAGGACAAAGTCATCCAAGAAATGCACTGCTTCAGTTTCTGACAATTCAGTCCAATACAACTTTTACAGCTCTCGCCAACCCGCCTGCCTCGGATGTTAACTATAGGTTAAAATATCTTCAAACATCGGGAGATTCGAGGCCACTGTGTTGTAGGTAGTTTTTAATGATGGAAATAGCAAATTCTACACAAAAAATCATCAGAAAGCGCAGTATGAGAAACAAGCTCGCTCTGAACTTTGCTTGCATCCTTTCTCACAATCAGCATTCATCTGCAAAGTGTGAAATGCATTGAAAGCTGAACAATATTGCAAAAGAACATCAAGAGTACAGATGGTCATGTACGAGTTTAGCACTTTTCATTGTGGATTCCGTAGAAATGATGTAATAAGCCAGATGGACCGATGACTTCAAAAGAGCGGCTGGAAATGGGAAAATAAAACACGGGACTTTTGGCAGGCCTAAGAGGAGGCCTACGTTCTGCAGTAGACTGCTACCTACCTATAAGCTGATGTGATGACACTGATGACCTTTAGAAGAATATGAAAGAGAAACTTTAGTTTGTTTAAGTAGACTGTTTTATATCATTCAAGACGTTGCTCGCTGATCGCAGTCTTAGAGAAAAAGGGCCTCTTCTTTAATATTGAACCCTAAAATTACCAATCGTGCGATCCAGCAAAGTCGTGAAGCGCTTATTATAACAGCGCGCGAATCTGCACTTACATCTCAATTCTAAAACAATGTTATCTTGCACTACGGAACCCTTTCGACAACCTAAAATAAACCCTATCTCAATTTAACACGATTCCTAATCGATTATCAAACTCACGCTGCTGAAAAGCAAAACGCCGTAACTGACATTTCACATGTTTTTGATAATGCGTCTTATTTTTGATGTCGAAAGCTCGGGATCGAGTTTTGTGTGGGAAGAAAAGGTTATTTATTAAGTAAAGGGTAGAATACGCCCCCACAATGCATAGCACTGAATGGAGATAGCATCGATATTAAACTAAATACGTGCGAGGGCCCGCAGGAGCCTGTGTGGGCTCCCCGGGTCTACTCTCACTGCTCTTATCTCAAGAAGCGCCGATTGATTGGAAGATATGTTTACTTTTGTGTGAAATTCGAAGCGTGTGTGAAGTTTTACTTGAAGGATGAAAGAGTTTTGATTTGAATTTATATTTGCAAATGAATTACCTACCTAAAAGCTTAATTTATTATTATGCATCTCTCAATAATTTACGTCTGAGGTCAACGAGATTACTGCATAGGTAGTTACAAAGTCATGTAACATACATTGCGGTTCTGTTAATTCCTGCACACCTTTACTTACAACTTACAATTATTATAAACTTGCACTATGAAAATCTTAAACCTTAATCAGTTTTACTGCATATGAAAAGCCTACAACTAGTTGCTAAATAATGCTGCTTTATAGGTAATTGCGTCACCCTATTCCTTTCCTGTAGTAGTCCATCTTACGTCAACTAAAGGATTCAGGGCTAACATGTGATTCATTGGATACTTGCACTCTTAAGATAGGCTTAAAAACCAAGCGACGCGACAACGACGCGCGTCGTTGTCGCCGTCAAATTTTGACGGCGTCGTTGTCGCTGCGGTCTTGTAGAAAAACCCGACCGCATCCCATACAAACTCTAAGCTTCTCAGCGCGCTGTCAACGTGACGGCGTCGTGGCGCGCCGCAACGACGCCGACGCTCGGTTTTTCTGGTTCCCCATACAAACCCATACAAACCAGTCATTTGACAGCGGCAACGACGCGCGTCGTTGTCGCTGTCGCTTGGTTTTCAAGCCCACCATTAGACCTTAACCCGTTATCGGCATGTGGCAAAAGGGCGTATCTGCGATAAAAAGCCGCATAGTGGTGACGTGTGACTCGGCCCGCTCGCGCCGCCCGCCGGCGGCTGAGCAAACGTCGTTCGGTTACTAAATAAATCGTTAGCGCGCGTGAACGCGGCCCGAGATACGGCACGTAACACCGAGAGCTACAGCGCTAGATGCGTTTGCGTTACCGGGTTTTCGCATAAGTAGTGTTAAGATAAATTATTATTGTTAGCTACAGAAAAATTTAAAATCATGTAGGAATATTACTATTGAGCTAAATATTAAAACAAACATACTACAACGCCGTCACGGCGCTTAAGTACGGTCGTTCGAATAGTCCACATTTGACAGCTGTCAAACGAATACTAAAAGACATTACCAACAAATAAAAATAAACCGTATATCATATCATTAAATTGATTTTGACAGCTGTCAAAAATGGCTTATTGGAATATGGTCGTACTGTAGATGCAGTAACCAGGTTTGAGATGGTTTAATTGTGTAACATTTAAATCTTATCGTTGGTTGTAGATTACAAGTGGATCGCTCAATGCAATTTTATCTTATGCAGGTTTATTTCATCTTATGTTTATCAATTTTATACCTATTAATTATCATATCCTTTCTGAAAATACAATTAGTAGGTATATTCACAGATAGGCAGGGATATGATTTCCTAGGATTTTGTTTTATTTTTTTTATTTTCATATAGACCATCAAGTAGTCCAACGACCCGATGAAACCAGTACATTTCCCTCATAACCTTGAATTAACACTTCCACTTCCAGTACATTGAACATCCATGTTTCACCTAAAGCGTGGACCCAAACAAACTAACACTCAGAATTATTACTGTTTTTCGGATTGTAACCACAGCCTACACACGATACAGAGTTGTGAGGTCTTATTTCACATGTACAAAGTAAACAATGTTTAGTGACTTAGAAATAAGAAAGTTATGAAAAGTTTCTTGTTCAATACAAGTAGTTAAGCAAACAGTAAAAATTTCCCAAGCTGTGAGAATACTAGTAGATATAAAAAAAACATGCTACAATCAAAAAAAATAATTTTATGATAAGAATACTAATTAGAAAATAAAAGTGCCTTGGTAAAGGCAACGTTTTACCTAAGCTCAGAAAGAGGTTTCGGTTATTTTTAAGTGGAGACTACACTGTCACGAAAATAATGTATTTATTTATACCTACTTAATTTCGATTTTAAAGCTTCTTAACAAATCAGGTAACTCAACTAGCAAGCAACACCTATGGCAATATATTGTAGTAATCATTATATAATGTAGTAAAAGTAAGTTAATAAGTTGATCTGTTGTGTTTTGTTTTATATGTTGTGTCTTTTGTCTTTCGTTAAATAAATAAAATAAAAATCAACAAATCACGGACACGAGAGCCTGTTCCTAGGCACTGGAAGTGTTAAGCAGACACCAAACAGCACAAGTACGGGCTTTGCGGTTATCTTCCTTTTAGCGAACTTATCTCTCCTTTAGCATAAAGTGAATCACACACATACCGGACGAAACTGCGGTGACATCTTACTTCAGTCTTAGCAGTCCACTGCTGGACTTAAGTCTCTCCCGGGTACGCCATAGCACGACCGCTCTTTTTCGCCATACAGTCACTACCAAACACTTTCCTCAGGTCATCGGTCTTTCTGACTGGAGAATTGTAACACCCACCAGATAAATTGACAGCCTTTGGTAGTCGCAATTCATTGCGATAAAATGTGCTATGGTTTAACTTTCGGCTTGTTACTCCCTGTATAGTTTTTTCTAAACAGCATTTGTGACAAAACCGTATCCGGAATAAAAAAAACGCAAGATCACGTGGATTGTGTGAAAACAGCGTTATCTTTCTTTTAGCATAAACTGGAATGCAAATCAATCGAGACGAACAAAGTGTTGATGTCCGACCAAGTGGTGTATTTGTAGCTTGTAATGTAAGTGTCGGTCGACTGTTGTTTTTTGTGCAAATACGAGTTAACAGGTTTTACTTGACGGACTGGTGATTTGTAGGTACCTACATTATAACAAATCATTGACAAGTATAAAACGTTATTTATTGCAGTGTTTTTCGGTACATTTTTAATACTGGTGATTGTAATTAACGCTTTCAAGGACAAAATCAGTTCTCTATTGATTTAAAGACTCACCATACATATTTACGTCAAAGAACTTTTTTCATCAAAGCAATGTAAGGTAAAGCATGTACATTGTACGCGTAAAATACAGTACCTATGACATAAATTGGAAATACACAAACTCTTCCTTTGTTACAGTAGTCGTAGAATCGTTCATCTTAGGCTATAGGCCTGAATCAAGACCAACTCATAGTAAAATGATAATAAAAATAACTAGATCTAAAATGTACCTCTACCTACAATGCAACAGAAAACTAAAAATCTCTGGCATCTGACCTGGACGCTATCTACCGTGTTCTAATTGAATATAGTTCGCGCCCCAACCTCGCTCGCCTCGCTCGCCTTACTTGCCTCACTTGCCCCGCTCGCTAATGTTCCTGATAACGACACTATCGCCATCTACCGGCGACCTGAGAGCTAGGTGCACACGCTTTTTTGGAAAAAACTTGGGAAGAAAATTAAATTGTAGTTGTTGTTATTTTATATAATATAATTAAAATGTAGGTGGTTAATAAAAAAGTTGGTAGAAAATTAAAAGCTCGGACGGTCAAATGCTTGAAAAAATATATTTTTACAAACTCGCTTCATGAAAAGATAAAAACCTAAAAACTAAAACCTTGTCAACGGTTTATGAAAACGGTCTTTTAGCTTATTTAGCAGAACGAATTAGAAATTGCTACGCCGTAACCAAAACCTACGATATTTTGGCATCAAATCACGCCTTTTTGTAAACAGGACATTAAAGGTTTTCAAATTTCATCATCACATTCTCGGACGGTCTGTCCGGGACGGATCTTTACAGTAGTTTAATAGTGCATTCTCATAGTGCTCCTATGAATTATCCCCAAACCTCGATCGCCACAATTTACTGCGAAGCTTTTTACAGACTTCGTATCTGTCGGGCCACAAAGCGGGCGGAAGCGGCCGCTTGTAACGGCGTCGTTATGCCCGCTAACGGCGCTAACGGCCGTTATCAGCGATACAGGGTAACGGAAGGCCACCTGCGGCTAACGCCAATGTTGGGCGGGCGGGGCAGGTCCGCCCGCCCTAATGCATCCGCACTTATTTATTTGTTAGGTCCCGATATGGAGGGTGAGATGAGATAACGATCGGTCACAAAAGGCCGTTTTTGGAATGGTTTTAGATATCACGGCACAGAGGTTAAAGATGTGTGAATTAAATCCTTTTAGTATACACATGATAGTGCACTATGTGTTAAGGCTAAAATTATACTAGTGAACAATAATGGAAACAGTGAATAGGCTATTAATATTGAAAAACATTTCTCAACCAGCAAGTATAGCCAGTTTTCAAACCATAATATCTAGCTCGAATTAACTGATACACAATTTCGTTTTGTGAATTTTTCTTGTGATATTTAAACGTACCTTTCTTTACCGTGGATTAAGTATGTAGATACCTATTAGGACTTAAGGCTTTAACACCTTGTATATTTACTACCTAAGTATAATATCATCCTATTTGAAACGACTTAACCAAACCCAAAAAATACTACCTTCATATGTTTTCCTTTTTCTGCAACAGGATATCATTGAATGACTCAAATGCGGGTGCTTAATTGTTTTTCTGAATTTTAAAAGCACTCCGTAACGTTTATAGCAGGTGTCATATGTTTCCGGGGTGTTATTTCTGACGGCTAATGTCCTTCTTCACTCATTTGTGTTATATTTAAGTATTATTAAAACAGACATCCCTTTTCAGAAATTAAGGAGATGATCTTTTTAAGTCGGGCAAAATTTTACGAACTGTCTGAATTAATTTATTGGGATTATAAAGCACTCACAACGTTATTATTAAGTCTATATGGTCCGACAAATCTTCACTAATTCAGTTACGTAAAGTTCACTACCTACTAACTATAAATAGTAGGTATATAGCCTACTAGACGTTTCAAAAACAATAGATTACTAAATTGATTTAAATAATTATATTAAAAAGGCTCTCAAATATTTGTTACACGTGACGATAGCGGCCTTAATTCTATGACCGTTTACGCTTTGCCAATCCCGCACAGGATGAAAGCGTGATGTATGTTTACGCAAAGAGGTATAAAGAAATATTATAAATAGGTGCACTGTCTCGGTACGCTAGCATCAACTTCATGTAAGATTACCCTACAACTAAACTCAAACTAAACCTAAGATAAGCCACAACTATCGGCCTTGGATGAAAAATGCAAGTCCAGCGGTCGGTAGTTTAGAAGCGGGCAAGTTTAAAATTTCGCGCGAAGAACGCCGTATCTGGCTGCCAGAAGTTTCGCCGAGATAGAAGCTGATGTATTCCGCTAAGATACCGAGTTTCCGCTCCTGTTGTGGAGTATAAATACTGGCTGGATAGTGGGAAGAAAATTTTGGGGATAAATCTGATGTTCAGTTCTTATCAGCATTCTCTAGATATATTTATAAGGCGGATGTTCTACTTGCGCTTGTGGTATCACTTAGGCGTGTACCTTATTCATAATAATAAATCTTAACAAAATAAAAGTAATTGTGAACTTGTAAACAACGAGTAACTGGTAACTTGCCTGATTGCGTGCGAATACCTTAAATTTCTACCAGTAAAGATGAAGTTCTCAAAGGATATAAATAAGCATTTTTCTTACTTCCAATAAAAACATAGCTTTCAGGAATACTTTGACCTTTGCAGACCCAACGAAATTTGTTGCATACGCTATTATAGTTATTATATTATATATTTGAAAATTAAATCCTAAAACTGGCAAAGTCTTCTAAAACTTACAAATATTTAAAAATATGAGCCGACAAAAGATGGCCACCGGGCCGTAAGAATATTGAATACAGTTTCGGCCAATATCAGCTCCATTATAATGATTTGTTGCAGCAATTTGTTCAGCCTTGTTGCTTTATCTATATACGAGATTTCACTATTAAAAACATCCACTAAATTGTTCCATATTATTTATTGCAAACACATTATAAGTTGCTTCGCTGCTTTCTTTAATCTACGGCCGTATATTTGATAAGATTTGTTTTTAAGTAGGCATTGCTTTGATGTCGGATTGAAATAGGTTTTATTGCCTTGTTATGCGAAATGGAAATCGTATCATCTTGAAATTTGAAGTCCTACGATCAGTAAGGTGGCAGCTATTTATGGTACTATCAGCAGCACGTCGGGTGCTATATTTCAGGGATTACCTCATTCAAACACTTCCGGGTGAGCCCTCGCTCTGAACTAAATAGTTAGGTGTAGCTTTCAAGGCCCCAGGGCCAAAAGTATATAGACTAATCCAGAAAAAGAAACAGGGATTATCATCTAATACGCTAGACTAAAGCACAAAACTATCGCTTATACTCATAGAGAAAAAAATTCTGGCGATAGTATTCATTTCTCATTTTCACACTCATCTAACACACGAAACTTCATCTATTCGTACACGAGTTTATCAGACATGGAGTTGCATAGCACTACACGGAGCAGTATTCAAAGACATCGGCCCCGATACGTGGCGAGATAGCGGCCAACTTCGCAAGATCCAATACGAACCACCGAAAGTTGCCCGTGTGGCCTGTGGGACAAGATATAAGACTATCTCTGTTAGATAATTGCGGCACAAATAAATTATAGTATGGCCGTATTTTTGATAGCTCTCAAACCCATACAAGAAGACATCTCGACAAAGAAGAATAGACCTTATGTCATATCATTGACATGATTTTGACAGCAGTCAAATATGACCTATTCGAACGACCGTACTGTATCTGAATTATTCTTCTTGTGTCGACTGGTCCGAGTGATATATTATGCTTCTTCAGAACATGCGCGATAAGAGGCAGTCCTACGTTGAAATTTTCAATTCGTGGCCACAAATCATGGATTTTGGGACTATGGATCTTCGGTTCTAAATATGTACCTATGTGCTTGCTGATGCAATATGCTATGTCGGTCACTGCCATTCATTACAAACTAAACAACAAGCATTTTTGTTAATCCCTTTTTCTTTTTCTTTACAGGTAAGTTCAAAAAGTGCGTTGTCTGCCAAAAACTCATCAATGCCCCTGCAGGAGCTGGTAAACGGTAAAGCATAGTAAATATTGAATTTAATACGTATGACAAAGAAAGTCGCGTAAAAACACATATGCGTTGATAAATATTGGAATTTGTAAATGACATCAAATATTTGTCACCGAAAGTTGTCATATTTCATGGTATAAAATTCCGAGAGTTAACTATATGCAAAAAAATACTAATACGTCGATAACGGCTGACGAACACTTGTCTGGCAGATGTCATGTTGCGCGTCGCGTTGCGTGTCCATTCTGTGGAGGTTGCCTCTTAGCATCCCCGCTACCTCAGACCAACAATATCACAACAAGTATATTGTAAATCAGTGACCGCTACCTCTCACAACTCAAACTGCGCCCCTCCAAACAGCCATTGCAAGTAATACGCTTTAGATGCACTTCTAATTAAACTGTTATGTTAGTGTGTCTAATGTTGTATGAATGTCGTACAAATGTGCGCGACGTGCTATAACTGTAGTATGACTGTGGTAACTGTGGTATAACTGCATTGTAAGGTTGCTTGCAGTTTGCTAAGTAGGTTTCGCTGCCGGGGATTCGGAGATAGTCTCAGTTTTAGGAATTAGGCACGTCGTTTTGAATGGTGTTGGGGTATAAATAGGAAAGTAGGTATCTTGCATCATATCGCGATCACCAGTTCACTTGCTTAATATGACGCTTAAAAAGGTATCATACATAATATTTAATATGTCGACGAGAGCATTCCATGGTTACTTTGGATGTTGGTGGTTGTATCTATGGTATGGTAGATGTCAGGTGCCGGCAGGCGGACGCCTGATGTAAGTAGATATTTTTAACACTGATTTGACTGCCATACACAAGCCATACATAACAGACGTGGCTTTACCTTCTTTTTTATAGCTTAATGTCATAGATATGTGAAAATACATGTCATTCTAAATAATTTGAGTATGACATGAAAGATTTTCGACGAGTGTCGTCATATCAGAAGGTCAACATAATAAAGTATAGAGGGCGCGCCTCGGCGTGCCACCCGGTCTTTCTGGCATCCCCATATAAACCCATATAATCTAGTCATACTATGGCAGCGCTTTTAAAATCTGTTTACTAACTTTCTGCAAGTGTGCTCCGAGCCTAAATCAACCGAAACTCCCACCCATACGGGAACTGGCCACCACAGATATAATAATTACGAACAGTCCATAACACCTTAATGGATCGTTTTATCGCTCAGTAGGTAACAGAGAGGCATTAATTCAGCCGGTATCGCGGATAAGCTAAAACAAGCGGATAGCCGAGATCTAGACGAATGAATCACGTTGTAAAAGAATTTACCTCTGTTTGAATGAATAAATGCACCAATACATACTTAATTTCGGAGTAGGCAGAGCGTAAACGGCCATGGCCACCGCAGATACAATAATTACGAACAGTCCATAACACCTTAATGGATCGTTTTATCGCCCAGTAGGTAACAGAGAGGCATTAATTCTGCCGGTATCGCGGATAAGCTAAAACAAGCGGATAGCCGAGATCTAGACGAATGAATCACGTGGTAAAGGGAACTTACCTATGTTTGAGAATGAAAATTAATGTAAGTATTTGAGCTGATTAAAAAGACATCAAAGGTTGTCCGTGCAAGTTGTCCTAGTTTTAAAGAATAACATTCCATGGTTTAGGTAAATGTTATTGTACTCATAAGTTTAATACCATAAGTAGTTTTAAAATTCGATATACTTTTGTAGACCTACATTTGAAGGATACTATGCTACTTGTAGCATTTGAAGCATACTAAGCGGTTGTAGAACTCTGACAATAGGGTTCTACGAGTCGTTGGACGACTCAGTGTCCCACACAATGAGAACGAGACATGATGGGTATAACTCCAAGCCCATATAACTCTATTAATAATTTAGTCTCAGGACCTGTGCGAGTGAGATAGCGATATCTCTCATCTTAGCGCAATATGTGAGATCGCTCTCGAGTTGATAACTGAGAGTGCTTTCGGCGATAAGGCCGACAAAATCCCCCGGCGATTCGCCCGATAGATGCTGACCTGACGGCTAACACTTTGACTGGCAAAGATAAGCCTCCAAAGACCTTTTTACCACAAAGATATTGTAGTTGTAGGTAAGTGAAAAAACTGACTCCAGGGTTCATCGGGTCGTTCGATGACTCGGCGTCCAATACGACAGAAAAAAGCAATACTCTTTTGTATAAAGTTAGTTGCTTTTTTGAGTTACTGTCGAGTTATAATCACTGCACATCAAACTCCCCCTCTTAGGGCTCAACTTAGACTGGTTCTCAGAAAGTTTTAAAACAGAAACCAGTATAGATGGACTTGATGTGATCCTTATAAACCATTTGAAAAACTAGGTTGGTTCATTTGTAGCATATATGTTTTATCAGAATAGATTTTTGCTACGAAAATACGTAGGCGATTGCTACGCCGTAGTCAACTTAATCTATTCGTGTGTTTTAGAAAAGTTTGATTTCTCGAATTTGCTTGCGGTTTCATTTGCTGCTCCTTTGTATAATTTTGCAGTGGCTAGATTACTATTATCTTCCACATGGGTATATTACCAGGGTTTCGTCGGGTCGTTGGACGACTCCATGTCCCACAGGGAAAAACTAAAAATAACTGCATGGGTCGAAAATTATTTTTATTTATTCTATTTGTCGACTATTCCATCAGTGATCCACAAAGCGCTGGTTGTTTTCTATCGAAATAAAAGCCACGAACCTAGGACTAGGGCTGTGTTTTGGCAGATAAAAACAAATGCAAGTGCAGTTATTAGTGGAGGCTGGTAGGTGGCGCTGGCGGCAGCTGCGTCGGGAGATAAACACGCGCCATTTTACCAGTAAAGGTTGAAATAAAGACCGAGCGCGGCGGCGTCGCTGTGCGCTGTCAAATGGTTTGTATGGGCTTGTTTGAGATACCAGAAAGACCACGCCGCACGCCATACTACGACGCCGCCACGCTCGGTCTTTATTTTGACCTTTTGTAGCCCTGTGCCTCTGATTTGTTTGGTAAACAGGTACTACCTACGTTTCACTCACACGCTTAATTTTCATTAAAGTTTTCTGAAATTTTTCAAACCTTGTAAAATATAATTAGGCCGTGAAACATTTACACACAAAAAAATGTGACGTGTAAGCTACGTAATTTTTGTGGGCTAAGTCGGAACCTACAAACTCAACATGAGATTTTTCATAAGTCGTACGTAGTTGTTAATGATTTCTACTAAATGAGCTTCTAGATAAGACTTTTCTAGTTAACATATTTGTAGATGTTTATACGGGAACGTGTTAATACCTACCTAATACCTAAGACACCTAGGTACCTACCTACCTAAGACACCCAATACCTACCTAACCTAGTCTACCTACCTATCTTTGTCACACTCTCAATCTCTCTACAATCTGACCTCAAGACGATAACAAACTTACCTCCCTACGCCATAAAGAAAACTAAACAATATTAGCCAAGACATAGAGTCCACAATAGATGTTATCTGGTTGGTTTAGAGCTGGCTGTAATGGCCCGCTAAGTGGTCGCATTTAGTGACTTCCACCCTACTACAGACAGTGGTGCTCAAGCTTTAGTGACTTAATTTCAAATGCTTATGACATATAACTTATGTCAGAGAGTTTTCCATAAAATATTCAGTCTTCATTCGTCGGGACGTTCGTCGACTCAGTAACCCACACGGCAGAAGAAGTAGGTAGATGTTATTTGGTTGGTTTAGAGCCGGCTGTAATGGCCCGCTAAGTGATCTCATTTAGTGACTTCCACCCTACAGACAGTGGTGCTCAAACTTTTGTGACTTAATTTCAAAGATAAAAACAACATATCACAACTTATGTCAGATAATTCTCTATAAAATATTGATGTAATATTATTATATATTATTTTATCATACATTGATCGGGACCTCGAGACGTTCGTTGACTAAGCTATCCACACGGCAGAAGAATACAAATACAAATTCGCATTTAGTTACTCCCAGCCACCCCAATACAAACAGAGACGGTGATGTTAAAATATGGTCACAAGCAAGACAGAAAATATCACTCATTTTTAACTTATATTTTAAACCCAAAATTTTGCAAGAAAAAAAGAACAAGAATGTCCAGTAAAATATTAGAAACAGCATTTTTTTAATTACTTCCAAGTAGGTTTGGTGTACCTAATTCTTATTGATCTATAAATACTTTGGCTATGACTGAACTGCAGTGTGATATAACTCACTCTACGAGTAAACTCTCTTAGCTTGTAGTATTTTTCGAATTCACAAATATTTAAAACAAGATGCAAAATTTTGCTGTATCCGATTACTAAAAATTTGCATGGTAGAGTCTTTCCTGCTCACTCATAATTTAGGTTGCTATTGTTGTTTTCAGAAAGTAACATTTTACACCAATAATTGTTACTTTTAAAGGCGAAGCCAAAATGTATTGAATCGTACAACATAATTTTTGTTCGGCTTGTCAGTATCAATCACAAGAAAAACGAAACCTCAAAAATAAAATAGTTCATGAGTTAGCGTGAGAGACTGTACGAGTACAGATTTCACAAAAAATATATCATATGTATCACAGACAAAAACTTTGGTAACACTCGTATCTCCATACCAAACTCCGACTCTGAAACTTCTGAAACACAAACTGCCTGCAGATAACGTTTCATCAACACCCCATGTAGTGATATGAACTTATCCCGTGTTTACCTTTTAGCCGCGCGTTTAAGTCAAAAGGGCGTTATCTCGCCACTGCATCCATCACTGAGTACCTATCCGTAGGGATGGGACAGTATGAGTTGGATCAGTTCGAATAACTTATTGGGAAACTGTTGGTTATGATTTGACTCGAGTATTGTCGCCCCACTGTAGCACTCACCAAGTCTGTCAGACGATTCTTGATTTACGATTCTTGATTGTATGCGATCAGTCTATACTTGTTACTCTCCATAGTTGTACACCACATCCCGGGTAGTGATATGAACGTATCCCGTGTTTACATTTTAGCCGCGCGTTTAAGTCAAAAGGGCGTTATCTCACCACTGCATCCATCACTGAGTACCTATCCGTAGGGGTGGGACAATGTGAGTTGAATCAGTTCGAAGAACTTATTGAGAAACTGTCGGTTATGAATTGACTCGAGTATTGTCTCCCCACTGTAACACTCACCAAGTCTGTCAGACGATTCTTGATTTAACTCTATATGGGATCAGTCTATATTTGTTACTCCCCATAGTTGTACAGCACACCCCATGTAGTGATATGAACGTATCCCGTGTTTACCTTTTAGCCGCGCGTTTAAGTCAAAAGGGCGTTATCTCGCCACTGCATCCATCACTGAGTACCTATCCGTAGGGGTGGGACAATGTGAGTTGGATCAGCTCGAAGAACTTATTGAGAAACTGTCAGTTATGATTTGACTCTTTTATTTCCTATCACATCTGTATCCATCACTACCTATCCGTAAGGGTAGGACGTAGTGACTTGAGTCAGTTGACGAACTGCTTCACCCTTAATGAGCTTGATTCCGTCTCTTTATTTTGAACTTTAAGTTCAAAATAATATCAACTATTGAGCACAAGTAGAGATGACGACAAGTAGAGGCATAGAGTGATGCATTGAAAGCCCCGAGCAGGAAGTTCTAGTGTTGGCAGACCACCAGCAAGATGGTCGGACGATATTAAAAAGACCTAATTCAGAATTTGACGTGCTCTAAAACGCAATTCAACGAGTCAGTTTACTACGAATTGTCACCACCCTACACACACACGGGTTCCGCGCAGCCCCACTGTCGCGTTTTATTTAACAGTTCTATGTGACTCACAAATACGAGTTATCGAGTCACTTCCCATTTAACTTGTCCCCTCCCTAGACACACAGGGTGCTGTGTCGTTATCAGCGCGGCGCAGCCCGGCTGTCGCGTTTTATTTCCCAGTTCTATGTGACTCACAAATACGAGTCAACGAGTCACTTCACATACGAGTTGTCCCCTCCCTAGACACACAGGGTGCTGTGTCGTTATCAGCGCGGCGCAGCCCGGCTGTCGCGTTTTATTTCACACACAAACCGCGCCACTGTTTAACCGGACCGTTTTCAATGTGCAGTCTCCAACTTGAAACCTAAGTCAGTTTTTATCAGCGAGCCACATGCCTGACACGTACAGTGTTTGATTTACATAAATTATCGAGTAGTTACACATGCGAACTACAATATTATAGTGAAAAGTGCGGTCGGTCAGTTTGACATTTTAAGTTACGCAGAACGAACATAAAATTATAAGGGAGGAATTAAGAGACTGGCCAGCAGCGATCTCTGTAAATCATCATGTCATCTTGCACTACGATCATCACCAGCCTACAAAGCATCATCATCATCATGTGCCTGCCCTTCACCAAATCATTTGGGGTCGGCGCAACATGTTTTGTTCGAAAACAAATTAGTATGTCGCAAATGGATCTGGCAATGTTTCATGACCGGCCGCCTGCCTGACGTCAACACTCATTGGAAATGCTATTGTAGGTGGTATCGCACCGCTACCATGCGCTTAACCATAGTCGACAGATATTCAGAGGTCAAAAACTCTACGTCACCTTTTGCGAAATATCCTGAGTGAACTATGGGTGGCAGTATTCTTAGCCGCTACCACCAGTCTAGAGGTACACATCGCGATGAATAAACTAAACATGGAAAATACTTGATGATTAGAACGGTGGTCAGACCAACCATTTACTTACAAACGATGAACGTTTGTTATGACTCATAACTACCTACATAATTATAAGTAGTAGGTAGGTACATACAAAAAACATCGCCTAAAAAGCACATCAATAAAATCGTCGCCGCATAAAAACGGCCATATTTTTATCTTTGACCGTAAGCCGTAAGTGACCACACTCAGGCGTCTGATAAGTCCTGGCTTTCAATTTTATATGCGTTGGTAGATAGCGCTGGAGATTGCCTATCTGTCTGTCTGGGTGTTATCTGCTCTGTGGAGCCTGGTCGGTTTGAGCAGATATGCCTCTGAGTGCCTTAGCTTTAATAGGCTTTGTAATACAAAACCTGCTGTACCTACATGGCGCCTATCGTGTTGCTATTTGGGTCAAAAGATATTGTTTGTAGTAACATTGACTATTACAAGACTTAGAACGTTTTGTAAAGTCGCCCCGCGCGCCGTCTTTGCAATTTGTGGTTTCGTTATAACTAAGTTTAAACATATTTTACTTACTACCTAGGTCAGCGACCTACCTAAGTATATCTTTGATAACGTTGGAAGGGTTCCTAAATCAAACTCAAAAGCATAAAGTTTTAAATGACGTGTGAATATGACACCAACAATTTTTCGATTAATTACGTCATATTTCTGCAAAAGAAACTTGCATTCAATTGAATCCCCTACGTCTTCCAAAACATGAATCCTTGAAAAGGTTTGTGAGTGAAAATATTTGGGCGTACTCCAACATTGTAAACAACTTACAAAAACCTACTCATTTGACTTTAAAATCGATTACCAGTCTGACCAATGCCGATGCAGCGATTGCAATGCATCTTGCGCAACTTATTATACTAAGGAGTACATCTTATGCAGTTTCTCCTTGAGAGGAGGTGGGGAGGTCCTGATTGGGCATTGGTTGATAAAAGTAGCTGTCGAGAAAACTGGAAATCTTGTTTTAGCAAATTACTTTAAAGTTGCAAAGGCAAAAATGCGCCAAAGTTTTTGTTTTCTTTGAACATGAGTTTATGCTGTTCCATGATTCATAACTACGAGAATTTGATTTCTTTAGATAATAATACAGTACTTAATATTGTATAGAACTTAGTATTGTATAGAACAATGTACTCAAAATAATAATGGCACTACAGAAATAAAAAACTAAAACAAATAATTTAAAAGTTTCTATTTTCAAGTCATTCTAGAGTTTCATGACGCGCGTTTTTCATACAAAATATCGTTCAAAAAGAAGCTCGTTTTAGGTACTAGTAGGAATCAATTTGCCGTGTGATGCCGGCTTAGAATGTCATCACCCCATATCTTTCCCGTGGGTGTCGTAAAAGGCGACTAAGGGATAAATTCATCCAGAGGTTCAATGCAACATCTTGCATTGCGCTCACCAACCCGCCTATGCCAAGCGTGGTGAGTATGGCAAATACCCCCCTACTAGGGGGAGGCCCATGTTCAGCAGTGGACATTATTGTGGCTGTCATAGTATGTAAGTATGTATTTATGTAGGAATCTATGCCGGTGTTAGTCAGTGCACCAGCTCTACAAGTGCGCGTTATCTAGAACACGTGTAGTGAGCTGCGCCGGCGCAGATGCTACAGATACTCGAGATACCGAGCTTTTAGTCCGCTCCGGATTACAATGTGACCACTTTCAAAAAGCCTATTTTGACTGCTGTGAAAAATAGAAGAGATATCAACAAAGGTAAAGGCATTAGTGTAAGTTTGACAGTAAGAAGATGGTTGCCACGAACGTGATATTTCTTGGATCAAAATTCTTCTACTTTGAAGTTTTTGACAGTAGTAACCCTGGCTATGTAACAATTGACAGTCGCGGAAATCCTAAATAGGTTCGAGTGAAGTCAATATTTTCCTTCACCTTCGCTGTTAAGGACCTCTGTTTATCATGATCAGGGACCCTGTATAGTACAAGGAACCTCACCCTACATTGTGACAGGCATAACTGTGTCAGTAGGTACCAACTTATATCACGGTTTATGATTGCGTGTGGATAAAATCAGTTAAACTATGCGAAAGATTTGCATTTGTATACTATTTCTTGCTACTTCCGCGATATTTTATTGCTAGAAGAAAAACAGAAATGTTTGTCAACTTTAGAACACAGTCGCATAACAAGTAACGCAGAAGATGTTAGAATATCACTTTTAAAAATTCCTTAATAATATCTGCGGAGTGTAATGGACGGTGTACCGAAAGCTTTGCGTGTCATGATCAGACCGTGATACTGAATGACATTTTGTGTAGAGTCTATCGGCTATTTGACTAGACCTGTTACTGTTGTGTACGAGATAGACAACGATCTTGGTTCTTCTTCTTCTTCTTCATCGTGTCGGACACCAAGTCGTCCAACGACCCGATGTACCCTGGTGTCAGAGTTTTTCAACCGCTTGCTGCAAGTAGCAGGCCTCTGACATGGTTGTGTAACGCCCGTTTTTGGTTAAAGCACTATGTACTGTTTTGTTATAAGTCTGTCGTAGAAAAGAAATACGGGGTCACAAATCCATACAGTTAAAATACAATACTTCTTCTTCTCTCTCTCTCTCTTTACTTTCATTTGAAAAAAATAATTTAAATTAAAGGAGCTATCTGTATGATGGACATCGGAAAAAGCAGCCTCAGAAGGTCTCCTACCGAGTGCACCTATAACATTAAATCACAGTCTATGGATGCGTTTGGGGGAGGCCTTAGTAAAACTACATAGGTGTGAACAACTGCTAAGCTTTCTTTTTGCGTGTGACCTGCTAGCAGGTTATAAACAACACATCCTGGAAAATGTAGGCAATGCAGTACCTAAGCAGCTACCTACAGTATTTTTATTCTGCATACAATTCATACCAAAACACAAACACACAATGACAAATGCCATCACTTTACATTTCCATATTTCCACCGAAGGCGCAGTTTATGAAGTGCGTTCGCGTGACGAGGACTCGCGTTGTAGTCCGAGAGCCAGCAAGCTTAAGCTTTTGTTGCAATGGCGATTTTAATTTGTTCCGCCGTGTGGTAGCGGCAAGTAGAATAGCACCACCCCCTCTCTTCACGTGGGCATCGTCTCGTCGTGGCGACCGAGGGATAAACCCGACCCAAACAGCCAGGGCCAACCGTATGGTGGCGGTTAATCCACCACAAAAGCATTCCCAATGAGGGTTGACGTCTGGTAGGCGGCTGGTCGTAAAATTAAGCCAAGTCCTTTGCAACACGATTTTGTGTTCAACAAAGCGTGTTGCGCCGACCCCAAGTAATTGGGATAGATAAGGGCAGGAAGATGATGGGGATTTTAATTTGTTCGTTTTGTTCCTAATAGGTGGCGCTCGAGCGAGAAATGCTCAGTAGCAATTTCCCATAAGTATTGACATGATGGTGAATTTTACAGATGATCCTTCAACCTGAAAAAGTTGACAGTGCCATCTTTTTCAGACTCGTGTAGCTGTCGTTAAAACATTCTCATTATGTACCTCTACTAAAATAACGAAAGCTTATCTCCATCATCTGCCGGCCCTTATCCCAAATTAGTTGTAGTCAACGCAACATGTTTTGTTACAGCACAAAATCGTGTAGCAAAAGGATTAAGCAATGTTTTACGACCGTCCCTCTTTGGGAATGCTATAGTCGACAGTTATTCAGCCGAGGTATTCAGCAGAGGCAGCCAAAAACTAAATTGCCTTTACGAAAGAAGGCTAAATCTGGTAATTTTAGAAACGAACATACGAATCTTTAAGGTTCCTACTTTAGACATTGCAATTGTGACCATGACACGATCGAAAAACAATTTACCAAGCATGGAACAATCACTTAGGTGGGCATTTCTACAGAAACAGTATTTTTTGTCTGGCTTCATAAATCGCCTTTCAAGACTAGATAAAAATTCCAAAAAAAAATACACATACTCCCTTATGTATATACTTGTTGGAGAACATACATTTTTTTCCGTAGTTATATTCATTTTTACAAAAGTAATTTTTGAAGTCAAGAAATTGGGGAAATTTCGTTAGTTTACCCCTGTCCCGTTGCCGAAATTGAATGAATTTTGTTTTGTAAAATAATAAATCGCACAGTTTTCTTTAATGTTTTGCTGTTCACGTATGGAGAGATATATAGTGAAAATTTCATTAAATGTATATTTGGATATCCTTTCAGATATTCAAAAATTTGTTCCACATTGATTTTTTCAGTATTTCTAATATTACTTTGAATATTTCATAAAATATTTACAATTTGCATGTTGTCAATAGATTCACGTAAACTAGGCATTGTTCCCATGAGGACTAATTGAGTAAAATAGCGTAAATTTACAGATTTTTACGATTTTCCATAGGTTGAATATGGTGCCGATTTTTGGTGCAGGGTGTTTTCTCAACTCCGGATCGTCAATATTTTCTAAACTATTTATGTTTATGAGTTTATTCTTTGTCTAAATATAGTTCGCCTGAATATAAGTACAGAGGTCTTAATACGTTTGTCTCAAGTTGAAAAGAAATAGAGATTTTCCTGGTAGTACAACATTTTCTCAACTCCGTAACCTCAACTCCGTGTACGTTTTGTACTCGGAGTTGAGAAAATTGCACACAGAGTTGAGACTTTAAAACTTGATCAAAGTTTTTTTAGCTCTTGACATTCTAACAACGGTTTATATAGTATAATAATGCACTGGAATATATATTTGCCGTTTTCTGATAGTTAACTTCACGATTTTGCATAATCTACTTTAAATTAACAAAACACCAAAAACAATTAACCAAGTGTTTGCAAATGTTCTATTTGTAACTTGGCTTGATTTTTTGGTTCCTTTTCTTTAGTTTCAATATTTTTTTATAGTACGGCTTCTTAGCCTAGAGCTTGTATGAAGGTACGGTCCCATCCGGAAGATGGCGTGAAACTTGGCATGCACGTAGCTTTGACACGTATAATTAGTAATTTCGGGAGGGACAGGCTGTCAAATGAATGTTTCCCCCCCTCCCCCCCTCTTTTGTGTCCCTAATTTCAGTTATTTTGCTTTAATTCGAAAACGGTTAAAGTTACATGAAAACTTCCAAAGAGTAAAATATTCTTATTAAATTCTTTATTGTTCACTATTTAAAATACAATTAAACATACAATTGAAAAACAAATTCTTCATTAAATTCTGCACCACAATTGTCTTTAAAGTACGTTAATAGGACTTATAGTTTACAAGTTATGCTTCTGTGAAATTCATCATTTTTTTGAAGTTGACCTCCAGCTCTGAATTAGCCATAAGTACTTTGTGACAGAATATTCTATAAAACTTGGTATTGGCGTTTGTTAGTTAAGTAGTCTTCAAAGGAAATCCATAGACACTACACTTCATTCGTGCCTGTGGTGGGGAGGGCAAAGTTTATTTTGGAGCTGAACTTGAGACTTCTGACTACGAAGGTACATATGAGAGGATAACTTTGGTATCATTTTCGGTAAACCAAGGACGAGTATTTATTTTGGGAAGGATTTTGGTACCTCCATACAAAAATATGTATATATTAGGCAAAACAGAAAAAACTACATTATTTTCATTTAAACGCTGTTTTCTCCTTGACCTTGGGACATATTCATAAGAAAATAGCACATGCTGAAGCCACACTCACCCAAATTACAAAACCATATTTGATTTTCGAAATAGTAAGAAAATGCTTAGCCTACAGGAGCCTAAACATTTTACAAAGTTATGTTTGTAGCTGCTAAACTCTCAAGCTCATTGATTTTATATGGAAAAATAAGATTACCAACCGCAAAATCATATTTCTCAATTGTCGCTAAACCATACCAGATAGGGAAATGCCTTCATAGCAAAAGTTGTTCATAGTGATAGGTTGTCTTTGCTGGCATATAGAAATTGAGGATCTGAGTACCTGATGTGGAACATCAACAGTCCAGTTAAACTATGTAACAGGTGGGCTATTGATGTTCCACATCAGGTACTCCAGATCCTCAATTCCTATATGCCAACAAAGACAACTCATCATTATGAACAACTTTTGCTATGAAGGCATTTCCCTATCTGGTATGGTTTGGCGACAATTGAGAAATATGTTTTTGCGGTTGGTAATCTTATTTTTCCATATAAAATCAATGAGCTTGAGAGTTTAGCAGCTACAAACATAACTTTGTAAAAATGTTTAGGCTCCTGTAGGCTAAGCATTTTCTTACTATTTCGAAAATCAAATATGGTTTTGTAATTTGGGTGAGTGTGGCTTCCAGCATGTGCTATTTTCTTATGAATATGTCCCAAGGTCAAGGAGAAAACAGCGTTTAAATGAAAAATAATGTAGTTTTTTTTCTGTTTTGCCTAATATATACATATTTTTGTATGGGAGGTACCAAAATCCTTCCCAAAAATAAATACCTCGTCCTTGGTTTACCCGAAAATGATACCAAAGTTATCCTCTCATATGTACCTTCGTAGTCAGAAGTCCTCAAGTTCAGCTCCAAAAAAATAAACTTTGCCCCCCTCCCCCCACCCTCACAGGCACGAATGAAGTGTAGTGTCTATGGATTTCCTTTGAAGACTACTTAACTAACAAACGCCAATACCAAGTTTTATAGAATATTCTGTCACAAAGTACTTATAGCTAATTCAGAGCTGGAGGTCAACTTCAAAAAAATGATGAATTTCACAGAAGCATAACTTGTGAAAGTGAAAGTGAAAGTGAAAGTTTTTTATTCAAAATAGGATATTAAAATATCACTTATTGATAGTCATTACATTACGCAGAAATGGATTAGGCATTGTAAAAAAGAGAAATTTGCAAAGCACAATTTTCTCTTTTTTATAACAATTTTTATTCCTACTATAAACGCGGCTCGGGCGGGATAAAAAAATAAAAATAAAGGCACTGCCTCGGGGCTGGCCAGGCTAACCACACGTCATGTAACTTTATGCCTTAACGACCAGTAAGCGAAACTAAATTCGATCAAGATTTTAAAAAGGTGTTACATGTGTATAGTTAGTCGGACCTCCTGGACAGGAAAACCCCCCAAAAACCTGCCCAGAAGTGCTCCTATTCTAAAGATTACAATCTTTGTAGGCCCTAAGCTACCCTAGCTAAGATTGAAAAACGGCTCAACACAAAATTAAAAATAAGTAAAATAAAATAAAAATTACAGTAGAATATTCTAACTGTATCGTCTTAAAAATACTGTATATAAACAAACATGTAAAACTACTCCCATGAAGATTTATCTTGCATATAATCGGATATTTCATAATAGCCTTTCTTGCACAATTTATGTTTTATTACTTCTTTAAATTTATTTAAGGGTAAATCTTGGATATTTTTGGAAGCTTATTATAAAAGCGTATACAATTTCCTTAAAGGATTTGCTTACTTTACTAAGCCTGCTCTTGTGTGCTACAAGTTTGTCCTTATTTCTAGTGTTGAAATTATGTATATCACAATTTTTCTCAAAAGTATTAATATTAGATTTGACGTAAATAAAATTTTCGTATATATATTGTGACACAAATGTTAATATATTGATTTCTTTAAATTTTTCCCTTAAGGAGACACGAGGCCCTAATTTATAAATTGCACGAACAGCCCGTTTCTGCAGAACAAAAATGTTCTTTACATCCGCAGCGTGGCCCCACAATAATAAGCCATAAGACATTAAGCTATGGAAGTAACTAAAGTAAACTAGTCTAGCAGTATCTACATCCGTGAGATATCTTATTTTTTAACTGCGTATGCTGCTGAACTCAGTCTCTTCGACAATTTCTCAATATGAGGCCCCATTGGAGCGTGGCGTCCAAAGTTATACCTAAAAATACTGTTGAATCTGCAAGGTTCAACTGTTCATCCTTTACCTTAATAATTGTAGTGCTCGGTTTAACATTTGGCAATGCAAATTTTATACATTTAGTTTTCTTTTCATTTAATAGGAGATTATTTACTGTAAACCATTTTACTACATCGATTATAGTATTGTTCACGTCGTCATAGTCGAGTTGATGCCTCTTTACTTTAAAAGCAATGAGGTATCGTCGGCGAACAATACTATATCATATTTGTCTTTAACAAGATACGGTAGATCATTAATGTATACAAGAAACAGGAAAGGACCAAGAATCGAACCTTGTGGAACGCCCATGGTTAAATTAGATCCAGATGATCTTTCACCATTGATATCAACCTTTGGATTCTATTATTCAGATATGATTCCAAAAGGCTTAGAGCCTGGTCCTTTACGCCGTAATGACATAGCTTTCTGACTAGAGTTTCATGATGGACACAATCAAATGCCTTGGACAAATCACAAAATACACCTATGGCGTCATGAGATTCCTCCCAGGCATCCATTATATGGTTGATGAGGTCAAGACCTGCATGAGTAGTAGAACGACCCGTGTGAAACCAAATTGCTGTAAGTGCATTAGGTTATTACGATAAAAATGACCTTGCAATTGAATTAGGATAATTTTTCAAAAATTTTACTGAGTGTGGGTAATATTGATATAGGTCTAAAATTAGTGGGGTCAGTTGTACTACCGGCTTTAAACAGCGGGATAACTTTGCTATGCTTCATCAAGTCAGGAAACTCGCCACTGTCAACACATTGATTAAAAATAAATGCTAGACATGGAGCAATACAATCGATTATAGAACTTATAATTTTGACAGAGAGGCCGTGAAGATCTGAAGTCTTTTTCATTTGTAAAGTTTTAAATATTTTTATAATTTCAACGTCACTAATGTGACAAAATCTAAAATATTTATCACAATGGCTTACATTTTCCTTCAGTACTGATTCAGCGAGATCGGGACAAGAGTTTAACGATTTGGTAGTCGAAACTGGAATATCAGTAAAAAGTTTTCAAAAGCCTGAGCTACTTCCGAATTGGTGTTTTTATTTCATCATTTATCATGAGTTTAAAATTTTCGTTACGACGTTTAGATTTCCCAGTTTCGTTATTTACAAATTTCCAAGTAGTTTTTGTTATATTCGTGCTGTTTTTAATATTATTTTTAATGAAGTTAGATTTTGCTACAGAACAAACTTGTTTAAAAGTTTTAGAATAACGTAAACTATAAGTCCTATTAACGTACTTTAAAGACAATTGTGGTGCAGAATTTAATGAAGAATATTTTACTCTTTGGAAGTTTTCATGTATTTTTAACCGTTTTCGAATTAAAGCAAAATAACTGAAATTAGGGACACAAAAGAGGGGGGGAGGGGGGGAAACATTCATTTGACAGCCTGTCCCCCCCGAAATTACTAATTATACGTGTCAAAGCTACGTGCATGCCAAGTTTCACGCCATCTTCCGGATGGGACTGTACTCACGACTAACAAGCCGTACTATTACTTGACATTTCTGTGAAAACCCTGAAAAAATTAACAAATTTCGAAAATTCTAAACTCCGTGACCAATTTTCTCAACTCCGTGACCATACAAATTCTAAATCTGATTCTCGTAAAGCAATTAGTGGCAAATTAGCACCACTTCATCAAATACATTTTTTGGCTATTTTTCATTCTTGTTTACACCAGAAAAGGTGATATAAAAAATTGTTCACGGAGTTGAGAAAATTTCACCAATAGCTGTAGAAGTGCCCAGGTACGTATGTCTGTGAAAAGCCTGTAGTGACGTGATGTACAAGCGAGCCGTCTATTTTAAAAACTTTGTTTCTAAGAAGACAAAACGGGGACACTTATTGATTTCATTTAAAAAACAACCTTCATTCTAGACACTATACGCACTTCTCAATGTTACTACCTTTTCAATTCAATACAGAACTCTTAGATATTTATTTTCCGCACAAGCTCTCGTACTGTTATCAGGAGTTCCCTTATCAGTTATCACTGGCCGCACGCGTACGTGCGTGTGTGTACATCGCATGTGTGGAACTGTTGACGCAACGACGCATTTGCTTTGGGCGGCTGCGTAGGGCGGGCGGGAAAAAGGTATATTAATTACCTACTTGAATTTAGATCACTTTTTTGTAGTTGATATGACTTACACAGCGTGATAATTTTCTGCTCCACTGGTATACACTTCTCATCAGAAAAATCGAGACACTTAGCAATTTTACGTCCTGTAGGGATCACATTATTTGAGACATGTTTATGTTGGAATAAATGGCTAATGTAGATCAATAGTGAGTATTACAAGGTTTATAAATCCTAACGAAAGTTATCTACATTAATATTTTAAATTCATAGATTTCATATTTTGTTTGGCTATGAAAACGAAAGTGACTCGATTTTATTTATGAGGAGTACCTATAGTTTGGGATTAACGTACTTTACGAAGAGACCGCTGATTTTGTAACTTATTTAAAAACTACAGCACAAACCCGGTACATTTTGATCCTCCTTCGTTAGCTCAAAAGCTTTGTATTCACATATCAGAGACAGACCGACAGACCGCATGCACAAAGCTGTGTGGGCGCCGCAGATACGCATCTAGGCATTGTACAGTTGCCTAGGCTGGGACCTAGGCTGCCTAGGTCCCAGGTCTCGTTAATAGATTCGCCTATCTGCTCTGTCGACGTGTTTGATACTAGATTTATGGGAAGTTGATGTGTTTTGTGCGAGGATTTATATGTTGGCTTTTAAGCTTGAAATGTTACGAAATGCTACTCAAATAAAGTTGAGTTGAGACTGACGTGTTACTCCTAATCAAGTCAAATAAATAAAGTGATATTTTGAATGCAGATAAACTAATAAGTAGGTACCTATCTAACAGACGTGAAATAAATAGCTCCAAATGACTCTAGGAACTTAATAGAGCTTGTGTGATAACAAAGTGCCTATTTTTTACATTTTCTTTATCAAATTGGTTAAACTAAAGTGCGACATTTTAACTTTAATTATTATATTTTCTTTATCGATTTCTTCTAGTGCAACGGATGGCTTGGCTAGCAGTTAATGATTACTTTAGTAAAACGCAAAATTTCTCCTTTTCCATATTCCAGCCTTCACACATAACTGTCAGATAACGCACACATCACTTTTTTTTATAATATGCCACCTAACTGGGACAATTTTAATTAAGTAGCTAGTCCATATCTGGTTTTCCATCGCACGGTATTCACAGGCGGGGCCGGGGCGCGCCCACTTGCTATCTACAGATATAACCTTAATTAGCATAATATTGCTATATGTCAAGCTGATTACTCTTTTTTTCTCTAGATAATGAGAGTGTTGGACTTTTAATGTTTGCCTTATAAGATTTGCGACCAATCGTGTTTTTCAAGGGATACAAGTCTCGTAAAAGGCAGTAGTGGCTGGTTGCCTCTGATTGGAAATATTTATTAAGACTTGCGGTGTGTGTGTACCTACCTAGATGAATAATGACTTCGATACTTATTTTGAACTGAAAAGTCGGTTTCACTTTCTAAGTTAAGTTCAGTTGCGGTATTTTGAAGTCTAAAAATACTTAGGTATATGACAGACATTAAAAACTAATTAGCTTGAGTTGTCATAGTTATGTCATTTAAGAAAATCGAGTATTTCACGCGAATTAACTTTTCACTTCCAACTTGGTATAGAAGTTCCATGGCAGAAGGAGTTGGGAGATTTTAAAATAAGTAATAAGGTAGTATTAGTAGATGAAAAATTGATAAGGTTTGGTACATAAGTACAGCGAACTAAATCCGATCCGTATTAGATGAAAGCTTTCGTCTCACAACCTCTCTTACTTGTCGGTATAGGAACGCCAATTCGACAAACACACTACCTACCCACACCTAATGTACCTAACCTTTTGGTACATTACATTAGGTGTAGGAATTGTGTTCCTTGGTCCCACTAGACCAAAGAACACAATTCTGAGCTAAACTTTTATTCTATTTAATAATACGTGTCAGAAAACATTCCTCTTTCAGGAATATTTTACAGTTTTTTATGGTTACAAGTTGCGTGCTGAAACAGATAGCATCTACCGTCCCCATGTGGGTTCTGTGTGACATATGTGTGCCGTGAGTCGTAGGTTCGAGTCCCGTAGACAAATTTAGGGCTGTATAGTTTTATGATTTAGCTTTTGATCGTGGAATAGTTTTGGGAAAACAAAGAAGTTATTTTGAATAAGTGCTACGAAGTGCTACGCCGTAGCAAAATTATGTGGTTTAAAGTTTTGAACCACGTCAAAGAGTCCTCGAAATGAAGTTTGGAGAAATATTAGGCATTTCTCATCGCATAATAGGATTTCTGCTACAGTAAACGTACTATGAAATAAAGTGTACGTACGTAGTACCTAGAGGTATATTGTAGAGCTCAGAAAATCACCTCCACATGCATTTCCATAATGCAAATGCGACGACCATCTCGGACAGCCACTAACGACAACAAAATGCATTTTAAATTCCCTCAAACCACTCCTCTATTCAAGAACACCAACATTAATCCTATACAAACTCAACCAGCCTCGTTATTCCAACATTTATCCATAATACATAATAAACGCATAAAAACATTTAAAGCAGATCCGCGAGACAACCGAAATAAATATCGATTCATAACACAATACAATCTAGAATCGAGCAAAAAGTAAGGGTGACCACACATCGAGTATCGCCGCGGCAATCGGCGGCTGTCTCGTAGTTGTCATTCGCTGGTTATCGGCCGCGACGATCGCGCGCGCCGCGATTCCAATGCGCGCGGACAGCTCAAAAACCGTATGCTGTAATGATACAATCTGTCAAAATACTTGTATAGAACATCCAAGAGTTATTTGGACGGTATTCCTAAGAGACATGGACTAAAGTTGTGCGTAGCTTTAGTGTTGGTATGAAACACCTTGTCTGAAGTATGCCTGATGCGCTTATTGCCAATATTAGTCAAGTATGTTGACGATGAACTTCAAAGTTTTTGTCATGAGCTTTCCATAGCATATCACACAAACCTTAGCCAGAAATAAGTAAAAAAGAAAACATACTTACTATATTACGCGTCAAAGTTGTAGTCTTGTGTACATAATTTTAGTCGCGAAATATCAAATTGTCTGAAAATAGCAGGAAAAATTATCTACAAGTTGTTAATAATAAGCAAGTACCTACCCAAGTGGCCATTAACTTTTATTTTGTTCGAACACCTATAAAGGTGCCAACAGCTATAACTCTGATTGATTTGCTGTTGATATCCGCTATTCATTCATGAGGTAGTTCGCAAGAAGTGTGAGAAATTACAGTTTCTCCAGCAAAGCACCAGACTCTACATTTTAGTTACAAGTAGATAAACAAGCTACATTATATTAAATTTTTGTTTTTCGAGTAGGACACCGAGTCGTCCAATGACCCGATAAACTCTTTGGTGTCAAATTCACAACCGCCTACTTTCTAAAAGCCAGCGCTTAAATCAACGTTTTTCATCTTACATATGCGATCATTTTAAATTAATTAATTATCAGTTCACTCTGAAATTGTTTGTAAAATCTACCATAGAGGTAGGTACCTACTCGTAACGTTATATTTTTAAAATAGTTGTGTTATTTTTTTTACTCGAACCTAATTCTACTTCAATAAATTAGTAGGCAATTAATTCAGAATCCAAACCGAAATAGGCAAAGTTTCAGTGGAAGCCAAAACACCATCACCTGTTATGATTGATGAATTTACTATATCACTGCAAGTCTTGAGTTTATCACTCAATTTATCATTACCTGCTAATGCAATTCGCTAAACTAGCTTTTGAAAACAAGACAGCCTCGTTGATATCTCACGGCAATACATTCGAGCGTGATATCGCGAAATAAAATGAAATGAAAACACGAAGTGCATTTAATATCGGTCTCAGATTTTTCACGATCCATTGGAGCTATATCGGAACTTTATCGCAGAAGCAATAAAGACTAGTGAGGCGAGCGCACAATCGATCGATTACAAATCACTGGGATCGATTCGCTCGATTCCCGCGGAATTGCACAATTTCCCGGCCGCGGGCGCGTATCTCGACAAGCTAGCTAATGAGAGCGTGGCTCGTACCATTGTTTACAGATGCGATCGCCATCTTTTTGCCGGTAGCCATGTTTTACTTATCGCGTGTTCGAATTTTGAACGATCCCCGATTGTTTTCTCTACGGTTTCTCTGTGGCCAGTTTTCGTCATCGTGTATTGATGCTAAGATTCAGATTTCGAATGCAACGTTTCGATTCGAGAGATAATGGGATTTTGATTGTTTGTAAAACATTAGCATGTAGATTGATATCGGCGTTGTTGTATGATACTGGAGTCGATCCAATTTGCTTATTAATTACATATTGTTCTTGATATCCATTGTTTTTCTTTTCATTTTCCTTTTCGATTGCGTAAGTAGAGGCTCTAAATAACACACATTATCAATCACACTTCTTTTACAATCCACATATTTCGTGTAAACATGTCATTAATCTGTCAGCCTACGAGACTCATAAATTCAGCCTTACAAGATAGAAGACAGCTGTACAGGTGTTCAGAATAGCTGAATAAAGCACAAGCAAATTAGGGCGACAGATCTGGCGATTGCGCGGGAGTCGCGCGCGCATCGCCCGTCGATCGCGCGTCAATCGCGCGCGTAACGAGAACCGCGCATTGTATGCAAAACAGTACGTCGACATAGTTATTGGCTACCAAAACAGATATTTTGTAGGCTCGTTTGATAAAAATAGGAGTTCGCGGTTGTTATGA